>CM045761.1:32481997-33019078 GCA_025200525.1 Camellia lanceoleosa
CACCGATTCAAGTCCGGCTTAACACCATTTTCATGGTGTACTAACGATTGCCATTGTATGTGTGTGGCGGCTTTTTGGCAAAGTGGATGAGACGAAGGATCTCCCGGTTGTGTTCGCTTTGAAGGTCGAGGGTTGTCGTAAGGGCTTCCGATACGACTTTTGGTCCGGTGGGGCTCTTACGCATTTTCTTTGCTTGTTCCGTCGAGATAGCTGAGGTGAATTTGCTTCCCTGGATAACGCGCCAAGGGCGTGAGAGTGCAATAGAAGGAAGGCGCAGATTGGCGACTACAATCGATAAATTGTGAGGATCCGGGATTGGTCTAATCAGATTAAGATTTAGTAATTTAAATAGGGAAATCTAAGTGGTATATCGTGACGATGCGACAACATTTGTGGCGCAAAGCCCTGTGCCGGGCTTAACTATGGGCTTGGCCTCAAAGAATATAATATTACGCCCAATGAAGCTCCTTCAAGAGGCCATGGGGAGGGGGCCTAGTTGGGCCCAACTTTGATCATGCCAAGAATCACCTCAGGCCGGGCTTCATGGGGTCCATTTGTAAGCGCTTCTAATCTAACGCGTCAAAGCCGATCCCTAGTGCATGGCTCAAGCTTTGAATCATTTATATGGGTTTGGATCTTTCAAAGGCGGATCACCGCCTGCGGTGTCGTAGATTTACAGTTGTTGGATGCCGATGACTTCGGAGAAGCATTTAATTGACGGCAAAGGCAATGGGTTGAATGGGGTAAATTGCGCTTAGGATGGGTCGGTGCTAAGGCCCGGGTCTCGATTGTCGAGAAATTGTGAGTTTGACTACGGGCCAGGTTATGCGATCGATGGAGGGAGGTGGAAGCGACTTCGGCTCAAATATATGAGGATTGTAGAGAGTAACCAGCTTAGGGTTTGATTAGGATATCGCTCTCATTTATAGATTTTCAAAGTTTGTAAAAATTACAAGGAGCCCTAAGACATAGAATAATTAAGGCAAACTAATAACCTTGTGATATATAGCAATATGATAATATAATATGCTAACATTTCCTCAAGTCGGGTGCAAGATATCTCTCATGCCTGCCTTTGCCTTCATTATGTCATGAAAATGGCTTATTCCTAACTCCCTGGTGAGAATGTCACAAGTTGTTCACCGTGAACGACAAAAGGAGTACAAATGGTACCACTAGTGAGTTTCTCCTTAATGAAGTGGGCGATCAATCTCAACATGTTTTGTCCTCGTCATGTTGAATCGGATTGACAGAGCTTATATTGATAAGTTGGCTTTATTATCGCAAAGATAAACCGTGCTTGGAGTCTATCTGAATAATACCTGCATCACCAACAATAACTTGATCCATAAAAGCTCACACTAATCGCTTGTGTGCATAGGCTCTAAACTCACCGTGACTTGACCTGTAACCACATTCTATTTCTTTACTCCCTCCAAGTAACTAGGTTGCCTCCAACAAAGGCGCATTATAATTCTCAAGTCGCATCTCCTATCGCTATTGATCCAAATTTCTAGTCAAGATTCAGATAGGCTTCACACGTTAAGAGGATCATACTTTGAAAAATGAAGACCCTTACCAAGAGCGTGACTTCAAGTACCTTCAAGATTCTCACGACACCTCAAGCGAATTTGATGAGGGAGCATGCATAAACTAACCACATTGATAGCAACAACAATATCAGATTTCAGAGGAGATAGGTAAAATGAGCTTTACCCACTAATCACGATAGCCTCCCCTATCAACAAATTTCTTTTCTTCTTCTTCATCATCTCCCAATTCTCGACATTAGGGTTCCAAAGTTGAGTGTCACATGTCTTGGCAACCAAGCATCCTGGGGCTTTCCTTCAACAAAGTCAAGCACATATTTTCTCCTCGTGAGATAAATATCCTATCCTTGGAGCGTAGCAACTCTGAATTCCCAAAAATACTTCTAAGCTTCCCAAGTCTTTTGATTTCAAACTCACTAGCTAAATATTTCTTCAACAGAGGTATTTCACTATCATTGTCCTGTGAAAGAACTATGTCATCTATATAAACAATAAGTATTGTAGTCTTTATCACGCGGAGGAATGTTTCACAAACAAGGTGTGATCTGCTTAACTCGCTTGAAGTCATATTTGAGAATAGCCGGATAAATCTCTCAAACCAAGCCCTTGGAGACTATTTGTGCACCTCATATAATGACTTCCCGGCTTGCATACTTTGCCTCTCGTCCTGATGATCCTCAAAACCAGAGGAATGTCCATATATACCTTTTCTTCGAGGTCACTATGGAGAAAGGCATTCTGGACATCAACCCGATAAAGCGTGCTAATCTAGATTAGTCGAGAGAGAAGTACTGATCGAATCCATCTTAGCTACGGGTGCGAAGGTTTCGACAATGAATGCCATATGTCCGAGTGAACCCTTTTGCCAAGTCTTGCCTTGTAACGTCAATAGACCCATCCGCCGGCTCATGTGTTTCACAATATACACCTATTTATATTCCATGTGTCAAGCTTGCCCTAGGTAACTCATTCAATTCCCAAGTGCCATTCTTCCTATGCTTTCATTTCTCAATCATGGCTAGTTTCCACTGAGGTAGCAAAAGCATCCTAAAAAATGGTTAGGAATGCTAACGGAGGAAATAGTTGACACAAACGCCTATATGAGAGGATGACAAACGAGGGTAGGACACAAAATGTGAGATAGGATGTTGAGTACAAAAATCTCACACCCTTCCTCTTGGCAATAGGAACATCAAGATCAATGGACTCAAGAGATTCAAAGTTATCTAGACTCTCAATGCAGTGAGACGCAAGAGAGGAGCAAAATGGTCCCTTGTATCTAGTTAACTTTTCGTCTGTTTCATGTCTCTATTATTAACAATGCCCTTCTTTTATCCTTGGTGACATTGGGTTCTATTTCCTATCCTTAGTGACATTGGGTTCTATAGTCCCAAAGAGAAAAGGGTGGTAAGAACAACCTGGTTCCACCATAGAAAGCACATGATTCACTTCAGCACCAAGGCTCTTGAAATGAGGACTGTGACACTGGAGAGGACAAGAAATAGGACTGGGACTCAAAGAAAGTAATATCTATGGACACAAACCACTTACGAGAAGAAGGGTGGTAATACTTATACCCCTTTTGAGTAGGAGAGTAACCAAGGAAAACACATTTGAGGGAGCGAGGGTCCAACTTACCACGAGTAGGAGAGTGATTATGAACAAAATAGACACAACCAAATATTTTGGGAGGAATAGAAAATAAGGACTGGGAACCTAGAAGGATGTGAAGAGGAGCTTGTTTTTGCAAGACCTATGTAGGAAGATGATTAATAAGATGTGCAAAGGGCAAGAAATACGCCCCAATAGGCCGAGGCACACTTATAGAAAAACACATGCACCGAGCCATGTCAAGAAGATGTTGATTCTTACGCTCGCTACCCCATTTTGTTGAGGGGTATTGTGCAAGAGGTCCGGCGGATAATGCCACAGTAGAAAAATATTGACCTAACCCAAAATTTATGTATTTCCTACCATTATCGAACGAAATAGATTGATAGTGGCCCCAAACCCAGTACAAATCATCTTATGAAAATTGCAACACAAGAGAAAATCTCACTTTATCTTCATGAGATACACCCAAGTAGTACGAGAAAATCATCAATAAATGTAACAAACCATCGATGACCTTTCAGTATATAACACGAGAGGGACCCCAAACATCGTAATGTATTAATGAAAAAGGAACCAACTTTTATTAAAACCGAGAGCAAAGAAGCTCAGATTGTTTTCCTGCTGATAAAACTCATAAAGAAATTTAGACACATGATGATTTGCAAAAACCAGAGTAGAAATAAATGCTTAAGTAAATAAAAGGAAGGATGCCCAAGATGTCGATGCCATACCCATAAATTAGCTGGGTAGTAGAAGACGGGTGGAAGCATAAGCAAGTTTGTCCGGCTGATCCAGAAGTAGAGACCATTTTCAGACTACCATTAATTGTCCTCTTCGTGACAAGGTCCTAAAAAGACAATGATCGTGAAAAAACGCCACACTACAATTCAAACCCTGGTAAGACGATTGCTCACGATAATAGACAGTAAAAATTTGGGAACATGGAGAACGTAAGATAGAGGTACGGTAGGAGTGATTTGGACTCAAACCTTTCTAAATGGAAGAAACAAGACTATCTCGCAATCCTAACTTTGTCCTGACTTGAAAAGGGCTTATAGGCAGAGAAAAGATCAGAGGAGCCAGACATATGATCTGAGGCACCGAAATCCATAATCCAAGGCAAAGACTTATGACACAGGAAAACACAAGGAGAAGAGGCTAAGTTACCTGAGCGGGCAAAGGACGAGGAAGTTGTACTGAGAGCAGTAGAAGACCGCGGTCCAAAGAATTGGCGAGAGTATCCTCAAGCTTCCAAGATTAGGAAGCTTAGCCAACAGGCGGTATGAATTAGAATTAGAATCAAGTGTATCATCTGCATTAGACCGGGATGAGCCCGGAATAGGAGCCACGCCTCTAGACCTGCCCGATCAATTTTTCTAGAACCGCATCATCACCACAACCCCTGATGGAGTCCCATGAAGCTTCTAACACGCCTCACGAGTATTCCGCAGCTTCTTACAATAATCAGGTATCACGTACTTCTTAGCAACAGACGAGGGATGAGAGTCGCCGAGGCCATCTCAGGAATAGATGAATGTCGAGCGTGTCAAGAGAGACGGGACATCATAGCGCATCGCGACTCTCCTCATTCTCGCATATAGACAAATGCCTCTCAAGTGAAGGAAGAGTGTCCATACTGTAACTCGAATTTCAACTAGATCATACTTACATTTAGGCTGTTAGAAATTTAAAGACCTGCTCTCGCAATGAACTTTCGTAATCAGCAGGCAAATAGGTTTATAGTCCGCAGTGATCAAGGCGCTTCAAAGCAGTGAGGAAGGTGAACATCAAGAACACCGCTTCCCAAGTAAGTTTCAATAAAGCGCAACTCAAATGCCTATGAGAAATTCCTCGCAGAATAGGTGGCACACAAAGATCCCAAACATCCTAGGCAATTTCCACAGACAAGTAGCCCTCACCAATTTCGAACCAACTAATGAATAAGCCAACACATAATCAAAGAGTTGGTAATCTCCCATCGTCAAGTAACCTCTGGTCATGGTACTGGTGTCTCAGATCCCGCCATCAACATACCTCATCTTCCCTCTACTCTTCAAGAATATAGTCAAACTCTGGGATCATGCTAGATAGTTTTCTCCATTAAATAGAGCAGTGGTGATTTTACTAGGGTCAGGGTTCTCGTGCATGGTAATAGGTGTAATGACTCTCACCCTAGGTGTTTGAGAAGTAGAGGACACATTGGTGAATCGCCATGGATACTATACTACCTAACTCAAGAACAAAAACCAAGGCAATCATAGATCTCAAGGTGGTGGTGAAAGAATAGACACAATGACTACTATAAAAGCATAACAAAAATTAAGAAACCATAAAGTTTTTTTTAAACAAACTGTGATGAAGATCAAACACCTATACACCTATATAGCAGAGGGGACCAAACAGAGGTTATACCAGAGAAGAGGAGGCGATGAGGAGATTGACGAAGAAAATCGACCAATAATTGAGGAGATCGACACTTAACCGAGAAGATCGACGAAGACAGAGGAGATCGATTTAACCGACCAAGCAGAGGAGATCGATCGACGATGAAGTCGCGAAGAGACGATGGCATTAGATGAGTCGATCGAGGCAAGAGGACCAACCTAGGTTAGCTTTCAACCCTAGAGTAATCAAAAAGCTAATTTCACCAAAAGGGTAAGCCGAAACCCTAGATGCATCAACCCACCAAACTACGCGGTCTTTGTCGTGCGAGTCGAAGCCCTCGGTGGTGACCGTGGTTTGTGATGGTGGTGGCGCCGATTTGTAATAGGAACAATATGGGTAGCTAGGGTTAGGTATTAGGGTTTTGCTCTGATACCGTAAGGATTGTAGAAAGTAACCAGCTTAGGGTTTGATTAGGATATCATCCCCTATTTATAGATTAAAGTTTGTAAAAATTACAAGGGAGCCTTGAGGCATAGAATAATTACAAACTAATAACCTTATAGTAATATGATAATATAATATGTTAACAAAGGGTGTACCATGAGGTGAACAGGATGCGCCGAATCTAGGTATCCTCCGGAGGCCGGCGGATGCAATTTTCGGCCTAACTTTTCATCCTTCAAGAGGAGGTCGTGAGATCCGGGCCGAGCCATGCGGTGGGTTGTCGGGTTAATCAAAGTTGTTTTTGATATCGAGAAGGCCTAATCAATTGGTGCCGAGTGGTACAACCACCGAGTGTGGAGGTTGGTGCACAGGGGTCTTTCACGTCAATCAACTCCGTCTGCCACAAAGCAGCAGTCGAGAGAATGGGGTACCTTCGGCCGAGGCCGCTTGAGTAGGTGTTGGAACTAATCAATGAGGTTAGTCTGCTATCGGGCCTGCCTTTCAAGGGCATCCAAGGAAACACTATGTTTATTCTAGCGGAGGAATCATGGAGGAAAGGGACTCCTAGTAAGGAGGGGGTTAAATCAGCGGAAACCAGTTGGAAAGGAAACCAGACGGAAAGGGAACCGGGAGCTTAAGGATCTTGCATGTTCTATTAATTATGACCATGGAGGGTCAAAGGTGGGTAGTGACTTTCGAGACCTCGGGGGACCACTTACATTGAAATAAGATTAAAATTCTTTCTTGAAATGTGCGATTTGAATGATAGGTACAAAAGGTTGATGAGAAAAGCGCCTGTAGTAGTGCACAAGTGTCGTGGTGTGTTTACAAGAGACAAAGATGGATGTGTTAGGGGAGGTGGTGGTACGCAATATTTGGGGAGGATGGTTTGTGGAATGGTTTCATTTGCCAACTATCGGTACTGCAGGAGGGATACTTTTCTGTTGGGATTCCAGGGTCATTATGAAGGAGGCAGAGGAGGTGGGCGTTTTTTGTCTTGTTTGTTTTGTGTGTAGAAGATCAATTTTGGTGGGTGTTTACTAGGGTGTATGGTCCGGTGAATGCAGACAAGGCGAGTTCTTGGCCGAAAGTTAGAAAATGTGGTTTTCCGCCGTCGAGCCTTCGTGCATGGGGGTGATTTTAATATGGTGTGGTGGCGTTAAAAGGGCGGGAGCAATAGGGTAGCGGTGGATGCGTCTTTTGTTCCTTTGTTGATGAGATGAAGTTGATTGATTTGCCTCTTCAAAGGGGGAGTTTCACTTGGTCGAATAGGCGTAGTCCGCCGGATTGATCGATTTCTCATTTCGAGGTTGGAAGGAGCATTTGTCGATGTTACTTAGATTCGCCTCGCCCAAAGGTCGGATCATTGGCCCATTTTACTTGATAGTGGTGGGGTTCGGAGAGGCCTCCTTTCCGCTTTTGAGAATATGTGGTCAGCATTCGGATGGTTTCTTGGAGAGGGTCCGAGAATGGTGGACTAGTTATGTAGTTATAGGCTCACCTAGTTATATGTTGGCTCAGAAATTGAAACTGCTTAAAAGGGATTTGAAAGGATGGAATAAGGAGGTGTTTGGCCGTTGAGAGGGCCAAAAGGTGACAGTGGTGTCTTTACTCCCTTGATGAAATAGAGGCTAATAGGGGATTGTTTACCGATGATTTATTCTACAAAGGAGATAGCCAAACAGAGTATGTCCGATTCTCAGATGGAGGAGGTGTGTTTCTGCAAATCCTGTTTGTGGCTTAAGGATAGGATCGAATACTAAGTTCTTCCATCGATAGCTTAATGCCCATCGTCGGGTGAATTAGATTCACAAAGTCAGGTGGAGGGTCGCGATCTAAATACGACAGAGGAGATTGAGGAGGGGATTGTGGATTTTTATCAGCATTTGTTTCAGCAGCAAATAGGGGAGTGGCGGCCAGGAATGGAAGGGGTTCTTCGGAGGCGGATAGGGTGGCTTGAGCCGCCTTTGTTACAAAGGAAGAGGTGTTTTGGGCTTTATAGGTGATGTGTGGGGATAAGGCGCAGTCCGATGGCTTTACTATGGCATTTTTTTCGCATTGTTCGAGTGTGGTTAAGATGGATATGATGGCCACTTTGGAGGCTTTCTTTGTGTCGAGCCAGTTTGAAAAAAGTCTTAATGCGACTTTCTTGGCTTTGATTCCTAAGAAAGGAGAGAGGGGGGGGGGGGGAGGGGGGAGAGGATATTCAAGATTTTAGGCCTATTAGTTTACTTGGAAGTGTATATAAGCTTTTAGCTAAAGTCTTGGCAAATAGGCTTCGAAGGGTTTAGCAGGCAGTGGTATTAGAGTCCCAAAATGCTTTTGTAAAGGGTCGCCAGATTCTAGATGCAATGTTGGTAGCAAATGAGTGTGTGGATTCCCGAATTCGATATGGCTAACCAGGTTTGATTTGTAAATTGGACATTGAGAAGGTGTATGATAATGTTCAGTGGGAGTTTCTTCTGTATGTTTTGAAGTGTATGGGTTTTGGAGAGACTTGGCGAAAGTGGATTCAGTTGCATTTCTACTGTGTGTGGATGTCTGTTCTAGTCAATGGGACACTGGTGGGTTTTTTCCCAACCTACAGAGTCCTTCGTCAAGGGGATCCTCTGTCTCCATTATTGTTCATCTTAGTGATGAAGGCATTGAGTAGATTGGTGGATAGGGTTGTTCTTGAGGGTTTATTAGAGGGCTTTTTAGTAGGTCCTCTCACAGGGGCGCCTATTTGTGTTTTTCATTTGTCAGATGTCGATGATGCTTTGATTTTTTGTGGAGCCGTGGCGGAGCTGGTGGGTTATTTACGATGTGTCTTGTTGTGTTTTGAGGTAGTTTTAGGCCTTCGGGTGAATCTCAAGAAGTCGGAAATGATTCCGATGGGGAAGGTGGAAAATTTGCCAGTGTTAGCGGTGGTGTTGGGTTGTAAGGAGTCAGCTTTGCCAACTACTTATTTGGGCTTGCCGTTGGGGGCAATGTTTAAAGCTTAACGGGTGTGGGAAGGAGTGGTGGAGCGTATTCAGCGTCGGTTGGCGGGTTGGAAGAGGCAATATCTGTCGAAAGAGGGTAGGTTGACTTTGATCAAGAGTGTGTTGAGTAGCATTTTGACGTATTTTATGTCTTTGCATGTCATTCTGGTATCGGTGGCTCGACAATGAGCGCTTTTAGCGTAGATTTTCTCGTGGGGTGGGGGGGATGATTTTCGTTATCATTTGGTGGACTAGGGGCGGATTTGTCAACCAAAAGAGGGAGGGGGGTTGGGGGTCCAGCGATTGGTGACTTTCAACAAAGTTTTGTTGGGTAAGTGGTTGTGGCGCTTTGTTTTGGAGCCAGAGAGGGTATGGAGACAGGTGGTGGTTAGTAAGTACGGATTAGCCAGACGAAAAGGGGGGACTGGGGGGTAGGGGCTGTGGTTGGTTCTTATGGGTGTGGCTTATGGAAAGGCATTGAGTTGGGGCGAGGGCAGTTTTGGGCGAGGATGGAGTTTCGGGTGGGCGATGGGAGGAGGGTGCGCTTTTGAAAGGATAGATGGTGTGGCGGTGTTGTTCTAGCAGTTCATTTTTCACTAATTTATGGAATTACAAGGGATCAGGATGCTGTGGTCGTATCTTATTTGGAGGGTGAGGGTGTGGTGGTTTGGGACATTCATTTGCGGCGGTCTGTCCACGACTGGGAGTGCGACCCATTGCTACAGCTTTGGGATTATTTGTATGGGTTGGGTGTAACTGGGGTGGGGGCAGATTTTTGGGATGGAATGTGGTGGGGGCGAAGGGGCGTTTCTCTGTTTCTTCCTTCTACCGATGTTTAGTGAGGGAGGTGAGGGCGGATTTCCCTTGGAAGAATATTTAGGTGCCAGGAGTTCCCTCTAAGGTGGCTTTCTTCATGTGAAAGTGGCATTAGGACGGAATCTTACGATTGATAATTTGGTGCAGCGTGGTCATTTTCTATTGAATCGGTCTTGCATGTGTTGTGCTGATGTAGAGTCTATTGATCATTTGTTCTTGCACTGTCCTATGGCTAGTCGTTTGTGGAGTCTTATGTGCTCTCCTTTTGGGATTGTTTGGGTTTAGCCGCAGCGGGTTTTGGATATGCTGTGAAGTTGGCGTGGAGCTAAGGTTGATCGGCAGCAGGGGCTGCGGCGGCGGCGTGTGTGGTCTATGGTGCCTCTTTGTTTGATGTGGCTAGTTTAGTTCGAGTGTAATAGGCGAACTTTTCAGGAGGTTCGTCACAGTGTTTCATGGCTCAAGAGTCGCCTTCTTACAATTTTGTATAGTTGGTTGGAAGGGAAGTTTGATCCGAATTTGTTTGTCTGGTTAGATTTTTTAGATAATATTATTGGTTAGGAGGGGGTAGGTCCTCTTTGAAGATTTTTATTATTTGCATCTTCTTAATGCTCTTTTAATAAAGCTTATTTATTTATCAAAAAATCTAAAAGCTTCCCACTTTCAAATAGAACATTACATGCCACTGAGTTGTGAAATAGAGTTATTCAAAAGAGAAGAGGGGAGAAAGAAGAAAAATATAGAAAGTACAGTGATGCAGTCTAACAAGCACGTGACACGACACAGATACACCAACATAGAAATTTTGAAAAAATGTAGGACATGGAAATAATTTTATGTTAATTTTCTTTTATTACAGAAAATAATTTTTGCAATGTCTAAAGGAGAAGAACATATATAAATTAATGTTAATTTTCTTTTATCATTAGATTCCAAATTATTTTATTCATATTTGTAATGTGTTTCATGTGTTTATCAGCGATAGACACGTGTTCCCAAGTATCTTAAACATGTTCGTCTAAATTTTTTTTAGTAGCACATTCTTTGGACGTGTGTCTAACAGGTGTTGGGAATTGTCTGACGACTGTTGTGTTGTGTTGTGTCGTGTCGTGTCAGTGTCCAGTATGACATGCCACCTTCTTAGGATGTAGTCATGTAGTTTGAAATTTGTTTATTGTAATTCAAAATGCAATATAAATTGTGGAAATAAAATGTGATTTCCATCATATGTGATGTTATGTAAGTCATGCTTGAATTCTATTGTTCAATTTTTTTTGTTTGTTTTTGGTCTTCTTCTATGACCTCTTTGTTAAAATTAATACCATGATTTACTTTTTCGTGATTATTTATACAGGCATTTTCTCAGCATACAGTACTTTCATTCTCGTTCCTGGAGCATGTAATATATGTCCTTAACCAGATGCCTATACTTAAAGGTGATTTGGAGAAAGGAGACAGTTCTAATCATAACACTAATGGTCACATAGACAAAGACATCCTGCAGGCTGCTATTTTTGCTCTCACTGCCTTCTTCAGGTTTGTGTTCAATTGCATTGCTCAGGTTCCAATTTCATTATACAGTCTATTGAATATTGCAATGTGCTATCTTTATTACAGAGGTGGTGGTAAAGTAGGAAAAAAGGCTGTTGAGCAAAGTTATTCTTCTGTTTTAGCAGAACTTTTCCTCCAGCTGGGAAGCTGTCATGGTTTAGCTAGTTTTGGTCAACAAGAACCATTACGGTACATGCACGTTATAATTATTAGATTTGAAAAGTGCATCTTTTTTTCTTTTAAAATTTATTTGACCTTTTTTCCAATTTTCTTCTTTACAGGGCCCTTCTAATTGCATTTCAAGCATTCTGTGAATGTGTTGGTGATCTTGAAATGGGAAAGGTACACTAAGTTATGTGTAGAAGTTCTACTCATCTTTTGTAATTCCAGGGACTCTTCTTTATACTATGCGCTGGATAATAACAAAAGGAAAAATTTATTCACAGATTTTGGCTAGAGACAGGGGGCAAAATGAAAACGAGAAGTGGATCAATCTTATTGGAGATTTAGCCGGGTGTATTTCTATAAAAAGACCAAAAGAGGTAATATGATCTACTTGGGATTCTCTTTCTATAATTCCTTTTGTTTGTGTATTCTCACAAATCAGTATCAATACTTGTACAAATTAGAGGCACACAGAAATGTTGCACTTATCCAATACTATTTGAATTTAAATGCTAGCCTTATGAATAGAAATCATGAAAAAAGTTTATTTAGTGCATATGAAATGTGAATTTTTTGTTTGGTTTCCACATTTCACATTATAATAGAATCAGGATCGGGATGCTGGCTTTGACCTTTCCTGAAAGTTGACAAATTCACTCCACTCCTGGTGTGACCAAAGATTAAGTAACTTCTTGTTTTATTCTTGTTTGCCTTTTTAAGGTTTCAATGTTTAAAGTTGATGATGATGTATAAAAATTAGAGGTTGTGACTTGGTGAGATGGTAAGTGTTATCCACCGCCAACCTTGTGGCGTGGGTTTGAGTCTTGTGAACTGACCTCTCCACAAAAAGTGGGCGGAGGGTTGACTACCTACTGCTGTAAGCAGCTTCCTTGTGCAATGGATATGATGGTGTATGGAATATTGGTGGGGATTGTGGTTAATTATAGTGTTTTAATTTTACCTACTCCAAAATGAAAGAATAGGAAAAAAACAATTTTAACTTTTAGACCCCATGCCACCTCTGTTCATGTTTGGGTGCAAATATGAAACGATATCCATGCTTGTGATTGTTCCATTAATTGATAACCCTTTCTCGTGGTGTGCTTTTTGATTTCATTATAATGCCATTTTAAATTTGTTCTCTTATGGTCGGTTTGTTCAGGTTCCAGCCATATGTTTAATTTTAAGTAAATCCTTAAACCGACCCCAAAGTTTTCAAAGGGAAGCTGCAGCTGCAGCAGTGTCTGAGTTTGTCCGCTACAGGTAATCTGGAGTGATCTGCCTTCATGGATGCTCCTTTTCTGTTTTGTTACATGTGTCCTTTTTCTATTTTCTTTTTAGTTTTGTTTTTGTCTTTAGGTTTTGCATTGTTTCTTTGAAGCTTGTGTTTTCTTTGAGAGCCTCTAGTACCCATTCCCCCTCCTCTTTGAGAGTGAAGAGCATATGATCTTTGGATACTCTTAGATCATTAATCTTGGTTTGGTTTATGATTCCATATAGCATTTAGGATCTACTTTTGAAAAATGAAAAAATTGTCTCTTTGTGGTGTAGAAAGAATTGTCTGGAATCTTTTAGTGATGTTAGAGTAGAAGGGGTGATGGTGGGGGTAGGGGCTAATTTGTAATTGATGATTCATATGGAACCATCATGTTAGGTAACTTTTACAAATTTGATTTAATTTTTTTTATCTTTCCATGCTTAAACTTTGCTGGTGCATAATCTAGAATAATTAAATTGCTGATGCCCAAAATTATCAATTGTGTTTTTTTATCCGAAGTCAATATATATCTTGAATTGGTTTAGATAATGTTATGCTTTTCCAATTCTCATTTAATCTGAATTCCATGGTGCAGTGATGGTTTTGGTTCCTTGTTGGAACAGATGGTTGAAGCATTCTGCCGGCATGTGTCTGATGATTCTCCTACTGTTAGACGACTATGTCTAAGGGGACTTGTTCAGGTCTTTTATATGTGTGCTTTTACATTTGTTGTATTGATCATAGCTACTTGTTTTCTTTTCTTTTCTTTTTAATTTTCCTTTATTTCAATGAGTGCATGAACTTTCTAGATTTTGTCTTGCTGATACCATCCATCCATATTCTCCGGTACACTCCTGAAGTTCTTGGAGTGATATTAGCTTTGCTTGATGATTCAGATGAATCAGTTCAATTAACTGCTGTGTCATGCTTGCTAATGGTAATTATCCCAACATTTCTAATTTCTTATGCAGCACTGTTTGAGCCAAGCTCATGTTTTTTCATGCACTTAATATGTCCAATTGCACAGGTTCTTGAGTCATCACCCAATGATGCTGTTGAACCCATTTTACTTAACCTTTCAGTCCGGCTTCGGAATCTTCAAGTATGCTCTCTTCTTTATTTTATAGTGTTATTCTGTATTTCCATTGCTAGACACAAATGAAACAATACATCATAAGTTTGAACAAAATAACTTGAGATGTAATGTAATAATAAAAGACAAACAATGTAGATTTATACCTATTAATCCCTCCAACTTTAAATTCTCAGAGTTAGTTTTATGTTGCATTATTTATTTATTATCTTTGCATGAAATATTCATAAATTGGCATATAATAAATATAAACTATAAAATTTGTATCCACCCCACTTGTCGTGTTCTGTATTATTTAAAAATTGTCATGTTGGCATTGTCCGTGGTTCTTAGACATTGGTTCCATGGCGTAATTAATGAATCAAGTGCAAATCGACAACTTCACCCCGTCCTTTTTTCTTCCTGTATCTGTTTGTCATCTCTATCGTCTTACTTGGTAATACAATACAATCCATTACACCATTATCCCTACATTACGAAGTTCAAATTCAGAACCTTCACTGTGTTCCATCAAAAAAATAAATAAATTTGTGTTCGTATGCTAATTGGGAGTGATGGCTAACTCAAATATAGCGCATTGAGGTCCCCAATACATGTGAATGTCATTCATTATTAGCATCTTTTAGCTTTGGAGATGCATCTAGCTTAATTCCTAGGAATTGGGTCTTTGCTGCCAAAAAGTTTGTGATGAAGTTTGGAATGTACGTTATCCACTTTGCATGTTTTTATTCCTGTCTGGTTTCTAAAATTATCTAAGAGTCTGAAAATATAATATAGGCTACATCTGGCAAAGTAATTAATTTATGTATTGAATGGAAACAGATATGCATGAACACGAAGATACGAGCCAATGCCTATGCAGCATTTGGAGCTCTAAGCAACTATGGAGCAGTTGGGCTGCAACGTGAGGCTTTTCTTGAGCAGGTCTGTTATTTGATTTGGACCACATGATTTGAGACTATTCAATTCATTATTAGTGAAAAGAAATTGATTAATGATTTTGAAATTTGAAATTGTTGATTTATGTGTATTTCTCATGTGTAGAAAACCATGGGTAATCTCATTTTCTAACTAACTTGGTTTCTAAACTGGGATGCTCTTATTTGCAAACTGTACTAGCATTTTCCTTTCTTCGTTCTATTGCACCATTTTCCCATGTTTATCTAGAAAAATCCCAATACGTGATTGAACTGGCTGTTGGTTGAAAGAGAGGTACAGGTATAGCCATTGAAAAGGGAAGACTGGTACCTCTTTCATTCTATAAACTAGTTTTCTTTTATTCCTTTTTTCTGTCTACAATAAGAATAGAACTTTTGACCCTACTTTCTTTGTGAGACGGTAGACATGCATTGCTGTGCTACACTGGCTTTGACTAAATGATTTCCAATGACCTCAAATTAGTACTTGGATATGGTGACAAGCAGCCATTTGGTATTAATATTCATCTCTCATCTGTGTTTTGTCCAAACTTGACTGTGTCATATCTAGTCATATTTTCAACACGTTATTATATTTCATGTACTTGAGTAGCAAAGATTCTGATTTGCTGGTGTACTGTCTTCTTATTGTTTTCTGACAAGTAGCTGAACAAATTAAACTGTCATGTAGGCAAATCAGCGATTTAATATTCATTTCAATATATATATGTATATCTTACACTTGATAATTTGATGCGACATGGTCATATTCTAGTCAATTGGTGTTGTATGTGTTGTGAAGATGCGGAAACTATGGATTATTTTTTTTGCATTGTCTTGTGGCTTTTCGTTTGTGGGGATTTATATGTTCTCTTTTTGGGGTTGTTTGGGTACAACCGTGGAGGGTGTTGGACATGTTGTGGAGTTGGCACGGGGCTCGAGTTGGTCGTTGACAGCTTCGTATGTGGACTTTGGTGCCATTGTGTTTGATGTGGTTAGTGTGGTTGGAGCGTAATAGACGAACATTTCAAGAGGTGTCTCATACTGTGTCTTGGCTTTAGAGTCGTTTACTTATAGTTTTGTATAGTTGGTTAGAAAGGAAGGTTAATCCAGATATGTTTGCTTTTTTAGATTTTTTGGATGATGTGATTGGTTTGGAGTTGGTTATTTTCTCATTTGGGGTTTTCTAGATTATTTGCATATTCTTGGTGTTTTTTTAATAAAATTTGTTTATTTATTTATCAAAAAAAAAAAAAAAAATTATATATATGTTTATTTTCTCTCTTTTTTACTAGCAAATAACATTCGATGTTCTTTTGTAAACATACTTTTCAACGTACTTGTGTATAATGAACTCTAATGGTGCTAGGAGTTCTTAGTGTCCCTTCATCAATTAAATCAATCGAACAACTATTTTTGCATTCTAATAACCTCAAAAGCTATTTTGATGTCAATTGCTCGTCTCAGGTACATGCTGCCCTGCCACGCTTGGTTTTGCATCTTCAAGATGATGATCTCAGTGTCCGGCAGGCTTGCCGGGTAAATGATTGGCAGTTAGTCCATTTGCTTTTCTACTTGTTGCTTTCTTCGGAGAAACCCTTAACTAACTCTTATTTTTATTTTATAGAACACCTTCAAAAAGATTGCCCCAATAATGGAATTGGAAGGACTGTTTACCCTCTTCAACACACATTGTTTTAACTCTGATCACCGGTATGCATTTAACGATACAAAACTGTCATTACATATCATGTTTGGTTGACCTTTTGGGCTTCCTTATGGCTGAAATTTTCAATGGTAAACCTTTTGTCTGTTTCTAGAAGTGACTATGAAGACTTTGTCAGAGATCTAACAAGGCAGTTAATTCAACATCTAGCTCCCAGGATTGATACTTACATGGCATCAATTATACAGGTTTAGCCTCTGCTGAAAAGCCCTTATGTCTAATTGTGAGCTTCACTATATTTCATGATTTGCAAATTATGTCCAATGACAGATCAACCTAAATTCACAAATCCTTTTCGGGACTATTTAAAGTAGGCTATCAATTCCTTTTGTAGTTTTCATTTACTTCAATATCATTTCTTCAACCCTGGGGCTTCATCTCTATATTGTAGGCCTTAATCATATTATTTTCTGTCCTTTTCATTCTTAGTCCTTGTCTTGCAATGCATGGACATGAACAATTTTGACACAACCTGCAAACACGACTTGAACTTGACACAAGTTAGAAATTTGGGTTGTGTTCTCAACTTTGTCATGTTCACAGGACAAACTTTTACAATGTCGGTAGGGCTTAACAATGCAATACTTTGTGGGGTGGGGATGTGGTGGTTTGGGACATTCAGCTACGGCGCCAAGTTTAGGACTGGGAGGTTGGTCAGTTAGGGGAGTTGCCCAGTTTTTTGTATGGGTTGGGGCTTTTGGGTAGGGGGGGAAGATGTGTTGGTTTGGAATGTGGTGGGTGCTAAAGGCCAGTTCTCTGTTCGGTCCTTTTATTTGAGTTTGGTAGGGGAGGTGGTAGGGGAATTTCCCTGGAGGAGTATTTGGGTGCCTCGTGTTCCTTCTAAGGTGGTTTTCTTCTTGTGGATGGCTGTTTTAGGGCGGAACCTTACAATTGATAACTTGGTTCATCGAGGGCATGTGTTAGTGAATTGGTGTTTTATGTGTTGTGTGGATGTGGAGTCGGTTGATCATTTATTTCTTCACTGTTCCGTTGCTTCGCACTTTTGGGGGCTGATTTGTCCTCTTTTTGGGATTAATTGGGTGCTGCCAAAGGGGGTTTTGGAGATGTTTTGGAGTTTGAGAGGGGCGAGTTGGGTGGCGTAAGTGAGGGGTGTGGTCGTTGGTGTCGTTTTGTTTGATGTGGTTGGTTTGGTTAGAGAGGAATATGCGAACTTTTCAAGAGATTTGTCATTCTGTTTCATGGCTAGAGAATCGGCTTTTAGTTACCATGTATAGTTGATTGGAGAGTACAGTTGATCCGGATTTGTTTGTTTTTTTAGATTTTTTGAACGATGTAATTGGTTAGTCGTGTTTGTTTTCTTTTCTAGTTTCTTTGCATTCTTTGCATCATCTTGATGTTTTTTTCAATAAAGTGCTATTATTTACTTTAAAAAAAAATAAAATAAAATGAACCTTAGACTGGTTATATTCCTGTTAGTGCAGGCATATGATGCTCCTTGGACGGTTATTCAAGCAAATGCCATTTACTTCTCAAGCTGCATGATTTGTCTCTCGGATGATCAACGCATCTCAGCTCTATATTTTTCTCAGGTCATTCTCAAATGCATTTGCTATCACTGATAATTGATGACTAGACATAATTTGCCTCGTACTTGTTCTGCACTAAATTATAGATAAAGTGAACTCATTAGAATATATAATCTTGTCTTCCTTAGATATTTATTTTGTTGGTGGGCAAAATGAGTCGGTCTGCCGATGCAATCGTTAGAGCAACTTGCTCCTCAGCACTAGGCTTGCTGCTCAAATCCACCCTTTCACTCTCATGGAGAACTGCTCGGCTTGACTGAGTGGACTCGATTAGGAGGTGCCATGATGCAGAATCTAATAAGTAGTGATTTTTGAACTCCAAGGATGAAAATGTCATTTCACTGGAAGGTATTTTCACTGGAAGGTTTGGGCAATGACTCTCGGTGATGAAATGTATAGCAAGAGCTTGATCTGGTTGTGTTGTTATGTGAAAGGGAAAATAAACTCCTTAAATTACAAGATATGAAGTGAGTTGACGGAGTAAAATGGGTTGGGAAGCTCTCTAACTGTGTTGTTTGTATAATGTACAGTTGCCGATGAATATAAATATATAGTGGATTAGGGCTTTAGTCATTTGTATATTAGTTAGAGTTAATTGTTGAGGCTTGCTTTGTAAATTGTTGTCTTATGTCATTTGTAGTTTTACATAAAAGACCTCGTACGGAATTTGTGGTGGTGTATGTTGTAAACTAAAGCTTCGATAAGGGAAGCGCAGCTTCCTCTGAGTGGACGAGCGTCGATAGTTCGAAAGTTTATGAAATAAATTTTATTTTGAATTGCCCTCATTCCAGTCACCACCTTGGTGCCTTATGTCCTGATAAACAGGCATAGAAATTGTTGTCGTGTTTGGATCTTGAGAAACAGGATGAAATTGTTAGGATTATTAGTAAAGTATGAAATTGTATCACTGAAATTATTTAGTTTAAAATCAAGAATTCGCATGCAAAACCGAAAAATATGATCCATTGCCATCCCGTGGGAGGAGAGGAAGAGGAGGAGACAGTGGTGGTATGGGAGCAGTTAGGTGGCGTAGGGAGGAGGAGGGGGCCGTCAAAGGTGGGCTAGAAATTCTCAAGGGATGGGGGCTGGGAAAGGGTTGCGAGAGGGGAAGAAGAGCTGGGGGGTTGCTAGAGGGAGGTGGGGTTTGCTGAAAGCAGTTTCAGTGGTGGGGTTCGAAGGGTAGGGTTGGGTTAGTATAATAGTGGGTGCTTTAAAAAAAAAAACGAAAGGAGCAAATTTAGTGCGTGGTGATCCAAAGAAAAAAATGAGGGAGCAAATTACAGCACACTACTTAAATTGCTCTCAATGTAGTTCCCAAATTTTTATTTTTTTAAAAGCAAAGGTCACATACCTTGTATTTACTAAAATGAAATTGAGAAAAGAGGACAAGAAAAGCATGAAAGGCTATTTTAGTGGGCAGAAATAGATGCAGATAACAGATATGATAGGTGGAATGTTTTTGTTGGGAGCAGCGATTGAGAGCTTAAATTCTCCTCCCCCGAATCCCCTTAATTCCAAAAACGACGCCGTTTTTGTATTTTTTTTTTTTTTTTCATTTCAGAAGAAGAGAATTAGAAGAAGAGAAGAAGGAGAAGGAGGAGGGAGGAGGACTAGAGGGGGTCCAAAAAATGGGGTTGGAGGCGGAGGCGGAGGGCGAGGCAGAGGCGGCGATGGCGATGACGATCCTCCTCTTTCCTCTCTCTCTCTCTCTCTCCATCTCCTCTCTTCTATCTCTCCCTCTCTCTCTCTCTCTCTTTCTCTCTGATTCGGGGCATTCGGGAAGAAAAATATTTCCCTTTTGTTGGTGTTCTGACTCTCCAAGTAGAACTGCATGACACCAACTGACTTGTCAAGTGTAAAGTGTCTCATCTGGTCTCTCTGTAAATGCTCAACCATGGCTTCTCAATATATTTCATATCTTTATGTTTCAATACATACAGGTAGGGATTATTTGAAATAATCTAAATAAGTATATTTTTTAATTTTTTATAAAAAAAAATGTGTAGAAAAGTAAAGAGGTGATGTGATTCAAAAAAGATAAAAAATATGTTATTTTAGTTCACTCCAAACAAGTTCTTACAAACTGTAAACGGATAGAACTAAATTAAATATTGCAATATTTGAGCTTGATTCAATTAACTTTACGAGTGTTCCAAGTTAGCTTTCTAAGAGTGGTCGATCAATACAAGCTAGTTTTTAAAAGTAGTGTTTGATAAGGGTTTGTTTGTCATAATTTAAAAAAGTCAAAAAGTTAAAAAGTCAGTATGATATTTAAGTTATATCATCTTATTTAAGTCACATCACCTCTCTACTACATCACTTTAAATCTAACTCATACCCAACTAATATTTCATTAAAAGTCAAAAAGTATACTTATTTAGATCATCTCAAATTATCCCTTAATTAGAGTTGCAAATGAATTATGATTTAATTTATATATATATATATTTTGGGAGGGGTCAATTTGTTGGACATGCGTTGTAAATATTATGAGAATTATTTGAAATGTGAAAGTAATTTAATATGTAGCCACAACCATTTAACAAACATAATAATATGAAAAAAAATTCAAACAAATTAGTCAGAACCCTAATTTCTTAGTTAGGTGTTGAGATTCTTTTTCAACTAACTAGTGCCATTGGTTACATTTTTGTTGCGTAGTTCAACACTGTTCATTTTTGTTTCGTTATGCTTAATTTTATGAGATGTACAAAAGAAACAAAACATGTTAGGTAGTTAACTTACCTTTTGTTGAGTAGCGGTCAGAAAAAGATTACTTGAGTTGGTGTGAGGAGTGGGTTGGTTTTTTAATTTTTTTAGTTATTTTAATTTGGAATTAAAAAGTTTTAGTTTGGAAAAAGTTTTTGATTTTTTTTTATTTTTTTGTGAGAGAAAGAATGTAATAATTATAGGTTGAATGTGATGTTTTATCTTATTGGATTAAAAAATCTATTTTATTTTTTGTGATTATTTTAGCCAAAAAAGTCTCCAAACTAACTTCCCAAACGGAGGTTTAGGCTAGTATTTTTTTTTTTTTTGGGGGGAGGGGGGTTACTTTAGTCATATACTAAAAAATTAATAAAATAAAATATCTCATTCAAATCATAATCATTTTATATTTTTTCTCATAAAAGTTTTAAAAAACTAAAAAACTTATTCCAAAAAAGACTTAATTTCAGGTTAAAATAGTCACACAAAAAAAAAAAAAAATTAAAAACTTAACTCGTATCACAAACTAAGGCTTAATATGTTTTTTGATTTCTAAATATAAATAGGAAAATGAAAAATCTCCCTAATTTTCTTCCCCCTAATCCCTTTAATTTCTTTTTTTAGAAAATTGTTTTCTTTTTTTTTTTTTTTTTTTTACTTGATTAAGTAATTCGGGGGATTCAGGGCTCCCCCATTCGAGCCCCCAATCATGGTCGATATAAATGTCATGATGTTTAATTTTTCTAATTTGCTTTGTTTTTAACTTTTAGCAAATAGAAATGTTTGTTTTTTACTTATGGTTGTTATTTACCTTTTTGGGGCTGTACTTTTTTTTGACAATGATAAGCATGCATGTAATTATAGTTCTTAATCAACTTTTGATAGAGCTGCCAAATATGTATAGCTTTGGGTGATTTGATTGTGTGTCAAAAGGTCAAGTATGGAGTCTCTTCATGTTCTTGTACAAAGAAAAAAAAAAATTGGGATTAATCCTAGAATCAAAATTCATACACCTCACTAGAAAGTCATGATTTTAACTCGCCCTCTTCTCTCTAATATATCCATATATATATATATATATATAAATGAAACTAAAACAAGAGGGCAACAAAATGTAAATAAGAAATAAAGTAAAACTAAAAATGGCAGATTACCATTTTTCTTTGTTGAGGAGCTAAACAAACTTCTTGAAGAAAAAATTATTTAGGTAGCATTTGATTTATTTTTCAAAACTCAACTTTATTTTTAAATTATAGTTTGAATCTAACATATTAACCAAACATATTTTCAAAATACAACTCAAATTTACTTTCAAAACTCATCTCTCCTAGTTTTTGTTATTATTATTATTAATCAATCACTTGTTCTCTCCCATATCTCCTCTCACATTCTATACATCAATCAATAAAAAAAATTACAAATCATCTCAAAACTATTTTCAAAACTCATAACTAAACAAATTTTCTCTTTTTAAATCGTGATTCAAAAATTCAAAACTCAAAATATAACTCTACATTCAAATCATAGTTCTAAAATTAAACCAAACAGACTTTTAGTGTTTATCATGTGAGCTTATGTGATACTTGATAAATATTTTTTTTAACACAAGCTAAACGAGTTAGTTTTCATCTCTCAATTATTTAACAAAAATGAGATAAAACATGACTCATTTAATTTATGTTCAATTTTTAAAGGGGCAATATCAATTGGACTAAAGTGATATAACTAGAAAAATTTAAGGGTATTATTGATGCAATTTGAACTTGTTGGCTTTTTGACTTTCGAATGTTATTATTGTAATTTTGAGCGTGCCAGCAAGGATCAATCAGTTCTTAAAGAATATTAAATGCCAACCAATTATCAGACGATTGTATTTTAGTTCTTTCAGCCTCAATGAAGAGAACTTTTACTAGTATTTTTATTTAGGAGAATTAAGCAAACAACGATTAATATAAAGAACAATTGTAATATTTCATTAAGTAAAATAGAAGACTTACAAAGATCCAAATCAGCCTTGTAGAGGTTTACAATAATAAATTACTTGAAACTACTCTTATGAACGAAGTGTAGTGCAAGAATTTGAAGTACAGAAATGTAAAGAATAAGAAATTTAAAAACTGGAAGGAAAATAAAGTAGATAATACTGGTTTTTTGGATCTGAGTCTGAGGCTTCTTTTTGGGGCCTTCTCTGCTATTTATACTTCCCAATGACAACCGTCGAAATGCATTTCTAGCCGTCGAATCATCCCTCCATGATCGCTGATCATGTTACCTTACAGTTAGCTCCACTATGCCATATCTGCAGTTAGGCTTCCTTCTTGATTTTGAATTTAAATATGAGTAACCATTGAAGCCACGTCATTTTGCATCTCTTTGCTGATTCAGTGCTATGCAGATCTACAATAACCAATACTAACTACCACGTGTGTGATTACGATTGAAGATTTGAATTGTCTTCCTGTATTGCCCTCATCCTGCTACGTGTCGAACTGTGATTGGCTTATACAAAATATGTAGCCAACATTACCCCCCGTACTAATATACCCAATACTTTGTGATATTAGTGGATCAAGGAATTTTACCCACGTCTTAGAATGTGCATGGGTTTTGCATTTTTCAAAAATGCAACCGTCATTCATCAATGAAACATTTGCATTAAATTCTCTTCTAACCCTTGAACACTTCCACTATCTTAGTATTCGAAAAGACTGGTACATCTCTTATGCCCAAGCAAGTCTTTTCTTACCTTAATCAAGCATACGAAGAGTTATTTGATGATGTTGTTCGTCCTCAAAAGAACTTTTATGCATTGATTAGCCACCTTTATCTACCCCCATTTATATAAGTTATGGAAGCTTTCGCAAATCACCGACCTTTGAACCAAGAACCTATTGCTTACGATTCTTTGGAACACAAATTTGCAATCATGGATATCGGAAGCTCTTCTTTTGCAACAAAGCCTTCCGCGTGGGATAAAGCTGCTGCTTCTTCTTCTTCTACGACCTCTGGCTGGGGAACTTGGCCTACCCCTACTCAACCTCAGACGAGGGAACACATTCATCACCGATTCCCAGAATTCGATGACCCTCTTAAAATGCCTCATTCCAAACGCAGTTCTGTAGTATATCTATATGTTCCTATTGACCGTATACGCAGTCTTGAGGACAATCTGCTTTCATCATGGTATACTTCTACCTTGCCATCTCGGAAGGTTCGAAGTATCCAACGTCCTGATGAAGCTTTAGGGATCAGTCCTGCGCTTTTAGCCAAAAAACAAAGCTTTATACCTCCGATTGGCTAGAATGTGTGGCCAGACCTGAATTCCGAGATTCGATCAGGGAATCTCCAACTGCTCTTCCTCTGCCTTCCAATCCAAATTGGATTAATGAATTGAGACTCACTCTCTCTAAGGGCCAATACTTCACCCCTACCAGGCCCTAGTGTCTCCAACTCCTTATCAACAATTTAGGGCTCAGACCTTGCTTGCTGCTTTTTCCCATTTATCCTTTGAAGTCCTTCGAGATGACATTCCTCACAAATAATTTCTATGGACTTGTGACATTATGTCTTGAAGTCATCTTCTCAACCTTGTAGCCCAAATAGGGCTTTATACCTTTTTAGACTAACTTCCTCTCCTACTCAATTGGCACTTCCAGGCTTCCATTACCAGTGAAGTTCTGGATGAAGCCTTCTATGCTCGAATTTAGATTCAGTATGAGGCAGAGAACCTCATTGATGAATATGAGGCCTTCAGCAGCCAGGTTTCTAAGCGTAAGGAGAATGTTGCAATGAATGAAATGCATGATGAAGAGAAGATGGATGCCACAAATAAAGCCCTAAAACAGATAGAATTCGAAGTGAAGGCCCAATAACTCACTTCTCAATTAAGGGCTTACCAATTAGATAAACCAAATCTGGACAAGATAGAGGATAGAGTAGGAAAAGAGTATTCATTTATTGAATTTTGTTAGACTACATTCCATGATTTGGTAACTTTGTCCATTCCATATTTCTATGAAATTGAGAATGTAATCAAATGAATCCCGGTGTAAACAGCACTTATCAATAAAACTAGGCTTTCCGAATTTCATTTGTCAGACTTTGATTTACCACTCCAATTGTAAACTTAATTGTATGGTTGATGTGAAATCTTCAAACTCAAATCCTAACTCAAACTCTTCCGAAGTGTGAAATTTTCTTTTTAAGAAAACAATTATTGCCTTACATACCAATTCTAGGATTAATATAATTCTTCAGCTATTAGCTTTGAATTAACCAACTTTGTCCTTTGAAACATGATTTAAACACATCCAATGAAATATTGGAAGTCGAATTTGAACTTTTCCAACATATGGAATGTAATTGACAGTTTTTGCCGGTTTCCTTTCAGAATCAGAGTTTCGAATTTGCCAATTTTGCCTTTCGAAACTTGATTTAATCATGACCAATTCTCCAACATATGGTTAATACAAGTAAGTGATTTCGAATCAACTAATTTTGTTTTGAACAAATAGTCTATACTTTCCAACATATGGAAATCTCTTTTAAGGACTGTATTGTTTTATTTTACAAAAGTGATTTCTTCTGTGTACTACCAAATCAACTATTGGTTTAAAACCTAGACCAAAAAAATTCTAGTCGTAAGGTATTTCAAATTTTGCTTCGAAAGCTTTTACTTTCATCAAGAAACCTAAAAAACAGGTTAATCTCTTTGAAGTAAACAAATACCTAAGTATTCCTACACCCTTAGGTGTGGAATGTCCCTCGAAGTTGACTTCCTGCTTTGGAAGCCATTTGTCAGTTGATTTTGGCATCAAAACTTGGCTTCGAAGCCAAATAGCTTATTTCGAAGCTAACATTAGGTTTTGAGATACATTTCCGTCCATAACTATCAACTTTGAGGGAAATTTTTTCGCACGCGTACCTTTAATACTTCTTTATGAGTTCCGCCCGTATAAAACGATTGGGTGTTTTTTTAGACAAAAAGGTTTTAAAACTCTTTTATTTTGCTCCCAATCCACTTGGTCGTTTAACACACAAACCCTTCATCCTCTGCTAGCTTTCTCTTCCCCTTTACTCTTTTTCCCAACTTCATCTTCTGAGAAGACTCTCTATCAATGGCCTCTTCTTCCTTGAAAGTGCCGGTTGTGGAGCGTACGAGTCCATTTGTAGCCTTGAAAAGGATCATTGATGAGGAGTGTGAGAAGTACAAGGCTGGTGAGAAAAGTGCCATTGACGGACGCATCTTCATTTCTCGTTGTCATGAGCAACAAGAGTATGTGCTTGGGCCTATTTTTAGGGAGATTCCCACTGAGCTTCCAGCTCTATATCCACGTCTAGAAGATCATCGTCTCCTTTATGAAGGTGGTCTTGATTGGGGAAGCTGGAAGGTGAACTGACCCCATCGCTGCTGGCCCACAATGAGACCAGAGTGGAAGGAATGGTATGACCGGGTTGTCCCTAATAGGACACTAGATCTTCAGGAGCTCTGCCTCTTCGACGCCCTCCAATTATCCAGGTTTACTATTTCGAAAGATTCTTTTTTAATACCTGCTGCCCTTTATTTTTGGAATTCTGCTTTTAATTTCTTTCAATTCAGATGTGGGATGATGGCTCCTACTATCCTTGATATTTGCCATATATTAGGATTATCCCCTACTGACACCCCCATTGGTCCAGACTATCCTGACCTCAAAACCTCTTTTTTCCTCCTTTCTCTGAACTCATCCTATAGTGACTTTGTCAAGGCTGAGAACAAAAGAGAGGGCCCTGTGACTGATAAGGAATTTTTCTCTTTTATATTATATTGGCTTTGCTAGTTCCTCTTCTGCACCTCTTCTCAGAGGATCATGCTTGAATTTGCCCCTCTTGCCAAAGCTCTTGTTTTACAAAGAAAAGTGGCCTTAACTCCATATGTTCTAGACCATGTTTATAGAGCTTTCTCCCATTTTTTGTGAAAAATCCTTGGATGCCAATCAAGGAGGCCCATTTTGGATTCTTCAACTTTGGCTTTTGCATATTTCACCGAGTTACAGTCTAAATGCTTAAAGTTTTTGGAACCAAAACCTACCACTCATGGCATGAAATTAGCCAATGTTTCATTCTATCATTCCACCTTTGCTTTTTACTTTTCTTTCTTCCACCAAGTCCCAGCTTCCCCTTCTTCTCACAACTTCCGTCCCTTCGAACCTACCAATATTGGCCCATCCTGGTTGAGGACCTTCTTGAGTGATAGGTCCTATTCTACACCTCAGCATAAAAACATGTGGGCCTCTATTTTGATTCCCAGAGAATTATTTATTGGGACTATGAACCCCAGAGCTTACAAATGCATCGCTGAGCCCTATTGTCCTGCCCAATTTGCTAGGCAATTTGGATTCTCACAAGGGGTCCTAATACCTCTCTGCAGTTAGACCAATTTAAGTCTTACCAGCAGGGATTTGAAGGTTCGAAGATCTAGATTGGAAGAAACAACTTTCAAATTCATCCAAGATTTTATTGACTTTGAGTACTTCCCTTTCATACCTCAAAGCAATATACTGAAAAGATACCAGAACTAGTGGATGGCCAATATGGAGGTACATTTGGCCATTTCTCCTCAAGATCTGTTGATGGTACTGGATATACCTCTTCCACTACTCCTGCTACTTCAGTTCTTGTGCCTGTCACCACAAAGTCTTTTCCTACTACCCCTGCTGCCTCAACTCCGTCTAGAGTTACTCGAGCTGCCTCGAAGAAAGGTATATACTCCTGTTTCTTTCCTCTTCTTCTCCTTTATGATGCTCTCGTCTTTACTTATAACTCTTTCTTTGATATAGGTGGTGCGGGTGCCTCTCAGGGAGATTCCCTCCAAAAAGTTCAAGCTCTAAATCTTCTTAAGAGTAAACAACAACAACAACAACAACGGAAAAGAAAGCTCTTACTTGACCTTGAGGAAGAGATACCTAAGGTTCGTGTAAAAGAAAAAGAAAAGGAAGCAGAAAAAGAATAGACAGAAAAGAGCAAGAGACACCCTTGAAGAGAAGGAAGAAAATGACTGTCTCACTGTCTGATTTCACTGGAGATCCCGTTCACGAAGCATCTGCTAAAGCAGTGGAAATAGAACATTCCAAAGAACTTATTGTGTTTCAAAGGGCTGAGAAAATGAGGCAACATCTAATGCTTAGAGATGAAGCTACTGCTGCTGATGCACTCCAAAGAGAAGTTGCAAGAAAACAACAACTGCTGGACATTATACTCTTCGCAGCTCTCCGATCATAGCCACTACTTCTGAAACCAATAATTTCCTTCATGCCTTTATTCTCCTTTCTCAAATTTTTGATACTGAGACTTGACATTACTTTGTGTTTCTTCTTTTGCAGCAAAAGTTACTCTGCCCTTTCCTTCAATAAGGACTCCTTCAGTTTCATCTGAAGTTGAAAAACCTCAAAACATGGAGTCAGTTCAAGCAATACTCCTACTTCCTGGTCCTACATTTTCCATATCTTTCTTGAGGCCAAGCATTCCTACATCCCTATCTTTTGGCTTAGCTTCATACTTTCCTTTTCTATCTTTCAACTCTACCCAATTTATTCTTTCTTCAAGCCTTGCTGCTCATTCCCCTTCTAAGAAAATTCCAGCTATTACTTCATCTCCAATGATAGCTGATTCCCATAGAGAAGGTACTTGTAGCTCTCCAATTCCTTGCCCATTATCTCTACCTAGCTCCAGTCCCTCTTCTCTTGACCTACTGGTAGCCAAAACTATGGAGGTTGCTAGGGATACTTCACCTTCTTCTTCTATTCCTATGCAGTTATTTCTTCCTCCTACCAGAGTTATTTCTGCACCCTCCATGTCAACAGATAAGGTGGACATCTTCAAGGCTAGGTTAGCTAGTCTTTTTGACATGCCTTCCACCACTCCACCAGCTAATAATGAAACTGAGCCATTAGACTTAGCTGATTTTCTATTAGAAATTTTTTAGAGCTCTTCCTCCACTAGCAGAACTTCCTTGCCTACACTAGACTTGGATAGCTGTTTGGAGTTGTTGACATTCTTCTCAAGAATCCCCTTCAAAGCCTTACAAAGGCCTATAATCAAGAATGGCTTCCTCCAATGCTGCAAGGTTGTTGAGCAATCCAGCATGACTATTTCAAGTCACTTATCTCAGGCGGCAGCCACTATTGATTTTTACATCAACATCTGCCATGCTACCAAGGCTGCAGAAGAGAAATTGCTGAGAGACTAGAGTTTTGTTTTCCAAATACATGCTGAAGTGTCAGAATTGAAAGAACAACCTCCTCTGTCTCCCAATTTCGAGCTTAACTACTGGAGAAGAAAGCTCAGCTTGAGGAAGAGTTATCAGCAGTTAACCAGGCTTTAGATCGAACTGCCACTAAGCTACAGATCACTAACCAAGGACTGGCTGGTCGAAAGCAGGAGATGGCTACAGCCATTCAATTGTTCCCATCTCTTAAGAGTAGATAGTCAATTGTAAAGGAACAGCTGAAACACTGTACTGATTTTTGGGCCAATCTATGGCTACATGTATTCAACTCATTATGAAATAAAATCCTTATTTTATTATTTGAGTGTTTTTACGCTATTTTATTTAGCACTTATTATATTCCTAGTGTTTCCCATATGGTCGGATAATAAGGCTTCAAATATCTGCCATTAATCTTCTTAGGGTGTACACATTCATTCAAAATTTTCAAATGACATGCTCCCGAAGGTAAGACTCTATGAACTTGATATGGTCCTTCCCAGTTAGGTGACCATTTGCCAAACTTGTGGCTTTTAATCCCTATTGGGAGTATTGTCTTCCATACTAAATCACCTTTATCAAAGCTAATATGCTTGACCTTCTTATTGTAGTTTTTGGCTGCTTTCTTCTTTTGGAAAAGAATGCTGTTTAATACCAGAGTTCTAGCTTCATCCACACTTTCTAATTCCAAGCACATACTTTGATGGTACTACTCAAGAATTAACTGATCCCGGCATCTCACCCTCAAGGACTTAATATTAATTTCCACAGGTAGTACTGCATCATGTCCATATACTAAAGCATAAGGAGTGATTCCTGTACTTGATCTTGGAGAAGTCCTATAAGCCCATAACACCTTCAACAGTAAGTTATGCCAATCCCTGGGATTGTCTTTTACGACTTTTTGTATTCTTCTTTTCAAAGATTTATTGGATGGCTCTACCTGACCATTGGATTGTGCATAATAGGGGGTAGAATTAACAAGGCTAATTCCAAACTTTGCCACAAAAGACTTTACTATTTTCCCATTGAATACAGTTCCATTATCAACAGTTTTAGTCTGTGAGATGCCAAATCTATGGATCAGATCTTTAATGAATCCAATAACTTCGGTCTGATCTACAGCCTTATATGGCTTAGCTTCGACCCACTTAGTGAAGTAATCAGTGGCCACTAAGATGAAACAATGATGCTTCGAAGAGGGTGGATGTATTTTCTCTATTATATCCATAGCCCATCCTCTAAACGGCCAAGGTTTCACAACTGCATGTAGATCAGTTATGGGTACATGTCTTATTGTGCCATGCTTCTGGCAACCTCTAGCATATTCTATCCAATCCTTAAGGATGGTTGGCCAATAGTAAGAATGTTTTCGAAGCAACCATCTCATCTTCACACCAGGCTGATGAACACCACAGATGCCTTCATGAACCTCAGTCATGGCTGTCAATGCTTCCTTTAGACCTAAACATTCCAATAATAACCCATCTGCCCCCCTTTTGTAGAGAGCGTTACCATACATTATGTATTGCATAGATTACAATTTGATTTTTCTGCTGGCTTTCGAAGATGGGCCAACTAGATACTGCATTATTGGATGCCTCAAATCTTGTTTTTGTAAGTCATTATGATTGACTTCTAAGACCATATTCCTTCTATTCAAAGGAGGTATTACCTTTTGATATGTTGTTTGGCTTATGTTCCTTTGAGTGTTATCCCTTCTATTGAAATTCGAAACTTTCTGAGCCACATCATTAGCCTTATTATTCAAGAATCTTAGGACATAAGCTACATTTGCTATCTGAAATTGAGAAAGCAGATATAATGCAACAACATAGTATGGCAACATACTTATACTTTGACATTTGAAAATTCCTTTCACCTGGTTAACCACCAACTGAGAATCTCCAAATATATCAACCGCATGAGCTTGTAATCCAATAAGTAGTTCCAGTCCCATTATTAAAGCTTCATATTCAGCTTGATTATTGGAACAACTAATTTCATTTATTCTGAAACCATGTGTGGTTTCTACCCTTTGTGGTGACTTAATTACCACACCAATTTCAGTTAGACCATTGGCCTTTGATCCATCGAACCACATTTGCCATGGTTCAACACTAACCATACCAAGTTCCATTATCTCTTCATTTTCTATTTGACATGGATGATCTGCCAAGAAATTAGCCAAAACTTGTCCTTTTACTGCCTTTTGGGGAACATATTCTAGATGAAATTTTGATAAAGCTAATATCCATTTGCCAATTCTTCCTCTCAGCATAGGTCTAGATAACATATATTTAACCAAATCCATGGTTGCAATTACTAAGACAGTTGTAGGCAAAAGATAGTATCTTAATTTCATTGCAGCAAAATACAATGCAAGGAACAGTTTTTTCTACAATTGAATATTTATATTCACAAGAATTTAGAAACCTACTAAGGTAATAAACTACTTGCTCTTTGCCTTCTTCATTGTCTTGGGCTAAGAATACTCCCAGTGAATCTTCTGCTGCAGCTATATACAACTTCAAGGGCTTATCACCCTTTGGTGGCATCAGCATTGGAGGGTTGGCTAAGTAGGCTTTGATTCCTTCGAAAGCAGGTTGATGCTCTGCTGTTCACACAAATTCCTCTTCATCCTTTAACTTTAATAAGGAAGAAAATACTTTAGTTTTCCCTGCAGTATTAGAAATAAATCTTCAAAGAAAATTAACCTGCCCAAGAAATTTTTGTATTTCTTTCTTACTTGATGGATGTATGGCTTCAATGATAGCTCTAGATTTGTTCTGATCAATCTGTATTCCCTTCTTGTGTACTACATAGCCCAAGAAGTTTCCGGCTAATACACCAAAAGCACATTTGGGAGGATGAAGTTTCAACTTAAACTTCATCATTCTTTCAAAAGCTGCTTCCAAGTAAAACAAATGTTCTTCCATGGATTAGGACTTTACTACAATATCATCAATGTAACACTCTAAATATCCTCCAATAAGATCATGAAAGATAGTGTTCATAGCCCTTTGATATGTAGCTCCAGCATTCTTCAGACCAAATGGCATTTTAACCCATTCGAATGTGCTAATGTTCCCAGGACATTTGAATGTTGTCTTGTGGATATCCTCTTCTGCAATGCAGATTTGGTTATAACCAGAGTGTCCATCCATTATTGATAAAATTTGATACCTTGCTGAATTGTCTACCAATAAATCTACTATGGGCATAGGATACTCATCTTTTGGAGTCGCTAAATTCAGGTTTCTGAAATCGATACATACCCTCATTTTACCATTCTTCTTAACTATAGACACAATATTGGATAGCCATTTAACATACCTGGCTGTTCTAATAAAGCCTACGTTGAGGAGCCTAAGAATTTCCTCCTTGACCTTCTGAATCACTTCAGGACTCATCCTTCTTGGTTTTTGCTTGTATGGCTTGAAATTAGGCCTCATAGGGAGCCTATGTTCTACTAATGACCTATCCAATCTTGATAGTTCATTATAAGACCATGCAAAACAATCTTTATGTCTCTTTAAAACCACCAAGAACTGGTCCCTGCTAAAAGCATTTAACCAAGCACTTATATAGGTGGGCTGCTGTATAAAACCTTCCTTTAAGTTCACTTCTTCCAAAGGGTCTTGTATCTAAGGACTCACTGATACTTCTTTTTTGATTTCTTCTATCTTCGAAGAAATCTCTTTGCTTTGTCCTGCTCCCAGTTTCTATGATTCAACATCTTTGCCCTCCTTATCATAGACAAAGTCTATCCATAAGGCTTCTTCTTCCTGTATCTTCTGAACTTTTGCCTCAATGTCCAATGCACAGTATTTATCCAAGGCCAAAACCCTAACCTGTTGCTGCTCTTGCTTACAACTAATTACCATGGCTTCTTTCTCTTGCTCTTGTACCCTTTGGACTATTGATTTTACATCCAATACTGAGAACTTAATTAAAGCCAAAGATCTGGCCTTTTGGGCTCCATCTTTCTGCCTATAACCAGGCATCACGGTCATCTTTAGCGACAAACTCTTCATCAGCACTTTCCTGGACTAAGTGTTTTAGGTATGCTAATTCCTTATCAGTCGTCACTTCGGCTAATCCATCAGGTTTCCTCAATACACTGAGTGGTGCCACTCCTTCAGTATACAACTTGGCCTCTGCAAAATCTACACAAGCTATGAAGGGTTGAGGGTCTGCGTTGATTTCCTCTGTTTCTCCATTACACAAGGCCATTATGATCTTTTGATGTAGAGAGGAAGACACACATTTGTTGGTGTGAATCCAATCCCTACCAAGTAGAGCATTATACTTAGCATTGTTGTCGATAACGAAGAATGTCGCTATGCAGTCCCTGGTTAACACACTCAGGTTGATGGGCAAAATGCCCTAAGCCATCTGTTTGTCTCCAACAAAACCAACAATGGTTATGTTGGTTGGGATTAATCTAGGGTTCCTCTTTCCTAGTTTCTTCAAGGAAGATTTCGGAAGCAGGTTTACTGCTGCCCCATTATCCACCAATACCCGGTTCATCTATACCCCATCAAAGAAGGCATTGATATACAAGGGTTTGACATGTTGTGTCATGGATGTCGTGGGATACTCAAAAGGGTATGAGAGGTTAATACTCACCTCTTCCTCACTCTCATCACCAGTTTCCATTGGTGTGGCCACTTCGGATTCATCTTGCACCATACTCACTTGTGAGTCTTCACTAGAAACTAGAATTAGGTCAATCTCCTGACCTTGGTTTTCATCTTCAGCTTGAAACTCCTGTGGTAGTATATGCAAAATATTCACTGACACAGGAGGAAATGTGTGATACCCCTGTTCTGTATTATGCTAAATTGGTCCTTAATTTGTTTATGGTTATGTGTTTAGCATGATTTTGTGTGCCATTATGTGGATATATGTGGTTTTGGAACTCTATATGTTCACCGTAGGAAAATCTATTTGAATAATCCACTTCGGGAATTAAATTGAGGGCCTTATCAGCCACAGAACCCGAAATTGATTACGCCATTGTGATTGGTATAATTTTTAGAGCCTACGGTGAAACTTAATTGAAAAATTGATTCAGGCCAGATTAAGTTGATTAAATTGGTACATTGGTGCCCAATTATTTATTATTATTAATGTTAGTTAGTGGGAATTGTTGGGTAAGGGCACTACACTTACCATTCTCTCCTATGTATTCATTTTGGCTGATCAAACCTTGAGAAAGGGAGAGAGAGCCGGCTGTTAGAGAGAGAGAGAGGGGGAGAATTGTATAATTGTGACTCAAGCTTGGAGATTTGAAGTCTAGTTCAAGAATTAACCATAGATTGGGCTTCTAGGTAAGCATTGATTCTTGAATCCATGAGTTTAATATGTAATCTTGTGTGTTCAAAGTTAATCAATGGTCAAGAGCATGTTTTGAATTGGTTTTGTTGAGTTGGAAGACCATATATGCATGCATATATGTAATTGTTTGGAATTGGCATATTTGAGCTTGAATCACATGACTTATGTTGCATTTTGGTTGAAAGCCATGTACTTGACCATCTTTTCATCATATGAACTAAGGATGAAAGTGATATACCACATGCATGTACAATTTATGGAGATAGGAGCTTTGAATGTATGAATATGAATGATGGAAGTGAGTTGGTGTCAATTTGAAGCATGCAAGTGTTTAATCCTTGAAATTAGGCTCCATGATGATATGTTTTGGTGTTTATACCATGTTAGTATGATCATATGTGAGGTTGAGCCTTTGCATGCAAGAATGGTAGCTGGGAAATTGAACTAAAGCTCAAGAACACAATCTGCAATTTCCAGACTCGACTTCCGCCGAAAGGGCCGCTCGAGCGGAGAAATCGAGCTCCCAGTATTTTTCTACAGACATGATTCCCGCTCGAGCAGGGAAGTGGGCGCCCGAGGGGGGGGCCATGTAGACAGGAAGTCCGCCGAGCCGAGGGGTTGACGCCGAAAGGGATTTGAGGCAACCAAGATTAAGAGACTTAAGGGTCCGCTCGGCGGACCCTATTTTCAAATTGCTTTTGCATTACGTGTTTAGTTTTTCTTCTCTTTCACTTGCAAGCACTCTTAGGCATATGTTAAACATTGTGAATGATTTAAAGAGATAAGGATGAAGCCTAAAGAGAAAAATGTGAATTTTGAACAGATTGAATTGTTAATGACCCTCTTATGTTCATGGCATGTGTAGGGTCGAGTTCTAGGGCGAACCAATCAACCGATCACTGTGAGTAATATCGATATTTGAATGCTTATGAATGTTCAATTATTTATTCCCTTAAAGCTTATGAACTGCTAATTGGGATTGTGGATGTAAGTTGAACATGAATGGACCAAAGGTCGTTTTGATAAACCTGAATGGACCGAAGGTCGTTTTGATAAACCTGAATGGACCCAAGGTCGTTTTGACATGAATGAGTGGGCTAAAGGCCGTTTGATACGAATGTGTGGGCCAAAGGCCGTTCAATACGAATGTGTGGGCTAAAGGCCGTTTGATACGAATGTGTGGGCCAAAGGCCGTTCGATACGAATGGGTGGGCCAAAGGCCGTTTTGATACGAATGTGTGGGCCAAAGGCCGTTTGATACGAATGTGTGGGCTAGAGGCCGTTTGGATACGAATGTGTGGGCCAAAGGCCGTTTTGAAATGAATAAGTGGGCCAAAGGCCGTTCGAAAACGAATGATTGGGCCAAAGGCCGTTTTGACATAATCAAATGGGCCGAAGGCCGCTTTGTAATGAATGTACGTCAATGTAAAAGGCCAGTGTGTACGGAACTATGATCTAAATTACCCTTATATATATTAACTACAGAAATGAATTGGGCCCAAGGCCGTTTAGAAAACGTTGTTCTACGTCTTGTCGCATAAATTTTGTAATTGATATTATTCACTAGGCTATCGCTCACGCTCATTCATGTTTTTGTAGGTGAGCCAAGAGAAGTACAAACCCAGCCCCAGTGAAGTCTACCATGAACAACACGAGTTTTGGAGAGTCAGCCTTGTGTCTCACGTGCGAGACCCGTCCTTGCCAGTTTGTTATGTAATCATATTTTGGTTCTGTTGGCAAGGGTTTTGTGTACATTTGTATGTAGTCTGATATGGGTTGGCTCAGTTTAGTAGATCCTGTTGTAAAGAAGTTTATGCTACTGTACTTTTGACGTGGGTTATTAACGTTTATGAGTATGGTTTGTTTGATGTGCATATAAGCACCGCTCTATGGACAAAGTTTTAAATTTTTGCTTCCATTTGGCCCCTTTACTCTGACAAGATATGTCCGTTTTGGTTTGAGGCCGTAGGTGATCACGGGATTACTGGCCGGTTATGTCCTTAACCCATAGGGGCGGGTTGGGGTCGTGACAAAATGAGCCAAATTGGACGACTAGTTGTACCTGCTTCTTTTCCTGGCCAACTGGCTCAATTACTTCAGAAGCATTTTCTATGCTACATTCTGGCACTTCAGTGCTAGTAACTTTCTTTGAATGGTCTGTTTCTGCTGGTTTTGTCACGACCCAAACCCGCCCCTATGGGTTTAGTACCGTAACCGGCCAGTAATCCGTGATTACCAAAGGCCTGCTTAACAGTAAAGACAATAATAGAGAGTACAGGGGCTGGCAGAAACCAAAACAGTAATAAAAGATGTCCAATGAGCTATGATAGTCGGTATGCAAAAAGACTTTTCTGCACATATTAACATTCAAAACCATAACAGTATATACATACGTCTTACAGACATTCAGATTAGGGACCAAATCCCTACCATAACAGTATAGTGCCAGTCTAGACATTATTACAAAACAGAGACAGAAGGGTGAACTGAGACACCCTAAACGAGCCTAAGAATGAACACACTTGGAACCTCACAGTGAGGCACATTGGTTGGCTTAAGTTTAACCCAACGCTCCTAGCTCCGATCCGGTGGCTGGACACCTATATATATATAAACAGTGAGCTAAAGCTTAGTGAATAACAGTTGTGTAAAGAGGTTAAGAATGAATATCCTTTCAGTCATTAAACAATCATATCATTCATTTAGAAACCATAGCAGTTATATGTGGTACATCCAACAAAAACGATAAGAGGGTCTTAACAATTTGACCGATCGATTGATGGCCATCATAACAAGAAATGAGTGGTTCCAACATAGGAACCGACAGAGATCTCAGAATAAAGATGGCGATAAAGACAAAGAATAAAGAAATTGCTATGGATGCCACGAATACAGTTTACAAATAGGACAAACATTCATTCATTAAGTAATAACGTTTCAATAAACAGAACAGTTGATCATTCAGAAAATATTCATAATTGAACATATCTTTACAACATTGTTACTCACAGAGCACTGGGCTATGAGCAGCTAATGAGCGTCCTCGGATGCCAACCCTACATAGTTACAGAATGAACACACACTAAGTTACACACTCGGGAATCAATGACTTAGTCCCTAACTTGTCTCAGTGTGGTTCTACATCAATATCCTCATTAAGATGCCTTAAACTAGGCCTAGGAATGCCTAGGATGAAATGAGGATGCAAAGATGTACTTAAAAGCACTTTTCAAAATTTTCAGAAAACAGAGGTCTCGCTCGAGCGTGGCTTTCTACGCTCGAGTGGACATGCAGATAAAGGATCTCCGCTCGAGCAGGATTTTCCTCGCTCGAGCGGACTGCAAACATAGGCAAAAGTACTGGATGCATGCAATTCACACTCGATGGGCGCTCGACCTCCGCTCGAGCGTGAGACACAAGTCCTCGCTCAAGCGTGCATTCCCCCGCTCGAGTGGACTGTAAACACATGAAAAGTACTGGATACACCCATTTCACGCTCGAGCGTTACTTTCCTCACTCGAGTGTGGATCCAAAATCTGGAATTTCCAGATTTGTCTCCAAGCACAAAACTCAGCATTTAAAGCATCAAATTCGATTCCTTTGGGCCAATTTTCTGGAAAACACTTTAAAACTCATAATATGACATGTTTTGAAGATCAATTTGCAAAATCAAAGCCTAAAGGTGAGTCAATTAAACACAATTTCAAATAAACTTCAAGAACATAAAGTGTATGTAAGATGCATGTGTTCAATTGAAATCAAAGCTTCCAATACGTAATCAAATGAGTCAAAACTTCCAAAAACATGATGAATTCATGAACTATAATCAAGATATGGACATGCATGTTGCAATTTCCATGAAAACAACCTCAAAATACTAGAACATGTATATGGATGCATGATTTAAGCTTCAATTCAACATTTTGAACAAATTCTAGACTCTAATCGCCAAATTTCCATGAAACATGCAAGATACAACTTAAATACAAGTTCAAGAAGGTGTTTCTCCTACCTTAGGTCCTCAATTCAAGTCTAGAAGCTCAAATATGCAATCTCTCTTCGATTTCTTCTAGTTCTCCAAGCAATTCTTGATGAGCTAAGTTTTCTCCTAACTCTCCCTCTCTCTAGCCGGTTTTGCTCTAAATGAAAGGAATGAGATGGTGTAAAGCTAAGCTCTCAAACAAGATTATAGAGGTGGCCCACTAAATGGCAAAAAGGTAAATAATGCAACTAATGCAATTTAACATTATTTAATCTAATTTAATCGCTCCAAATCACATTTCAATTAAACATACCATAAAATCACATAAATTCTAATTAGCATAAAACACTAATCAGTTTCGGGTTCGGCCGCCGATAAGGCCTTCAATTTGCAGTTTAAAACATAAAACATGAATGGATCATTTAGCAATCAAACAGATGGATTTGCATTTAAACTAATACACTCAATCAATCAGTTCAGAATTTCAGTCAGATCAATTACTTAACATGCTTAACCACAGTTTAGTAGTAATCAGAGGTATATCAGTAAACAGTGGCGAGGGTTGTCACAGGTTTTTCTACCAAAAATGTCTATTCAGCCATGAAGGCTTCGAACATTTCCTCCTCAACCATCTCCTTCCTTTGGCCTAGGCTGACTTCTCCCTCTGTCTCACTATCACTTTCCATTAAAGCCCTTTCCAATCCTGCTAAACTGGATCTTTCTTCGGCTTTTAGTTTGGAGTGAACTTTGGCCAACTACTCTCTGTTGCAACTCATTTTGTCTTGAGGAGTCGAGTTTGGACTATGATCTAACTTTGGACTTTTCTTTCCCTCTGTCTGGCCCTTTGACTGGACCAATGAAGAGCTTTCTCCACTTTCTTTCAGATCCTTCTAATACTGAGTGTACCTTCGCTAGATTTTCCTCCTTTAGGATCTAGAAATCACTGGAACCATACTTGGTTCCTTTGTTTTTGGATGCTTTATTAACACCTAATTATTTGGAGCTACCAAAGGAGGTTTAACCATCCTACCTTGATCTCTAACAACATTTCTTCGGGTAGACATTTCCCTAGGTTTATTCTGCATAACAAACCAATCTGGAACTCCAGGTACCCATGAACCCACTAGCCCAGTTGTCGAACTGTCTCTTTCTTCCTTCAAAGCCAATTTCGAAGCTGGCTGTGAAGGCCACTGCTTGGTTCTGACCCCCTGTTTTGGGCCTAGTTAAGGCCTTCCATAAAGGTGGCCACTTTCCTTTTTGTGTGAGGCTAGTCTAAAGGACCAATCTCTGGCTTTGATCCCATGACTTGAGCCCACTTCAAGTATCCTCTCAGGATGATTGCCCTCCATTCTGTAATAGTTGGGTGGTCTAAATTCATGTAAAGGTCTCTTGCCCTTGGAGTGCACTCTAGTGGCTGTTGGCTCAGCCATGAATGGCTGCTGCCTAGTATCAGTTGGATACGGCCTCTTGTTATAGGCACTAGCTGGTTTAGGACGCCTCTGCATATTCTTATAATATTGCTTCCCATCAATCGAAAGCCTTTTCAACCACTTGTAGCTCAACCTGCACCTGGGACACATTCTTTGTATGACAGCTGCCTCTAAAGAATCATCATCCAGTGCCTCTTCATCATAATCTTCCATCTGGTCTGCAAAGCCTTGTCCAACTGTTGGTAAACTTCTAGCATCTTTCTTGATAGTAGTCTGGCTGACAACATGCATTTGCACATTGACATCTTTCTGGAAGTCTGGCACAATAACATTGGCTGTCATTTCTCCAATTTTTGGGAACGAATTAGTGTCAATCCCCATAGCCTTTTCTGCCTGAACTGGAAATTTTAAACTCCCCTTTCAAATTTGCTTTTGGATCCTGTCTCGAAAAACAATACAGTTTTTAGTTGAGTGAGACCAAAAATTATGTCATTTATAATACACTTTTCCTTTAAGTTCCTCTGGAGACGGAATTTTGACTCATTTTGGTAACTTCAGGAAGTTTGCCGCAAGTAAATGATAAAAAATGTCATCTACCTTTGTTAAATCAAAAAAGTATTTCCTATGAAGGTCTTTTTTTTTTAAACTGCTGGTCTATTATTGTGTCTTTATGAATTAATGCTTCACAGATCACAGGTTTTGTCCCTACAATCTCTGCTGCATCAATTTCATAATTAAGATCTCTGTAATTCGTTTTGTATGATGCATTACTTCAATCTTGTTCTTCTTCTAGTAATGCTTCACACCTAGACACCTTATAGGTCAGTTCCACTAAGTCTCTAAACTCAGTTGAGTCAAACTTCTTTCGAAGCCTAAACTCTAAACCATTTTAAGCCAATCTCACGAACTCAGGCTCTGGTAAGATGATTCTACATTTGTTCCGTGCTCTTTTGAATCTAGCAATAAATTGAGCAGCCTTCTCATCAGGCCTTTGACTCAACCTTGCCAAGTCCGCCATGGAAATTTTTGGCTCCGTTTGGAAGAATTGGGCATGAAATGCCTCCTCTATTTGTTGCCAAGTTTGGATGGAGCTAGGTGTAAGGTTAATGTACCATACAAAAGAGGCCTTAGTTAGAGAATTTGGGAACAGTCTTAATTTCATGTAATCATTATTGGTAAATTCACTACATTGAGCAACGAATCTAGCAATATGCTCTACCGTTGATTAGTTTCCATTCCCATAAAAAAGAGCAAAGTCTGGTATCTTGAACCCTCTCAGGTATTCATGCATCCGATCTACCCATTCTAGATATGGTTTCCTGTACACAGGAGTTTGAACCCCCCGAGCCATTGGTCTACACATCTCTCTAACAATATCAGTAATTTGGTTCCTAAGAACCATATTTTGTCCTTGTTGAACCACTACTGGAGAAACAAATACAGGATTTGGTAGACAACCTTGTACCTGAGGTCCTCTTGGTCATAGGGCGGTATATTTGGGACTGGTTGTCCCTGTGATGCTGGTTGCTGGTGAGGATATGGGTAACCCCTCTGAGCCTGTCCTACGAAAGAACCTGCGAAAGGTGCTAGAACAAGTGTTGTGTTTCTTCCAGTTGCAAGAGACCCTTCCAACCCCTTGGGTACAAATTCGAACAAAGGATTAGTGAACCCCATCGTACCAGGTATGGCTTCGAACATAGGATTTAGAAACATCCTTATGCCATTTCCTTGTGTTGGGCCAGATCTACCAATTTGTATGGCTTCACTGTTGAGTAATGATGCATTATGATTTGTCACAGGCCTCGAAAGAGGCTCATACCAAGACTGAGGTAATGGTCTTTCATAGTTTTGATTACTAGTTTGACAATTAGAATGTCCATTATTTTGCATAGGCTATTTGTCTCTAGCCAATCTTTGCTGAGGGACGTTTGAAATTTCCTCCATTTGCCTTGCGTTAGTTGGTTGATGAGTATTCATTCAATCCATAAAGGATGTTGCACATCTTTCCATTGTGTTCATTAACTGTTGTCCCATGGCATCTATTAGGCCTCCCTATGGATTGATTGGCTAAGTAGATGGAACAGTAGATGGTACAATTCCTTGGCTTCGTCCAATACTTTGAACATGTGGTATTTGCTCTGAAGTGCTAGTTAGTTCGACCATAGGTTCTGATAAAGCAGGTACTTCCACAGGATGTGTTATCACATTATCCTCTGGATTAGGTATTTCTACTTCTCCTTCCACGCCTTCTTCCAAGCATTCATTTTCTCCTTGTCTCCTATGTCTAGCCATTTCAATTAGTCCCACTAGGCGTGCCAAAAATATATGTTGGTTTTTTGGCTTTCGAAGGTTTTTATTGTAATTTTGAGCGTGATAGCAAGGATCAATCAGTCCTTACAAAATATTAAATGCTAACCAATTATCAGACGATTGTATTTTAGTTTTTTCAACCTCAATGAAAAAGACTTTTATTGGTGACTTTATTTAGAAAAATTAAGCAAACAACGATTAATATGAAGAACAATTGTAATATTTCATTAAGTAAAATGGAAGACTTACAAAGATCCAAATCGGCCTCGTATAAGTTTACAGCAACAAACTACTTGAAACTACTCCTATGAACGAAATGCAGTACAGAAATTTGAAGTACAGAAATGTAAAGAACAAGAAATTTAAAAACTAGAAGGAAAATAAAGTAGATAAAATTAGTTTTTTGGATATGAGTCTGGGGCTTCTTTATGGGGCTTCTTTCTGGGGCCTTCTCTGCTATTTATACTTTCCAATGACAACCGTCGAAATGCATTTCTAACTGTCGAATCATCCCTCCATGATCGCTGATCATGTTGCCTTACAGTTAGCTCCACTATGCCATATCTACAGTTAGGCTTCCCTCCTGATTTTGAATTAAATATGAGTAACCGTTGAAGCCACGTCATTTTGCATCTCTTTACTGATCCAGTGCTATGCAGATCTACAATAACCAATACTAACTACCACGTGTGTGATTACGATTGAAGATTTGAATTATCTTCTCGTATTGCCCTCATCCTGTCACGTGTCAAACTGTGATTGGCTTATACAAAATATGTAACCAATAGAACTATAAAAACCAAATTGGCATAAGTGATAAATTGCATGTGTATTTTATTTTATTTTATTTATTTATTTATTTATTTTTAAACTGCACGAGTGTAATTTGCTCCCCTTTTATTGTACTATCATAGGGACATAGGGAAAAGAATGTCGTATACAATAATAAAACTTGAAAATGAAAATTACATTTAGTAAGAGAGTGTTTCATTCAGTAAATCAACCTTTAACGTCGTAAATAATATCCCATCACCCAAAGTTAAAAATTAGACCTAAGGTACCATGTGTGGTGAAATAAAAACTTTATGAGAAAATTATATTCTTAGTCCCTATAATTTATTTCTTGTGTTAATTTAATCTATATAGTTTTAACTGTATCAATTTTATCTTTAAAATTTTGACATTGTATTAATTTAATCTAACTAATAACATATGTTAAGAAATTAGACATAAATCAAAGACAAATTCTTACATTTAAAAGGAATCAACTATTTCAAATTGAACGCCCACACCTCAATCTCTTTGAGGAGAGCAAATAAACTATTTTGTCATATGATCTTAGTCTAATTTTTAAAGGGACATTTGCAATTGGATTAAGTTGACACAATATAAAAAATCTAAGATAAAATTGGCACAATTAAATTTATAATAACTAAATTAACATAAGAAACAAATAACAAAGACTACGAGTGTAATTTGTCCAAAATTAAAACTATAATATGCAAATAAGATGAAACTCTTTCTAGAGTTTAATATTTTTTTCTTGCCAAATCACAGTCCAATCCATTGGTACAGAAATGGAAATTTCATTAAGCAGAGGCACAACTTGCTCAATATTTTGAGAATGTTTGGGTGCACTACAAAAGTATATTTCCTTTTTTCTTTTTCTTTTTTTTATCATATTATCTCTCTATCTTTTTATATTTTTTTTTATAAAAAATTAAAAAGTATATTTATTTAGATTATTTTAAACATCTCCTTTCATTTATGTGCAGGGCATTAGGAATCTTTACTTTCCCTATGGGGTTTAATTATTATTATTATTATTTTAGTAAATATTGTTGAAAAATGAGGAACAAAAACTGTTACAAAAGTCAGAAACATTTGGTTTTTTTATTCTGAGTTAATAAAGTAGAGCCATAATCATGATAATTACACAATATAACATGTCTTATATTAATGAAGTCATTTTCAGACCATCCTCTTTCATAACCTATACTTTTTATAATATATATATTAGTGGTGGTGGTGTAGATGTGATTCCTTTGCTATTTTACATTTAATTTTTGAATGATTTGATGATGGATGGCCAATTTGATGAATAAAGAATTTATATTTTTTTTTATTAATTTTGAATAATTTAATGAATAAGAAAAATCATTGAGCAATTATTAGATGTATATTGAATATATATTCATATGTGAATTTTTTTTTTCTCTCTTCTTTAAATTAATACGATCGTGTTCACCAAATAAAATATGCAATTTATTATTATATATAATAGATTATCACCTCATCATGTTAAGACTTCATAACCAATTTTATAAAATATTATTTTGAATTGCTAAATGATTGCAAAGATATTGGCTTTAACAAAACATTTGCCCATGTGAAGGTAGAAGGACTTTTTATTTCATTTTTTTTTTAGAGTTAATAAATAACCTAAACAATAATGTTATGTTGTCATACTATTAATTTAATAGATTTAATTATTGAAATTCATTACTAATATAACAGTGACACATAAGATAACAAATAAAAATAATTATAATAATGTTACATTTTATCACATTAGTTTATTATCATATTATATTTATCATCTTACTTATCAATATAACATTGATATAATAAATCCCACCACCACTTTTGTGTCTTTTCAATACAGTACTGTCAATTAAATTAACACATCAGATAATATAATAAAATAGTAAAAATAGATGATCATATTACCACAATAATCCGTACATGAAACACATGTCATACTATTGAAATAGATCATATTTCACATTTTAAGGTTCATTCATTATTGCATGGCAAAACTGTTAGTACTTTTTTTTATTTATTTTAAAAAAAATAAAAAAAACACTTATCTTTATCCTTATAATTTTATAAATTTCATTGATAAGTCTCTTTTGGAGACATGAATTTTTAGCCAAAAACCAACTATAAATTATCATATTATTTTTTTTTTATATTTTTTTTATAAAAAGTAAAAAAATCAGTCAAAATAATAAATTTTCAAACAAGGCCTAATATATTTTGGAGAAGGATTTTCCGGTCTAGATTTTGGACTGAAGGGTGCTGTTTTGACCCATGGGACCCACCACGGGTTCGGTTTCAATGATCTAAACCGTTTATTTTGTTGAATGATTCGTGTATTTCATCTACACAAAAAATTAAGGTGATTCAATAATTGTAATTTGTTCAATTTTTAACTAAAAAAATATATAACAATTGTATTTTTAAAAATAAACCATACATTTTTTTAGTGATAAACACAATAAATTGAACAAATTACAGTTATTGAATCGACTTAATTTTTTTGTAAACAAAATGCACGAAATATCCAATAGAATGAACGATTCAGATTATCAAAACAAAATTCATAGTAAACTTCACAGGCCCAAATAACACCCTCTAATTTAAAATTTAGACTAAAAGGGATCCTCTTCTATATATTTTATATATAAATTTTTTATTTCAAAATTATTATTATTATTTTGTTTTGATGAAGAAACTTTATTAATAAATATCAAAATAAAAGAGTAAGACTTCCATCATCAATAAAGAGAGATAGTGGATAATATATCATAACAAAACTAAACGATGCAAATTAAATTGCATAAAAAAAAAAATCATGATTGAGATCTCATTTTTTTAGAAATTCTCGCAATCACTTTTGTATCTTAACCGTTAATGATATAAGCTCAATACATATATAAATGGATCTCACACAGTTAAGATCAAGAGAATTGTGGGGGCCCTAAAAAATAATCCTAAGCATTTTTCCAAATAAAAAAAAAAAAAACCGCAATCATCACAGGCAAGCACTGAACCAAAACGATTGGTGAGAAACAGTTCAACCAAACAGGACAAAGAGAACACTACAAAAGCCCAACAGACCCCAATATTTCAAAATCATTTTCAATACACTATATATCACTTGAATATTTCATAACACCTCCAATCCTCCATCCTCCAGCAACCCAAATGGCAACAATAATGTCATCTTCACAAAATGACCATCTTCACTTTATCTTAATACCCCTCATGTCCCCAGGTCACCTTCTCCCCATGATAGACATGGCCAAACTGCTCTCACACCACGGTGTCACTGTGACCATAGTCACCACCCCCCTCAACACCGCCCGTTTCATCTCCACCATCCCTCGAGCAGTCGAATCCGGACACCGGATCCGACTCCTCGAGCTCCCATTCCCGGCTACCACGGCCGGCCTTCCCGAGGGGTGCGAGAACATGGACTCGCTCCCCTCCCGAAGCTCCATCAAGAGCTTCTTCGTGGCATCTTCGATGCTCCAAAAACCCTTCGAAGAAGTGTTTCATGAGCTAAAACCACCTCCGAGCTGCATAATCTCCGGCAAAAATCTCGCCTGGACGGTGGAAACAGCCCGGAAGTTTCGGATTCCGAGGTTTTTTTTCGATGGAATGGGATGTTTCGCTTTCTCGTGCACTCATAACATGGAGTTGTCGAAGGTTCACGAGACAGTATCAGAGTTTGAGAGCTTTGTGGTGCCCGGTTTGCCTCACCGGATCGAGCTGACTAGAGCTCGGTTACCGGAAAGTCTCAATCCGGGCTCAACGGACCTGATCGATGTTCGGAACAAAATGATCTCAGCTGAGTCTGTAGTAGATGGGATTCTGATCAATACTTTTGAAGAGTTGGAGTTGGACTATGTCAAAGAGTATAGAAAGATTAAAGGTTGTAAGATATGGTGTATCGGTCCGGTTTCAGCTTGCAACAAGCTGAGCTCTGAAAAGGCGGAGCGAGGCGGAGGTGGGAAAGATGCCATTTATTATTTGAAGTGGCTCGACGCGCAAGAGCCAAACTCGGTGATCTACGCTTGTTTGGGAAGCATTTGTGGGCTTACAGGCTCACAACTCAAAGAACTCGGGCTAGGCTTGGAAAAGTCAAACAAGTCATTCATATGGGTTATAAGAGGTGGACAGAGATCGTTGGAACTAGACAAGTGGCTCGCGGATGAGAAATTTGAAGAGAGGAACAAAGATCGAGGCCTTTTGATCCGCGACTGGGCTCCACAAGTCCTCATCTTGTCCCACCCGGCCATTGGAGGCTTCTTGACACACTGCGGTTGGAATTCAACAACAGAAGGCGTTTCCTCTGGCGTGCCGATGGTGACGTGTCCATTGTTCGCGGAGCAATTTATTAATGAGAAGTTGGTGGTTGAGGTGTTGGGAATTGGTGTCAGTGTGGGGGTGGAGAGGGCTGTGACATGGGGGATGGAGGACAAGTGTGGGGTGGTGATGAGGAGAGAGAATGTGAAAGAGGCTATAGAGAAGGTGATGGAGAGAGGAAAGGAAGGAGAGGAGAGAAGGAAGAGAGCAAAGGAGGTTGGAGAGATGGCAAAGAGGGCTATTGAAGAAGGGGGATCTTCTTACCTCAACATCAAGATGTTCATCCAAGATGTACTCCATCTCCAACACACGAAAATAGGAAGTCAACCTTGTGAGTGAGGCATATTGGGGTATTGGGAAATGGAAAATTTAACTTTAATATACACTAGTTTTATGTAAGTGAAACTTTTAATGGCATGAATTTAAAAAATAAAAAATAAAAAAATTCCTTACCTTCTACTTTTATTTATTTTTTTTATTTTTTTGGAGAAATTACACTTACATCTTTTAAAGTTTGAATTTAATACATATCATTCTTGATATTTGAAAAATTACACTAACCTCCTGTCATTATAATTATTTAAACAGAATAAAAATATTAAACTCATGCACTATCTCTTTTTTTGCTTTGCTTTACTTTCTCTTTTTTTTTCCTTTTTTTAAAATTTTTTTTATGTAATTTCCTCTTTTTTTTTGACTAAGAGTTGTTACCTTTTATACAAGCAGAGAGGTTTGTGAAATGAAATTATTAACCACAAGGGTGGGAATGTAATTTTTAAAACGTCAGGAGTGGGTAGTAATTGGACCAAACCTCAAGAGTTGTCAATATAATTTACCCTATTTTTTTTCTAATAATATTTAATATATTTTCTTGTGACATTTTATCCTGCCTTCGTCGAAAGGACATGAATTTCGGTGTTGATATTATATGGTCTTTGAATTGAATTAAAAAAAATATGTAATATACCTACAAAGATTATGTTACAGACGTTGAGTTTCTGAAAGACATGAAACACTTAGAATTTTTTAGCGGAGTTGGAAATTTTTACAAAGTAGAGTGAAGGGAAATTTTTCATTGCTTCTTCCGTTGGCATGAATGCCAATTTATACAACAAAAAAGAATATAAAAACAAAAAACCTAAAATCTAGACTTAATAGCAAACTCAAATCGACAGCCAAACTTTTCAAAAGACCTAGTCAAGCCTAGTAATAGGCTTTGCCATAATTTCTACATAAAGACAAAGACTGTGCATACAATTATATGCATATTTTTGACAAACTTTCTACGTAGATAAAAACAAACAAGTAAACGGTTTGGATAATAATGCCGGATACTTGAGCTCCATCGCACATCATTCAATCTTTCCTTTTAGATAAAATTTTGACACTATAATATGTTACAGGACACGTGTAAGGATTCTCACAGCTTTTCTTTAATGAAGCAGGGTAAGGGTCATCTGCTTTATTAAAGTAGTGAGTGAATGAGAAGCCTTATCACTGATAGACACAAACAATTATAAATATTTACAATAGATATTTGTCGTTTCTTGGCGTGCTTTTCTCTAATCATTGAAGGCAGACTTTATCTTCTACAAATTTTGTCTTTTTCTTCTAAGATGCCAATAATTGAGGTAGATGCTTAGATGATGAATCTTCAAGGTGGATCCTTAGTGGAAAATTTACAAAATGTCAAAGAGTCAAAAATTTACAAGGAACTGTAATACTTCCAAAATGTTACAAGAGTCTAATTATGAGTGCACTGCCTTTTTTTTTTTTTTTATCCATACATTCTATTTGAGAGATCGTCAAGATCTGCTGCTGAAAGTTGGTCGTAAAAATCGTCCCTCATAACTGGTTCATTCCCCCATTGGTTATCTTGGTCATTTTCTCCCATTAGTGGTGACTCATGAGAGACGATATACTAGTAGTTGGGATATTGACTTTCATCGACGAATGTCTCTTTGCTAAAGGGATAACCTGGGATAGCTAGGTTACAATATATCTTCTGATTTCTATCTTCACAAACTAGGTGTCCATAATTTTCATTATACGCTAATAGAGGATTATTGGCAAATTTCCTCCATTTATTGAGCTGATCTCTGAGTGAAATTTTTTTGCATAGCTAGGGTCTCCGATTGAGAAGTCTTGGGTACTCTGGAAATGTTGAAGTTCCTCTAAGGTACATTTTATGCTTGGCTATGATGCACCTTATTCCTTTCCATTCTGGTAGTCTGCTATCAATTAACGCCTCTACATATGGATGATACTCTTCCATTACACAGAGTACTGAATGAACAAGTTTATTTCCAAAACTGTCTGTTTGATCTGGATTTGAGAAAATTATTCTAGAGACAAAGCCATAATCTAACAATTGTGAGGCTGTTAGATAACGCGGTTTGCCCCTAATCTCTATCTCCAATGGCTCGAACATTGCTAGATTTATCTGGCAAAGGCAAATGCTGAAGTCTAAATTACACTGACATCTACCAAAATATTCTGGCCTGTCTATACATCTTTCCTCTTGTAAACAGGGCTACTCTTCATCCTCATAGAGATAAGTCCATTGATAAGCTACACCAGGGCATTGAACTCCTGCTATGAAGAGTCTTGAAGAAACTGCTATATAGTGACTAACTCACTATTTTTGCTATCTTCGGCTAAGGTGTATATATAGGGTTTAAAGTCTTCTATTTCTTGGCTTTTCTCACAAAAGGATCGAATGATAGAATGTCTAAAGAAATACATTCTGGCACTCAATTGTTCAAATTCCTCACTTGTGAGTTGTCTGGCTTCTAGGTCAAGAAATGGAGTGGGTGCTTTTTCTGGAGTTAATTTTTTAAGCTGGTTGGTTAGGGTTCGAATGATAGCTCTCAATTGTTTTTCTTCGTCTCGGAGCTGGTCTAGCTCTTCACTGACCCTTTTGCCTTTATCCATAATTTTCTTGAAATTTCTAGTAAGGCTTTCACAATGTCTGCACATTTAGAGAGGATTTTGAGAATCTATCTGAGGGTTAGTACTACTGCTTCCAATTATCTGGCTAACTGGAACTCCACTAGTAGCAAGAATGGTTGACTGCATCTTGCCCAATGTGTCCAGATAATCTTTAGCTATTTGGCTGATAAAGTAACTGGTTCCTATCTGTCTACGAGCATAGGTACTAGCTGACTCAAAACCATAAAATCCTTTAAACTGAGGCGTGGGAAATTTTTTAACTAAAGGTTCAACTTCTACCCAATCATGGTAAATACCAGGTTGGTTCTTTTAGCTACTACGTAAAAAGAAAAGCTTTTAGACAAAGGTTTATTCTGAATTTTTGAAAAATATATACTAAGAGAGTTTAAGGTTGACAGACGTTTAGCTGGGTGGTTCTGGTTGTTCCAAAGGTTATCTAGAAGACACTGTTGAACTGGGTCTAGCTCGATTCCTGTTAATGGTCAGAATTTGTTTCTGCCTTCATAAATGGGAAGGGCAAATCCCCCAAAGTTCATGGTTTTACTGTTCTCCATTATCTGCACAAAAATCAAACTGGTTATTTTCTTTTCTATATAAATTGTCCTACTTAGCCAATCTATTAATTTATTATCACTCCCTTTAATATGTTCAAATTCTATTTTATATCTTTGTCCTACTATACAATCTAAAAATTTTGCCCATCTTCTAGTACTTAGTTTGGGCTCATTAAGTTTATTATAAAATCTAACTATAGCTTCATAGTCTGCTCTAATTGTAAAGGGCTTGTGTAAGAATAATCTAAATTTATTTATTGCATATACTACTTCACATATCTCAAAATCTAGGCTGGTCATGGTTGTGTCTTTTTCTTTAAACTTTCCAGAACTATATCTACAAATGCGTTCTTTATTTTTACTATCATACTTGCTAGGTTTAACTAATAATATTGTTCCCCATCCTAATTGACTTGCATCTGTTTCTACGACTATATATTCTGATTATAAAGGAAGTTCTAGGTCGGGTAAATTTCTACAAATGTCTTTTATTTTTCTGACTAGAGCTATATCTTGTTGATTGAAATATTTTTGTCCTATGAGTGTGGTTTTACTATATAGGGGTCCTATTATTTTACTAAGGTTAGGAATGTACATTCGTGCATAATTTAAAATTCCTAAAAATGATTGAAGTTGTTTTGTATCTTCTAATTTATTTGGGTAATCTAAAATTTTCTTAACTATGTGAGGTTGTAGCCTGATTTTTCCATCTCCTAACTCCATTCTTAAAAATTCTATATGGGGTTTATTTAATACCATCTTTCTCTTACTAATTATTATTCCATTATTTATGAATTCTTCTAATAGTATATATAAATGGTCTATCTGGGTTAAATACTAATATGTCATCTATATATACTAGTATAAAACTATATTTATTAAATATACTATCCATCTTATGCTGAAATATGGAAGGTGCATTTTTTAGTCCAAAAGGCATAACTAGCCATTCATAATGTCCCTGTGGGCAGCAAAAGGTTGTCCAAAGTATGCTTTCCTTTTCCATTTTTATCTGCCAAAATCCCAATTTGCAATCAAATTTACTAAATATTTTTGCCGTCAGATTACGCATTTATGAGCTGATCTTTATCTGGTATATTATATTTATCATCTTCTGTATTGTCATTTAATCTTTTATAATTTATAACCATTCTAGCTTTTCCTCTTTTTATCCCTGCATGATTTCTTACCATAAATGCAGCGCTCTTATGTGGGCTATTACTAGGTCGAATTACTCCTAAATCTAATAACTCCTTAATCTGTGTTCTAAATTCTTTTATATCTGCTGGCGTATGATCTATTTGTGCTGATGTAATCCTATAATCTTTATTTTTTATATCTAAACTGGCTAAAACTTTATTTTTTTCCCCATATTTCATGGGCTGTTCACCTAAATTTTTTGTTGTTTTAGCTAATCTTATTATTTCATCTAAATCATTTTATGTTCTTCTGTATACTGGTTTCTTCTTCACTTTCCCTATTTTTGCAAAAATTAACTCTAGGTTAACAATTTGTTGAAAATTTTCTAGGTTCCAATAGTCTCATTTTTCTTCGAATTCAAAATCTTCTATATCTTTTAATTCATAATTTTCTATGTCTAAATTTTTTAAAGAGGTATATGCTATCTCATCAGGTATATACTTTTGGGCTAGTTTAGGAAAAATGTTTCTACTAGGAAATAAAAAACTAGCGGGAACTAAATCTACTCCTATGGTACCACCACGCTTCGCACGCAACTCTAATGAATGGGCAAGGGTGCTAAGAGCATATTCTGTGGGTGTATGTACAGTTCGTTTGAAGAAACTGATGTTGTTTTGGAAGAAACTAATTAGACTCATATAATATTTTAGAAGTATTATAGTTCCTTGTTTCTAGATTTTTGACCCTCTAAAATTTTGTAAATCTTCTACGAAGCATCCACCTTGAAGAATCAGCATCCAAGCGTCTACATCAATTATTGGCATCCTAGAAGAAAAAGACAAAATTTGTAGAAGATAAAGCTTCTCTTCAACAATCAGAGATAAGCACGCCAAGAAAAGACAAATATCTATTGTAAATATTTATGTCTGTAATTATTTGTGTCTATCAGTGATAAGACTTCTCATTCACTCATTACTTTAATAAAGTAGATGACCCCCACCCTGCTTCATTAAAGAAAAGCTGTGAAAATCCTTACACGTGTCCTGTAACATATTATAATTTTATCTAAAAGGAAGAATTAAATGATGTGCGATGGGGCCCAAAACAGTACCCGGCATCATTATCCAAACCCTTTACTTGTGTTTTTTTTTTTTTTTTTTATTTTTTTTTTTTTATCTACATAGAAAGTTTGTCAAAAATATACATATAATTGTATGCATAGTCTTTGTCTTTATGTAGAAATTTTGGTAAAGCCTATTACTAGGCTTGACTAGGTCTTTTGAAAAGTTTGGCCATCAATTTGAGTTAGCTATTAAGTCTAGATTTTTGGTTTTTTGTTTTTATCCTCCTTTTTGTTGTATAAATTGGCATCTATGCTAACAGAAGAAGCAATGAAAAATTTCCCTTCACTCTACTTTGTAAAAATTTCCAACTCCTCTAAAAAATTCTAAGTGTTCCAAGTCTTTCAGAAACTCAGAGTCTGTGACATAATCTTTGTAAGTATACTACTTATTTATATGAAGTGTGAGTAGTCTCTCTTTTTCCTTAAATATTTCAAAAGAGTAACTCTTCTGTTCTAAAAATTTATTTTTTGTTTGGAAAAACTAAGTTTATGGAATGCTTGTTTGCTCATTAATATTACATGCTTTGCACCTTCGTAGTATGTGTTGTTTTCTATTTTATTACTGAGTGACCCTAGCTGAAGAGCCCGTGTAAGCCATGGTTAGGCGTTTGAGGGCAAATTGTAGGCAGAAAGGGAAAAGTAAAAAATAGAAAATAAAAATATACTATGTTGAACGAAGTTTAGCTTTAAGGTGGGAGTACATGTAATGAAAACAAACATTGCCTAAAAATAATTTTGCCAAAAGAAAAAGAATTTTAGAACACAAGGAGAGCAACCCGAGTAGAAATATTAAGGAAATATTGTCCATAAAAGAATTTTAAAAATCAAAATTTTATGCCTTTAGAAGAAGAACTTAGGATTAAAATCAGAACCAATACTGAGCTTATAAAAGAATTAGAAGATCAAAAATTAAGATATCAATTTCTATTATCATTAGCTTCCGGTGGATCTCTAGAAAATTATAGTTTGAAAATTACTCAAATAAATAGACAGATAACTACAAAACAAGAAGCTTTATAGCTAGCTATACAACAGCTTGAATATTTATTCGTATAACTGTAAAATTAATTAGATAATTCTCAGCCCAATTTCAAAACAGTGGTAAACCACTAACCCCAACCCAAAAATTGGTATCCGAGCAGTGTTCGGTTTTAGGACAGTTTAAGTTAGTTTATGCATTTTGCTTATGGAAATAGAGTAGTTTTTATTTTTGGACAATTTAGTTATAAATTTCATATTATAGTAGCTTTTAATAATTTTAAAGTAGGATTTAATTTTGTGTATGAAAAGCGTAGAATATTTAGATTTAGAACTCAGCGGTAATAATCATCGTCTTAACATAGATAAAAATAAATTTCGTTGTAATTTTGAAGGTACTTTTACACATCAGCTCCATAGTGAACATAATTCTCAGCTAAATAGTATCATAGACCATCAGATTAATTTCACAGAAAATATTAAAAAGGACGTAGATAAAATTAGTAATCTCTTTACTTCATCTATAGATCATCTTCGTAATACTCGCAGTATAATTAAAGATTAAGGTAAAAAATTAGATTATATCCAAGATCAGTGTAGTTCTATCCTACAAAAACGAATAAATTTAAATTTAGAAAAACTTCCCACTACGTTAGAAATAGAAACTCTAATTTCAGCTACAAATACTAGCAGCTCAAAGCAAACATAGTTAGAATTTAAATAATTAATTGAAAAATTCATAGTCAGATAAATCAAATAGCTAAACAAATAGATCAAATCAACCAAATTCAAGATAATTTAAAATAGAAATTAAAAATTTTAAAACAATTAATAAGATCTTAATTTATAAGTAGTGATAAAAAAAAGCTAATATAGACTATCAGATTATTTTAAAACAAGCAGAAGATTTTCATAATAACCTAGAAGGAATTAGTAGTTATCAAGGAAAAAATCAGTCAGATAAAATATCAGTAAGACAAAATAATATAGAAATTTTATTTCTAGTTAGATTGTGCGAAAAATTTAACGAATTATCAGAATAGCTACACAATTTAGAAAATCGTTTTGCTTCTCTAGAAAGAATAATACTTCAAAAAGGAAAAAGAATAGAAGGACAAGCAAACAAACCCCAATCTTAGATAAACGAAGAAGACATACCTAAATATTTTGAAAAGCTTAAATTACCAAAGAAACCTGTTTGTAGAACTTACAGAAAATAAAGATGTTTAAACAGCTAGTAAAAGGAAGTAGTAGTAAAAAGCGTAATGAGGATGAAGATGTTAAAATGGAAGAATTTATAGATATAGAACAACAAATAGAAAAATTTAAAAAGGAAAAATTAGAATTAATTCAAACTAAATATGTATATAAGCTAGGTAAGATTTATAAAAAATATATATATATATATCTATTTAAACACTATGGCGAGCAAATGATTAGTGTAACTCATGAAGATGAAAAAATAGAGCTAAATTTAATAGACAGAGAAAGTTATAAATATGTTGTAAATAAACACCTTAAAATGACTCACTTAGGATTAATTGTGGTAGGAGTTAAGGCTTTAACTAGATAAAATTTAGGAACTAAAGTTTTTGTATGTCTTTATAATGATACGTTTAATGATGTAGGACAAAGTATTTTAGGTAGTGTAACAAGCCCACGGGGGACCTCGCTACAGTTCGGACTCGATTTTGTCGCGGTTCCAAATCTTGAACCAAAGAGTCCAAATCCGGCAAATCGTTTTGAAGAAAAAAACAGATTTTTTGAAAGAAGTGCCAAACATGGACTGCTTTGCCAGATAACAGAGTCGCCACCTAAATATTTTAAAATGGGAAATTTAGGAAACCCTGACTCGGTGCCAAAAGGCCACGTGTCCGTCATCACCAAAGTTGGCTCGGGAACTTGGGTACGATTGGGGAAGGTCACATCGTGAGCACCCTTCGCCGATCAAAGACCGCCTCTACTAACCATGATATCTGCTTTTGAAAACTTTGTGAGTTCTTATTCGGTTATTAGCCTAGATTACTATGTGATGCTCATGACAAACAAGTATAGACTGGGCCGTCTGAATTGGAACAAAACATTTCATGTTTGTTTGTTTGAAAATGGTGTGAAGGTGCTACCCGCAGGTAGGCTAAAATGCGAATTTTCCACCCTCAGGTGGGCTTAGAAAAACAGTGATGTTGCCACTGTCTAGTGGGCTTAAAACAAACAGTCGATGCATTGTCCCAATTTAGATAACTCAACCTCCACCCACAGGCATCCAAGCCAGTTATATCACATAAGCAGTTAGCCTCATGGTAAGCATGCTATCATGGCAACACTCACACGCATGCAAGTATGCTAAAGCATAACAACTCACCGAGTACTCCAAGCCAAAACAGAAACTACATTAGAAATCATGTATGATCCTAAGTATACAGAATGCCTAATGCAACACATGCAAAGATGCAAACTATAGCAGGCTCGGCTATTCTAAACGTGGCATGTGAAATGCTACAGCTAACACGTATTCAATTTGGAATTGAAATACAAATGCAGTTTGTATGATGCGCCGAGCCCGGTGCGTGCAAAACAGATGAATGATGCAAACATGCTGTCATACTGTATGCTAATTGAAATATGCCCTATATCTAACCATCGTAAGCGGGTAAATAAAAGGGAGAAAGAAATGGGGGTTGGAAGACATACATCACACTCACACACCCTTATTACAACATTGCCCTCGCGCAGAGGGTCCGAATAAATATACAGTCCCGAATAAAAGAATATTACAGATTTCTAATTAATTAACAAATTAATTACAAAAAGAGTAACACTGGCATGCAAGCCGGGTGCCTTACCGCTTACTCCGGATGATGAAATGATGCATGCCGGATGCCTTTTGCGCTGAAATCCACAGCGTTGCCCGATTAGCCTCTGTTTGCATTTTTCTTGAAATGCGTCTTTGAGTTCGAAAGGTTCTTGATTCTTCATTTTTGCAACAGAGAGCGTGAAAGGGCATAGCAATGTATTTCACAAATATATGCATGCCTCGATCCTCGTGCCACCAATCACGCATCTCGATGCATGATGGCCGAGAATCGGATTGCACAACTCAATATAGGATGAATGTATATGAATGCTACAAAAACCTAACTCCATCATGGGTAATCCGAGTGTTGGAGACTTGGGAATTGAGACTGTTTAAGTCACTGAGTCTGAAACGTGCTCGTTCCCGTGCAGGCTAACTCCTATCCCGAACACGATGCGATATGCATGATACGCATGAATGCAACTGAAATATATCCTAGCATGCACAATGCTATGCAAATGAGATACCTCGAAATGCGTGTCCACGGGCACGCAAACCGAGATGATAGCATAAAAACATGGAATGTCATGAAAAATGATGTACAATGGGACTAAAATGAGATACCTCAAAATGCGTGCCCACGGGCACGCAAACCGAGGCGGTGACATACAGGCATGAAATGGCATACAGAATGCAAATTGGACTTACACTAACATGAGAGAGCCTCAGCCGCACTCACATGAGAGGCCGTCGGATAAAAAGAGTTGCCTCGAAATGCGTGCACACGGGCACGCAAACCGAGACAATGACGTGAGATGCAAATTGGATAAAACCGAAGTGCCTCGAAATACGTACTCACGGACACGTAAACCGAGGCGGTGATGTGGCATACGGCATGCGATGATAGGCTTACGCCAACATGAGAGAGCCTCAGCCGCACTCACATAGGCTGCCGTCGGATAAAAAGATGCACCTCGAAATGCACGCACACGGGCACGCAAACCGAGGAATGTATGAAATGGCATACGGAATGCAAAGATGGGCTTACGCCAACATGAGAGAGAGCCTCACTCAAGACTCACATAGGACAAATGTAGGTGCCAAAGTGCGTGCCCATGGACACGCAAACCGAGGCGATGATATACAAGCATGAAAATGGTACAGAAATGCAATGATGGGCTTATACCAACATGAGAGAGCCTCAGCCTACTCACATAGGAGGCCAAATGAATGAAAATGGAGTGCCTCGAAGTGCGTGCCTTGCGCACGCAAAACCGAGGTAATGCACTAAAGCATGAAATGACATGGAAAATGATATGCAAGCATGCAAACCAAATTTCAGCAGCTAAATAAAGGGGAAAACAGCCCCGAAATGATACGAAATGACGATCAACGCATGAAATCATCCCGAAATTTGATTTTAAGTACCCGAAATGACCTACGGCTATGCTAAACATGCAAAATTGGTACATGAAAGCAAAAAAAGTAGCAAGGAAGCCCCAAAAATAGCATATTTTCAGTACAAAACATGGCCAAATTGTGAGCATAGATATGGCAACAATGGCATGCAAAAATGGCGGAAAAGAGGGAAATTACAAAGCAAGTGGTATATACAATGCTCAAGCCACAAAATTTCCTTCTACAACTTTGAATAGGAGCCCAAAATATGCATATTTACAGTGAATGACAATTCCAAAATCAGTATGTAGATAGGCTCAAAATAGCATGCGATATATGGACCAAAAGGAGGCTATAATGATAGATCATGCATGGAAGCACCAAACAACTTTGGACCCTTAACAAAACATGAAGAATGAGCCAAAATAAGACACTTTCTAAGCCTGATGAAGGCTGAAAACAGAGGCTAAGCAAGCCTAACAAAGCATGCAATTTTACGGAAAATGTGAGGGATATAACATGAAGTGACAAAACCAATCATCAAATGGCCTAAGACTCTTAACAAAACATGATGATAAGGAAAAAATAAGGCTCTTTCCAAGCCTGATGAAGGCTGAAATCCGAAGCATGGTGAGCTTAAAAAAGCATGCAAAATGGGAGTGGAACAAGAATTCAAGGCAAGTGATATGTAGAGCAAGAAAACCAGGTTGAGCCCTTCTTAAATGTTGAAGAGGGGCTCAAAATAAGCACAATATCAGTATGTTGCATGCTCCAACTCAGATTATAAATAGGCCAAAACAGTCATGCAATTTTACGGTAAAATGAAAGAATTTCAAAGGAAGTGCATGATAGAGAAGCCAAACATGATGGAGCCCTTCTTCAATGTTGAAGAGGGGCTCAATATAAGGCCACCAAAAGTTTACATCAGTCTCGAAATCAGATTACTCCTAAGGCAAATAAAGCATGCAAAACAATGGCCTAAAGAGTGATATTGAAGGAAGTATATCATGGAGATACCAAATGAGGTTGAGCCCTTCTACAAAGTTGTAGAGGGGCTCAAAATAAGCACAAAACCAGTAGGGGTCAAAGCCCAAAACAAAAAGGAAATAGGGTAAGGAATTGATGGAAAATTATGCTCAAAAAGGGGAATTAGTGGCTTACCCTTGAAGACAAGTCTTTTACTTCCTCTTGCCTTGATGAAAGTTGCTTCTAAGCCTCTGAGGAACCTCTCCTTGCTGCTGGAAATTGAATGGTGATGGTGAGGCTTGGGGTTGGTGAAGGAATGGGCTAGGGACTTGAAGGTTTTTTAGGATTTTGGAGATGAAGCCTTGAGAAGAAATTGTCCAACCCCCACCAAGAAGGAGGCCAGCCCCTTTAATAGGCAAGAAAATGGTGTAAAAGGGGAGGGAAAAGCACCCAAGTTTTCCCTCCCAAAATATCCCCCGGATGCCCGGGATATTTTGAAAAATATCCGGACAGCTGGAAAGGGCTGGAAAGCAGAAAGCTGGCCGGCCAGGTAACTTTCTGGGAGGTGGCCGGCCGGCCACCCCACCTGGTCGGCCAGCCACTCACCCTGGCCGGCCGGCCATGGACCAAAAATGAAGGGCAAAAATTCTGGCCGACCACCATGCAATGGTGTCCTCCCATGTGTGTAGAATAAGGCCCCAAGGTCGGAAATTGGCAACACTGAAGCAGGAGCCACAACATAGAGCTTGAAGGAGGGGCTCAAAAATGAAATCCACAATTTCTGGCCGACCACCAACTTTTAGGGTCCTCTTAGATGTGTGGAACAAGGTTCCAAGGTCGGAAATTGGCAACACTGAAACAGGAGTCACAACATAGGACTTGAAGGAGAGGCTCAAAAATGAAATCCACAATTGTCGACCAAGAGTTTTAGGGTCCTCCATGTCCCCGATCAGATATGTAGCTTTGGTTGGAAGAAAATATCCCGGGGTGTTCAACATTGGCCCTAAGGAGCAAAACGGGCGGAGGAGCGAAACCGTTATTCTGGGATAATTGCTGGCCTCCCACCCCCAAAGGATCTTCCCGGTGTTGAAATAGAGGTACCGCCAAATTTGAACAAAACTAATGAGAAATGAACGCCGGGGCCAAACCGCAATTCGGGATCAAAATGGTCATTGGCACCGAAGTGGCATCTGACGTGAAGTGGGCATCGAGGCCCCAGTGTTCCTCAAAATGATAAAACAGAGGTACCACCAAGAACCGGAGAAATCGGAGATGGTTATGTCCCCAACCGAGGCACACGGCCGACGGTCCAAAACCGAACCGACTCCGAATGGGCAAAATGGCCTCTGCCACGAAATGTAACACACGGCCACCGGAGATAGTCTCAGACTACTCCTTCCATGAAAGAAAACAGAGAAAACCGAGCCTGGTTCACAAACCGAGACAAGGCACAGAAGAGAGTTCGGAAGTCCGGAGGCAAGGCACATGGTCATGACTCGAGACCTCTCAACGAGCACAACATGCAACATCACCGAAGCGCCAATCGGTGACGCTCGAGTCTTAAGGTCGGTCAAAATGGGGTGTCTACAGTTGCCCCTCTTGACAGAACTCTAAGTCACAAGTGACGGGAGTGAATGTCAAAGCCCAGAGACGACCCATTTTTGACAAGGCCGAAGACTTAGACAATCATACAAGATGAACAGAGATGTGTGCCCGCAGGCAAAGGGGGCAAAATGCAAAATGATAGGCACGGAGCCAGGTGATCATGCAAGTGCAGCAAGCTGTAATGAAGCAAGTATTGACAAATAGATGCAACAGTTTTAAGCAAGAATGCAAAGCAACAACTACATTTCATGCAGTTAGGAATGCGGAGAATCATTCAATTCTCGTCGCGTCTCACACGGAGAAGATACGATACCTGCGCGATTCGTCTGGTCGCACCAGCCTCAAATGAACCTTACATACAATATCGTGCCTGCAAAAGAAAGAAATTCAACAAAAACAATATGCTAACAACATATATTCAATGCGATTCCTATGATTCCAAGAGTTGGACACACACAGTGTCGGCGGATGAACGCATCGCAATGCGAGAGAAGATAATGCGTGATAACACATGTTTAAGTACAGAAGTATTATACATCAAGAAATCATGCACGATAATGCAAAACATTCATGAGAATATAAATTACGAGCCAAATAATGCAAAACGAGCACAAATCAGGATGCCCGTTTGTTGTGCAACAACGAGCTGAACGCACATTCCAACGATGACAACTCGATCGCGGCTTCTGATTCACCTCCCGGAGAGGTCACAATATATTTAAAAAGGATACACTCTGATTTTGGCGAATAATGATGAGACACATGTCAGAAATTGCAGCTGAAGTTCCGGCGGAGCAATTCGGCGCCAGAAAGTGCACTTTTCTTAAACTTTTTCAGGTCCCGGGAACTCCGATTTTCTTCAAAATTTGCAGAGAGGTAGGGGAGGGGGTGGGGAGCATGGTCGGCCAGCCCACTACCTTAGGAGAGGCCATCGGCCAGGGGGGAAAAGTAGAGGGGCCGGCCAGCCAGGTTAGGTGGCCGGCCGGCCACCTGCCCAAAGCAGGGGCATTTTGGTCATTTTGAGGATTTCTATATATAGGCACCTCCATTCACTCCGAAATCACACCCACAAGTGTGAAATTCTCTCCTCTTGCTTCCTAAGCCACTTTCTCTTTCAGATCTGCATTTTATACGCGCCCCTCGGCCTCCCACGCAAGTTGTTTTTAGAAATCTTCCAAATTAAGCACTTTGAACCGATCAAAGTTTGATTTCGGGGCTTCTCTTCTCATTTTCACCATTTGAGGTAAGTTTGTCTCAATACTTAGAAAATTTTCCCGGGAGTTGACTTTTGTTGACTTTTCATTTCCCGAGGGTTGACTTTTGTTGACTTTTTCTGATTTTGGCTCATTTTGCTCATTTTTGCTCCTCTTTGCAAATTTGTCGACATGGCGGGTCATTTTTCTCACGGCAGAGGTTTTCCGGGTGCCGGAGATGATTTCGACATTATGACATTACCCCCGAGGGTCCGCCCCTTCCTTCCCGATTGATACCCAATGACATAGACTCATGGTAGCTTTCCCGTCACTTTACCGATTTCAACGATCGGGTACCGGGGGATCTTCTTCTGCGAGAGCCGGAGCATCACCTCTCCCATGATGCAGAGGTATTTTACTTTATTTGCTGTATCTTTCACGCATTTTGTACCTTTGCCATGCTTAGACACACAGTTTAGCTTATGACACAGTACTTTACTCGCGTCCCGAGCATGTGACTTAACCACTTGAATTTCACGAACACACAATTCATCGCCTGATTGTGAACGTATAGTACGCATTAGTTAGAAATTAAACACACGGCTCAAACATTGAGTCATGAACACACGTACAAGTCGAAAATGAGCACACAAAGACATAATGACTAAGAGTAGAACACATCCCAAACTCAGATTTTCGAACACGCATTTCAGATTTGAAGCGAACACGCAATTTAATCGATTAAGAGAACACACGACCCCAAACTCGACATCAACACGCATTTCAGATTTGAAGCGAACACGCAATTTAATCGATTAAGAGTAGAACACACAGCCCTAAACTCTGATTTACTGAACACACAGCCCAGATTTGAAGCGAACACGCAGCCCACTGATTAAGAGTAGAACACACAGCCCTAAACTCTGATTTACTGAACACGCAGCCCAGATTTGAAGCGAACACACATTTAATCGATTAAGAGTAGAACGACCCTAAACTCGATTTCATCAACACGCCAGATTTGAAGTGAACACACGATTTAATCGATTAAGAGTAGAACACACAGCCCTAAACTCTGATTTACTGAACACACAGCCCAGATTTGAAGCGAACACACAGCCCACTGATTAAGAGTAGAACACACAGCCCTAAACTCTGATTTACTGAACACGCAGCCCAGATTTTGAAGCGAACACACAGCCCACTGATTAAGAGTAGAACACACAGCCCTAAACTCTGATTTACTGAACACGCAGCCCAGATTTGAAGTGAACACACAGCCCACTGATTAAAAGTAGAATTCACTTCATTTGCACACAGCTCATTTTCACTTCATTTGCAGGCGGGCGCTCGCACAGTACGAGGATATGGCTCCACTGCCGCGAGGGAGTGGTATGCTGAGCTCCTAAGCGTCCGACTTGGTTGACTTTGCAGATTCGGACCATTCTGCAGGGGTTATCACATCGCCTTTATCAGTAGGACATTATTTGCTGCTCTGGCGGAGAGATGGTGGGACACCACCAATTCTTTCCATTTTTCTGCGACCGGGGATATGACCATGACCCCACTGGACTTCGCTATGCTCACCGGCCTAGACCTAGGCGGTGGACCCATTCCCTACGACGAGGATATGGGTCAGTGGGAGGCTGCTTGGATGTATCTATTGGGGGCCCGCCCGCCTGTAGACAGAGGTACCGGGAGGGTCCGATATACTTGGTTCTCTTCCCATTTCCGGCGGCCACAGATGGAGCCTGAATCTCCCGAGGAGGTCGAGCAGTATACCCGTGGTTTCCTCATGTTCCTCTTTGGCACCACTCTGTTTGCCGATAGAGGGAACATGGTCGGGTTGTATCTATCGAAGGCCTGCGTAGACCTATCACAGTCGGTCAAGATGATTGAGGCGGCTGCCCTGCTACCTTTTATCGCTACATGAGCGCAGTCTCTCGCACGCGGGGAGACTTACTTGGCGGCTACTGGAGAGCCTGGGAGGTACATTCTGTCCTCTTGATTTACATTTTGCTCCTCATTACTTGTTCATTGCACACACGGCGCACTTTGCATTCTCAGATCGCTTTTAGTACATTGTATTCACATCCGACCGCTTTCTCACTATGGGTATATGCATATTTCCCCACATTAGCCTCGGAGATGGAGGTGGCGGTGGCCTCCCATGACTCCATTTTCATTGATGTTTGAGGGAGCACTTATCGAGGCCTCGAGAGACTCTCTTCATCTCATGACAAGATTTCATTAATCGTGAGGGCGACAGAGGTATTTCGAACTCTCGCTTTTTCATTTTCATCTTTGATCCGCCTTGTATTTCTTGATTTCGATTGATTTATGCACCGGTTATCCGCAGATCACTTGGCGCCTCGCGCCTTGGCGATGATCTCGAAAATCAAGACTCGAGGGTCGACTAGTTCCCAGATAGGTTCCTCGCCGAGGGACCCGGTAGGGCTTGGTTCTCGGGGAACGCTTTTGCCGGTGTGGGATATGATTCCCAGACCTCCCGCCAGGTTTCCACCCACTATGCGGATCGCCGACAAAGCTATCTCACGAGGAGGTCATTAGGATATGCAGGCGCGATGCTTTATTACATCTCATTGAGGAATTACGCCACCTATCGCCGCATATATCTGATGCCCCCCCTTGACGTGAGTGCGGGTTCCGCCACTGAGGCCTACCGGCGCCATCTTCGAAGTCGCGTCTGCCGCAGACATCCTCTTCTAGCGGTGGTGCATCTAGAGGTAGAGGCAGTTCGATTCCTCCGATCCCTCCGACTCTCGATCATCCCGGATGGCCAGATATGCCGACTGAGTTGACGAGTTGGCAGTATAGGACTACTTCTCCGATCCCGATCCCGATGGAGCCTCCGATGCCTGGTCACAGATATGTCAGTGATCCTGACTCACCACCGGTATGTTCCACCATTTTTCATTCAACACACAGTCATTTTGGCAGTTGCTTATTTATTGATGAGTTGAGCTTGTATCTACAGCCACCTCGGGATTACATAGACCAGATGCTCGGGGTGGTGGCCTCGCTTGAGGGGATGGTCCTGCATAGAGAGGCACAGATGTCCATCATGGGCTTCCAGGTACCCTTTCGTCTCTCTTTCATTCATCATATTTCTGTTAACATGTTGATTTTGAGCATTCTCACAGACCGATAGGGTCAGATAGAACACATCCGCACACACCCCACTCACATATCATTTGCACCTGCTTATGTTTGAACCGATGTATTGCACTTTTCATTTTCAGATGCCTCCCGTATATGCTTCGACACGAGGTGGGCCACCCAGGCCTTCCCAGAGGTCGAGGTGTTAGACCTACTCAGTCTTCGGGCCCCGAGGAGCCGGGCCATCCTGCCTTACCGAGGAGCTCGAGGAGCAGGTCGCCTCAGAGACACAGGCACCCATTGTCGAGGATGAGGAGGAGGAGGTCGCAGACGGTGTCGAGACATCTCCCGGGAGGGGCTCCCCTTGGTTCCGGGAGCGGAGACGAGCCCGAGGGGGATCCGGAGGGTGACAGCTCTGATCCGGATGGTGATGAGGATGTAGAGATTATCCCGCAGAAGAGGATGAGAGGACCTCCTCATTCCCGTTCCCGAGGATATTGATGTTATTTCCTGCTTTATTTTACTTTTTTAGCTAGTAGTTCGTAGCACTTTGCACATTGTTAGACAGTTTTATTTTCTGTGAAACTTGTACCTTTATTCGTTGTAAAACATGATGGAATGAAACAGCTTTTGAAAAGATGTTGTATTTGAAATTCTCAGCATTGCATCGCATCATTTTGCACAAAAATGGAATTGAATGGAAATGTGCCTCGTGTATTCATCGGGTCAGGTAGTGAACCGACGCAACAAATTAAAACAAATCGACTCACTAAGAAATAATAGAATCTTAGCAAGTTTACAACTCGATAAACAAAGTACAACAATGTTAACGACTCAATAAACAAGACTCAACAAAATTGTGTAACCAAAAGGTAATAACTCAAAACACAAAATGCGACAGCTCGACAAAACTTACAACTCGATAAACAAAACAACAACTCGATAAGCAAAAACACAACAAAATGTATTTCAGACAGACGATCTGGACGATGGAGCATATCCAAAACTTGATAGAAATGAAGACCTTCGACATTCCCGATGCCTAGAAATGCTTCAAACTTCCTTCCAGAGGGCGAAACAGGACCAACGCGGGGCCAAACACATTTTGCATCTGGAAAACAGAGGGTGGCCGGCCTACTAGAATAGGTGGCCGGCCGGTCACCCCTCCCGTGACCTCCAAAATTTTGACAAGTGTCCCTTGAATAGTGTTTTACCCCTCTATAAAAGCCCCAGCCTTGGAGTTTGTTCATTTCATCACCATCTCTTGCAAAAATGGAGGCATTTCTCACAGAAAATCTCACATCTTGGATTTCTTCTTTAGATGGCTCGGAGAAGTTGAACTTCCGGGGTTTTGGCTTGAATGCACTATTTACGCTAAGCCGGACTCCACTGCATCTTCCTTTCCTCTCTGCGGCAAGGTTTTGGAACCCGTGACGACGCCTTTAGCTTTGGCGGCAAGAGGTATGTCCTACTTTTGAAGATTTTCAAGCCTTGATGGAGTCTGAACGCCGTAAGAGATCTTGCCTCGCCTCGTTTGGCCATGCCCAAGCTTTAGGGCGGATGTGCGGTCTCGACGCGCATAATGCTCGATCTCTGATTGGTAATGGGATGTTGGATATCCCGAGTTTGATTTACCGATTCTCCAATGCTGGTGATCGCAACGACCACCATTGGCAAGGTTTCCGACAACATGCCCTTTGCTTGTGCATGCTATCTCATTTTCTGTTCGTCTCGGGCTCCGGAGGAGCTAACATCCGCTTGATCGAAGTCGCTCAAGGCTTGAGGGAAGGAAAGAGTTGTATCGCCATGACTTTGGCCGAGACACTAATGGGTCTAGATGCCTTCTACCGTCAAGAAACAGCCAGGTTTGCGGGGAGTCCGCTACTGCTACAGGTAATGTTTCCCACCCAGGCTCAAATGTGTATTTGCTCACATCACTCGGCCCTCGGGCTCGGTTTTTCTCACAAAACCCTTATCTTACTTTTCCCTCATCGCATATCTCTCTATTCTTTATTCTCTCTTTTTTCATCCCTCCCCAGATATGGTTAATGGATAAATTGCAAGTTGTGGACTCTTGCCCTACTTACTCAGCCCGCGGCTACTTCTTTCGGCAACGCCTGGTTGACGCCCTTGATGAGGGATGGTGGTTTGAATGGATGTGCAACTTGTCGGCGGATCGCATTGCGTGGCGTTGTCCTTGGCTCAATCTCCCGGCAATGAGCTATAGCATGTTTCAGGATACTGGGATCCGGCTGGTTGGCTTGACTCACTACGTATTTTATTTCCCATTCCGCATTCTGCGTCAGTTTGGCCATGATCAAACTTGCCCTCCGGAGGGGATTGAGTATCCGGCTACTTTCCTGGTTCGAGGTGCACACCTTGCTCGACATACTACGGCCTGGAGGACCAGAGAGCTCCTATCCCTCGCCCCTACCTTCAATTGCACTTTATCTGACGAGTGCTGGGATTGGCTCAATGAGGAAGCAGAGGTTGGGCCTAGGCTGGCATCAGAGGCTTCAACTAGCTCTGGAAGGGGGCGCAGGGACACCTGACTTGACTATGCCCCAGATTTATTGCTTTATTAGTACTTTCAAATTTTCTTTATGAGTGTAATAAAAAGCAACTTCGATTGTATGCAAGAGCAAAAGAACTCTGTTTTGAAATCAATGAAATTGAAGGTTGTGGTACTGAAAATTCTCCACTTTTGGTCCAAAAATGGTCTTAATTGTGAAAAGATTACTTTGAACAAGGTCAACTTTTATTAAAACTTTTCAAAACTATTTTCGATATGAATCAGAACTGGACACACCTGAGATCTGTCACTGAGATGCACAACCCCGGATCCTAGCAACTGGAAAGTTGCCCCTAGTTTGAAAAGTGCCTCGGCGATTCATAGCAACGGAAAGTTGCCCCTAGTCTGGAAGGCGCCGCAACACTTCATCGCAACAGAAAGTTGCCTCTAGTTTGAATAGCACTGTACCGGAGATCACGATAAATGCTGATGAATAGAGATAGCTGAGGTGATCAAAATGGACAAAGTTGATCGGGGAAAAGATTGTGACTGAACTTCAAGATGAAGTCGCCACGATCCCAAAAATGGGAATCAAGTCTTACGAGTTCAGGTTAGGTTCGCCGGTATTTTGCTCTCCTTTGCGCCTAACTTTTGCCAAGGTCGCCTTTGCGGGTTTTCAACCTTATGCGAGCTCGCTTTTATAATTTTCAAATTTTCTATGCTCAATTTTGCCTAGGTCGCCCTTTTGGGTTTTCGCCCAGCGAGCCTCTCGAGGATAATATTTCTTCAACTTGTCCATGTTGATCGGTTGGGAAAACTCCAAGCCATCTAGATCCATCGTAACCACGCCCACCGACTGATTGACTTGATAATGTAGGACCACCAATTGGGTCCGAACTTGCCCCTTGGGTCGTGGATGGGAGCTCGGTTGTCCTTGAGTACCAAATCTCCTTCTTTCAAATTCTCGACTTAACCTTCTTGTTAAAAGCCCGGCGATTCTGCTGATAGCCTTGGACGGGTATGTTGCTTTCAACCTTCTTTCATCGAAAAGCATGAGTTCCTCAACTGCTCACGCTAATCCGCTTTGCTTATCCGCACTCGCCAATACTGAACGATGGGACCTCAATCTCAATAGGCGTAATGACCTCCATCCCATAGACCAATGAGTACGAGTTGCCCCAAGAAAAGTTCTCGATCAAGTCCTCAGAGTCCACAGAGCAAACGGCAAACTTATCCGCCACCCGATAGGTTTCCACCATCTTCTGTAGTATGCGCTTGATATTCTTGTTGGCGGCCTCAACTGCTCCGTTGGTTTGCGGCCGGTAAGTAGATGACTTATAAAAAGCCACATTGTATTTCTCCAACAAATCAATCACCTCCTTCTTGAAGTGAGAACCATTGTCTGAAACTATCTCATTTGGGACTCCGTAGCGACAGATGATGTTGTTTCTGATGAATTTTGCAACGTGTGAAGCTTTCAACACTGCATAAGATTGGGCCTCAACCCACTTTGTGAAATAATCTATCGCTACCAGGATGAACTCATGCCCATTCGACCCTTTTGGCGTGACAGCCCCGATCACATCAATTCCCCAAACAGAAAACGGCCATGGCGAAGTCATGTTGTATAGCTTTGACGGTGGGATGTTCATGCGATTTGCATGAATTTGACACTTGTGGCATCGCCGGACGAAGCCAATACAATCCTCCTCCATGGTGGACCAATAATAACCCTGCCTAAGGATCTTCTGCGCCAACATTACCCCATTCACGTGTGCACCACATTCACCCCCGTGGATGGCTTCCATCAGACGCTTCGACTCTTCTGCATCAACGCACAGTTTATGCATTGCCAGATGACCTCTTCTATACAGTTTACCTCCGCAGATGATGAACTGAACGGCCAACCTTCTTATTGCCCTCTTGTCTTTGGCATTCACCCATGGCGGGTACCTTTCTGTTTCCAAGAAGTTCCAGATATCGTAATACCAAGGGTGTTCGTCCTGAACTTCATCTATGGCTGCAATCGACTCATAGGCAAAAAATTTCTGGGTCAATAATGATCGGACGATCCTGACTCCACACGGATGTCTATCATAGATGATAGAGTTGCTAAAGCGTCGCTCATGAACTTGTTGTTCTCTTAGTAGATGAGTAAAACTTAACTTTTCAAATCGAGGAATCAAGAAATCCAAGGTTTGGTGATACATCATCATATTTTCCTCTTTTACTTTCCAGTCTCCTTTAGCTTGAGACACAACAAGGTTCGAATCCCCGATGACATCCAAATTGCCTTGCCCCTAATTCCGTGGTCGCTTCCAAACCAAAGAATGCACGCCAGATTCTCGCTTCATTATTTGAGACTTTGAACCGAGTTTGAAGGCTAGAGGGATACGGAATTTTCGGTGCTATCAAGAACACTCCTATCCCATACCCATGCCGATTTGACGCCCGCCAAAGTACATTGTCCAAGTTTCGCCGATGCGTAATTGCTTCATCTGGGAATAGATACTCAACTGCTTCATCTCCCTCAACCGGGTGGTCGGCAAGGAACTCTGCCACTGCTCTTCCTTTTATTGACTTGCGTGTCACATATGTGAGATCAAATTCGGAGAGCAACAGCAACCAACGAGCTAGCCTACCCGTAGTTACCGGTTTCTAAAAGATATTTGACAGATCAAGTCGAAACCAACATTACAGAGTGAGCTAACAAGTAGTGCCGCAGCCTTCCTAGTAGCCCATACCAGCTAAGCAAGCCTTTTTCCAAAGGGCGATACCGGGTCTCATATTCCAAAGATCTTCTTGCTCAAATAGTAGATGGCTCTTTCCACCTTATCTTCTCGATTCTTGTGCAAGCATGCACCCATCGTGGTCTCACATCGACAGATACAAAATCAACGCTTTCCGGTTCTCACGGTGATAAAACGGGTGGGTTCTCAGAGATATTCTTTAACTGCTCAAATGCAATTTTGACATCGCCGTCCCCATCGAACTTTTTTCCTTTCTTAAGGAGGCCAAAAAGTGGTTCACAAGTCAAGGTTAGTTTTGAAATAAACCGCCTTATGAATTGCACTTACCCGTAAAGCCTCGCACCTCTTTTTCACCTTGGTGGTGGCATTTCTAGGATGGCCTTGATTTTGGAAAGGTCGACTCGATGCCCTTTGTGTAATCGAAACCCCAAAGATTTTTCCCCCAGAACACCAAACGACATTTCGAGGGTTTAGCCGCAACCTAATTCCTCGATCCTTTGGAAAAACTTGTGTAAGGCGTGTAGTGGCCCTCTTTCTTTGGACTTGACAATCATGTCGCCCACGCACACCTCAACCTCTTTGTGGATCATATCATGTAGTATTGTGGTCGCGCCCGCTGATAAGTAGCCCCAGATTCTTCAACCCAAACGGCATTACCCTAGCGAGATGTTCCCACGGGTGGTGAATGCGATTTTTCTCTATCCTCTGGCGCCATCACTATTTGGTTGTATCCTGAGAAGCCATCCATGAATGAGAGCAATGCATGCCCTGCCGTGAAGTCCACTAACTCATCAATGTGTGGCAAGGGAAAGTCGTCCTTAGGACTAGCTCTGTTCAAATCCCTAAAATCTACACACACCCGGATCCTGCCATCTTCTTCTAAGACCGAACAATGTTGGCCAACCAAGTCGGATATTCAGATACTAGCAGAAGCCCGTCAATTTGCTTGGTGACCTCTTCCTTAATCGAGAGCCCAATCCGCAGATCCTTCGAAGCTTCGCTGATGTCGGGCCTCGGATCAAGGGGATCCGATGTCAGATAATCTCAGATCGATTCTGCATGTCTTCGAGGACCACGCGAAAACATCTTTGAAATCTTTTAATAAAGCGACTAAGCTGCGTTCCTCCGAAGACAATGTGGACTCGATCTGGACCAAATGGGTCCTCCTCAAGACTAATGTTCACAAAATGATTTCATCCATTAATGGCTTAACAAATCTCTTGCTCTTGCTCAATTAGACGCTAAAACCGGAGGGACTTCGCCTCGCTGCTTTTGATCAAAATTTTGAAAGTCCTAATTAATGCAATAAACTAGGGCGGAGAAAAGTACTCGAAACCACAGCATTCCATTCTCATTAAGTTCATCCAAATCGTCCGATTCATCGGTTACAGACTCAAATGAAAAGGAAAAAGACGACCGACAGACTATGGCATCCGTTAACATCCTCAGAGTACTGCATCAGACTCACCGAAGCTGAACCCGATTCACTCACTAGATTCGGTGGAATCAGATTCCGCCACCACCCGACCTTTAATCGCTGGATAAGAACCCTCCTCGCATCGCCAAGTGAGAGAGGGTGCGATTGATGCATCCAAGATAGTCACGGTCGGCTCACCTGCTTTCATCCCCAACCATGGACACCACGGTTATCCCCAAGCACTCTTGGTCAATCGGAGGATCGAGAGAGGAGACATGCCGTGCTACCCCCATTCAAGTTCTCAGGCCCTCGCTCCACCGCCTTTATGCCGCCAACCTCGCTTGTTGGGTCTGTCGCTTCATGCAACGCTATCCCCGATAGTTGCAGTCGAAGAAGATTTTGAAACCTGTATCGCTTCCTCTCCGCTGAACCATGGTTCGAAGCCGCAAATGGAAAGTCTTCTCCTGACGAAGCGTCTGCTCAGGTACCCCAGATGGGCCTGTGCATTAGATCAAAAGGCTTCCCACTGCTGGTTCGCTCGCTGCCATTTCTTTCCTTTCTCGCCCATTTCTTTTGGTGGGCAGATAACCCAATCTAAAGGTATGTGGATTGTGTGGCACTTCGGCCAACGCTGCGACTCCTTTCCTGCCGCTTCTTCCCAATCCCATCCCGGGGATATGTTGTAGCTTGTTCATGAGGTAGACGGCTTGAGCACTGACATACACACCCTCATTCACAGCCATAATGTTTTGCACCACCCGGGCCTCAGCCAAAGTAAATCCTGATATGAACATGTCTTCCATGCCGTGTTCAATCTCCAGATCGGCGAGATACCCGGAGGAGGATGGATTGATGAATTTCCAAAAACAATGGCTACTCCTTTCCATAGGGGTATTTCACCATTTGATGTAGAGTAGATGAGATGACCTTTCACCGATGCAAACTGTGGTCGCCCAAAAGCATGTTAAAAGATGCAGGACCTCCAAGACATGAAAATCTACCTCGTGTTGTCCAGCCCAATCTTGGTTTGATTTTTATGTCCCCTGTGACATCCCTACTTGTATTGTCATAGGCTCGATCACTTGAGTAGTCGGTGTGAAGTCCGCAGTTTTAACCCAATTGCATACGCCGCTCGCCGCAGACATTAATAGCGGACCCAGATCAACAAGTACTACCGAATCCATTTGTCCCTCGTGATTCTACAGATGTAGAGGGGTCTTATGATCCACGCCTCAGCGGCGCCTTATCCGAAAAGGTCAATGCCGGGAACCTCCTCCCGAAAGACTAGCCCAACTAGTTGTTCTCGCGTAGTTTCGATAGAGAGTTTGGCTCTGTCCATAGCAGAGAGGACACTGTCAGGCACCCTTGAAGCCATAAGCAGCCCCCGATGGAGATGTTCGCTTGTATTTTCTTTTAACTGCTTCAAGATGCCTCTTCTTCAACTTGCTTCTCCTCTCGCTTCTCGCTTTTATCTTTCCCTGATGCCTCGGGTTGATCAAGGTGTGGGGGCTTGAAATACCGCCCACTTCTAGTCATATGGTCCACCCCTTCGAGGTACCAGGTGTTGTCTGGTTGGCCACCCGCCCAATCTTCATCTGTGTGGGCGAGATACAAGTCGTCATCTTCCCACCACATTCCATTAGCATCTAGCGTGCACTGTCTGTTCCGCTTGTTTATGCTCTCAAGATTTTCCTCCCACATGCTCACAGCATGTTCAGTTTTTGTGCTCACAACATTCTCAACCTCCTCATGGTTCTTTGCTTTTCGGATCCTCTCAGAATCCCATTTCTTTTCTTGTTCCTCTAGTGCCAATTGTTCGGTTTTCAAAATGTCTTGCTCCTGAGCGAAATTCTTCGTACCGGCGCTCTCCGCAATTATTCGACCTCGCCCTTCCGCCACAAATGGTACAATATCCGTTGATCATCCAACCACCCGACGACTTCGCCGACTCAGATTCGAACCAGTTAATTGATGCGTCCCCTGATTCTTGGTCATCGAAAAACTGGAGGTTGGCGAAGTCTTCTTCCATCGTTGTCAGATCATCCCCTGCTGATTCAAGTTTATCCCCCCGGATCATATACAATCCAAATTTCTTCCGCGCCCCACACTCAAATTTTAGATCTCATTGACAAGATATATCCACTCGGATCATAAGCTCGCCAGCTAAATTCTCGCATGCTCCACCCCTGCACTTAACAGCTTTGTTTCCTTGGAAGCCTGCCCCGTTCCATTTTCGGTGGTCACCACCTTTGGCTCAGGTTGGGTTGTGGAGGTGTCCATTATGCACAAGTGAGTGCTATCAGGAAGGATCACCTCCGGCTTGGGTAAGTGGGAGGGAGTAATGTAGATACTAGGGTCGTAAGACACGTCCCCAATTTGGATGAAATTGATTCTTTTGGGTGGATCTTGGTTATGTGCTGGGAGTGGGTTGGTTGTAACATTGGGTCGCTCGGGAGGCAGAATGATGTTTTTGTCAATGAGATCTTGAACCTCATGACGCAGCCTGTAACATTGGTCGGTATCATGACCATGCTGCTGGTGGTATTTGCAATATTTGGCTGGGTTGTGGGAAGGGGGAGTGGATTTGGAGGGGGCCTTGGTTCCAAGGGTTTCAGATGCCTTTTTCTGACTAGAACGCCGAGGACTTTGGACAAAGGCATATGTAGTGGGGAGAAGGTTCGTTGACCCCTGGGTTGGTATCTTGAAGTTTGGCTACTGCTCCCAGATGCATCAGAAAAAGGTGTGGCCATGCAGCCTTGGTTGGGAGGGGATTGGTGGTGACCATTCCGACCTCCGTTCTTGCATTGGTAGAGCCACCGGGCCCGCATTGTTGTTTCGGTTGAATGTCCGGGGCTGTTCCCGGCCTTGGTCGAACAGACCCTGCTTCATCGCATCTTCAATCTGCATCCCCATATCATGCAGATCTGCGAAGGTGGGGAAGGGAACTACAATCATCTTCTTCATTAACCTCGGTTGGAGATTGCGCACAATCATCCGGATTTGATCCTCGCTCAGGCCTCAAGGTCATCATCGATGCCTTTGCCCTCCACCCGTTACAAAGTCGAGAAAGACTCTTGGGTTCTCGCTTGTTGTCTCGAGATCACGAGTGGTAATCTCGATCTGTGTGTTATATGAATATTGTGCAACGAAGGCCCCAGCCATCTTGTCCCAATTCCTCTTGACATCGTTATCCAACTTTACATACCAATTGGCGGCCACTCCTGACAAGGTTCGGCCAAAAAGCGAGAGTTTCTACAGTCTGGTTAGGCCCATTGGCCTCAAAATATCTGAAAACAACCGTAGATGAACCATGGGGTCCCTGCATCTGCCAAAACGGCCGATTTGGGGCATCTTAAATTGTCCGCAAAGTCACGGCTACGCCAAGATAGCCGCCTCAATATCTCGATGGCCTTCACCCCTGTGATTTCTTGAAGAGCTTTTTCCAACTTGCTCAATTTCAGAGTCGCCCGTCCACCTCGAACTCAAATGGAGAATCCGTGATTGGGTGTCATATTTTTGGACAAGCTATGGCAGAGCGGGCGAGCCAGATTGGAAGACCCGTGTCCTCTTGGGTGTTTAGGAAGTTTGGCAGAGCGTTCGGTGGATTTGGGAGGGTATTCTGGGTGTTCTGGGTATTCTGGGGATTTGGAGGAGCATTTTGGCCAGCAGATATCTGCTCAGGTAATGGGGCCCCGGGTGGAGGAGGAACCTGATGCACCCCTAGTGGAGGAGGGACCTGGTGTGAAGCAGATGCGGCTCATTGTTGTAATCTGTGATCACCAGATCGTTGGGCCATGACAATGACTCATTGTTTAGAAAATTCCGCCTGGCGGATAGCATCATCTTGCATTTGCTTCATGCTTTCATTCATCCGGGCGATCATGGCCTCCATTGTTGGATTCGTTGTTCCATCTCAATAACCGCAAGTGTATATCTATAGCGTAAACAGAATCTCAACCCGACCGTTCGACACTAGAGTAGACCGCTGTTGGTGATCCGTGCTCGGCGACACATCGGCCTTCTTGGCCTTCTTCGTGATCGGGGTAAAGAGTAGAACACTGGATGTCCGTCAACTAGATCCTCGGATCGGTTGAATCGGCGACCTCGCGTCCAAAGTGCTTGGTGAGTATCGACTGGTTCGGAAGCAATCGTGTTACAAACTACCCTAGCAAAAAGATAAATAAAGCGAAAAAGAAATAAATAACCAGAAATAAAACGGACAGCATAACGGCTTAAATTGAATACACCACACACAGTCGGGTATACAACAACACACGCTTGGTAAGTCATATACATCGCCCTCAAATCTTGGTCAATATCCTCAGACATCGTTTCAAAATCAATCGGATATCCGCATAACCGATTCTCGATAATCGATCGATGCCCGCAGGCTTGATATCCAAACTGATAAACTGATGCCCGCAGGCCTGATGCCCAAACTCAACTGATACATACATTCCCTGTGGAGACGCACTCCAACAAGCACATAACAGATAATGTGAGAGCCAAACACCCCTATGTTGGGGTAGGGCTTCCCTGTCCTATTTCGTCAGGAACTAGGGTTTCACTACGCACACAGCGGCTTCAAACAACCTATAAACGGGTAAGCAACCTGTCCTAGTTTGGAATGGTCACTATGGATCCGAATATGCACTAGGTCGAATGGTCAAAAAGGGCGCCCCAAGAAACCGGGTTTGTGTTCCCATATCGGCAGAGCTGAATCGACAAATTTTATGGACATGCCTTGACAAGACAAGCCTCCGGCAAACCGCTCAGGAATAGCAGATGGCAAACACGGTGTCCTAGGCGCACCAATGCAAATGCAATGCAAAGAGACACACAAGTGTAATCAAAAACAGATATCATGAGTTCGAGTCAAGTTCTCTAAGTCCCCAGCAGAGTCGCCAGAAACTGTAACAAGCCCGCGGGGGACCTCGCTACAGTTTGGACTCGATTTTGTCGCGGTTCCAAATCTTGAACCAAAGAGTCCAAATCCGGCAAATCGTTTTGAAGAAAAAACAGATTTTTTGAAAGAAGTGCCAAACATGGACTGCTTTGCCAGATAACAGAGTCGCCACCTAAATATTTTTAAAATGGGAAATTTAGGAAACCCTGACTCGGTGCCAAAAGGCCACGTGTCCGGCATCACCAAAGTTGGCTCGGGAACTTAGGTACGATTGGGGAAGGTCACATCGTGAGCACTTCTCGCCGATCAAAGACCGCCTCTACTAACCATGATATCTGTTTTTGAAAACTTTGTGAGTTCTTATTCCGTTATTAGCCTAGATTACTATGTGATGCTCGCAAAGAAACAAGTATAGACTGGTCTGAATTGGAACAAAACATTTCATGTTTGTTTGTTTGAAAATGGTGTGAATGTGCTACCCGCAGGTAGGCTAAAATGCGAATTTGCCACCCTCAGGTGGGCTTAGAAAAACAGTGATGTTGCCACTGTCTAGTGGGCTTAAAACAAACAGTCGATGCATTGTCCCAATTTAGATAACTCAACCTCCACCCACAGGCATCCAAGCCAGTTATATCACATAAGCAGTTAGCCTCATGGTAAGCATGCTATCATGGCAACACTCACACGCATGCAAGTATGCTAAAGCATAACAACTCACCGAGTACTCCAAGCCAAAACAGAAACTACATTAGAAATCATGTATGATCCTAAGTATACAGAATGCCTAATGCAACACATGCAAAGATGCAAACTATAGCAGGCTCGGCTATTCTAAACGTGGCATGTGAAATGCTACACTAACATGTATTCAATTTGGAATTGAAATACAAATGCAGTTTGTATGATGCACCGAGCCCGGTGCGTGCAAAACAGATGAATGATGCAAACATGCTATCATACTGCATGCTAATTGAAATATGCCCTATATCTAACCATCGTAAGCAGGTAAATAAAAGGGAAGAAAGAAATGGGGGTTGGAAGACATACATCACACTCACACACCCTTATTACAACATTGCCCTCGCGCAGAGGGTCCAATAAATATACAAATTCCGAATAAAAGAATATTATGATTTCTAATTAATTAACAAATTAATTATAAAAAGAGTAACATCGCATGCAAGCCGTGGACCGCTTTTGCTATCGCTCCGATGATGAAATGATGCATGCCCGGATGCCTTTGCGCTGAAATCCACGGTGCCCCGATTAGCCTCTCGCTTGCATTTTTCTTGAAATGCGCGAAGTTTCGAAGGTTGTTGATTCTTCATTTTGTCGCAACAGAGAGCAGAAAGGGCATAGCAATGTATTTCACAAATATATGCATGCCTCGATCCTCGTGCCACCAATCACGCATCTCGATGCATGATGGCCGAGGAATCGGATTGCACAACTCAATATAGGATGAATGTATATGAATGCTACAATAAAACCTAACTCCATCATGGGTAATCCGGAGTGTTGGAGACTTGGGAATTGAGACCTGTTTCGTCACTCGGAGTACGAAACGTGCCTCGTTTCCCGTGCCCGGGCTAACTCCTATCCCGAACACGATGCGATATGCATGATACGCATGAATGCAACTGAAATATATCCTAGCATGCACAATGCTATGCAAATGAGATACCTCGAAATGCGTGCCCACGGGCACGCAAACCGAGATGATAGCATAAAAACATGGAATGTCATGAAAAATGATGTACAATGGGACTAAAATGAGATATCTCAAAATGCGTGCCCACGGGGACGCAAACCGAGGCGGTGACATACAGGCATGAAATGGCATACAGAATGCAAATTGGACTTACACTAACATGAGAGAGCCTCAGCCACACTCACATGAGAGGCCGTCGGATAAAAGAGTTGCCTCGAAATGCGTGCACACGGGCACGCAAACCGAGACAATGACGTGAGATGCAAATCGGATAAAACCGAAGTGCCTCGAAATGCGTACGCACGGACACGTAAATCGAGGCGGTGATGTGGCATACGGCATGCGATGATAGGCTTACGCCAACATGAGAGAGCCTCAGCCGCACTCACATAGGCTGCCGTCGGATAAAAAGATGCACCTCGAAATGCGCGCACACGGGCACGCAAACCGAGGAATGTATGAAATGGCATACGGAATGCAAAGATGGGCTTACGCCAACATGAGACAGCCTCACCAAGCACTCATAGGCCGCGGACAAAACAGAGGTGCCTCAAAGTGCGTGCCCACGGACACGCAAACCGAGGCGATGATATACAAGCATGAAAATGGTACAGAAATGCAATGATGGGCTTATACCAACATGAGAGAGCCTCAGCCTACTCACATAGGAGGCCAAATGAATGAAAATGGAGTGCCTCGAAGTGCGTGCCCACGGACACGCAAACCGAGGTAATGCACTAAAGCATGAAATGACATGGAAAATGATATGCAAGCATGCAAACCAAATTTCAGCAGCTAAATAAAGGGGAAAACAGCCCCGAAATGATACGAAATGACGATCAACGCATGAAATCATCCCGAAATTTGATTTTAAGTACCCGAAATGACCTACGGCTATGCTAAACATGCAAAATTGGTACATGAAAGCAAAAACAGTAGCAAGGAAGCCCCAAAAATAGCATCTTTTCAGTACAAAACATGGCCAAATTGTGAGCATAGATATGGCAACAATGGCATGCAAAAATGGGGGAAAATAGGGAAATTACAAAGCAAGTGGTATATACAATGCTCAAGCCACAAAATTTCATTCTACAACTTTTAAGAGGAGCCCAAAATATGCATATTTACAGTGAATGACAATTCCAAAATCAGTATGTAGATAGGCTCAAAATAGCATGCGATATATGGACCAAAAGGAGGCTATAATGATAGATCATGCATGGAAGCACCAAACAACTTTGGACCCTTAACAAAACATGAAGAATGAGCCAAAATAAGACACTTTATAAGCCTGATGAAGGCTGAAAACAGAGGCTAAGAAAGCCTAACAAAGCATGCAATTTTACGGAAAATGTGAGGGATATAACATGAAGTGCCAAAACCAATCATCAAATGGCCTAAGACTCTTAACAAAACATGATGAGAAGGCAAAAATAAGGCTCTTTCCAAGCCTGATGAAGGCTGAAATCCGAAGCATGGTGAGCTTAAAAAAGCATGCAAAATGGGAGTGGAACAAGAATTCAAGGCAAGTGATATGTAGAGAAAGAAAACCAGGTTGAGCCCTTCTTCAATGTTGAAGAGGGGCTCAAAATAAGCACAATATCAGTATGTTTCATGCTCCAAATCAGATTATAAATAGGCCAAAACAGTCATGTAATTTTACGGTAAAATGGAAGAATTTCAAAGGAAGTGCATGATAGAGAATCCAAAAATGATGGAACCCTTCTTCAATGTTGAAGAGGGGCTCAATATAAGCCCACCAACAGTTTACATCAGTCTCGAAATCAGATTACTCCTAAGGCAAATAAAGCATGCAAAACAATGGCCTAAAGAGTGATATTGAAGGAAGTATATCATGGAGACACCAAATGAGGTTGAGCCCTTCTACAAAGTTGTAGAGGGGCTCAAAATAAGCACAAAACCAGTAGGGGTCAAAGCCCAAAACAAAAAGGAAATAGGGTAAGGAATTGATGGAAAATTATGCTCAAAAAGGGGAATTGGTGGCTTACCCTTGAAGACAAGTCTTTTACTTCCTCTTGCCTTGATGAAAGTTGCTTCTAAGCCTCTGAGGAACCCCTCCTTGCTGCTGGAAATTGAATGGTGATGGTGAGGCTTGGGGTTGGTGAAGGAATGGGCTAGGGACTTGAAGGTTTTTTAGGATTTTGGAGATGAAGATGGAGGTTATGGGAGATGAAGCCTTGAGAAGAAATTGTCCAACCCCCACCAAGAAGGAGGCCAGCCCCTTTAATAGGCAAGAAAATGGTGTAAAAGGGGAAGGAAAAGCACCCAAGTTTTCCCTCCCAAAATATCCCCCGAATGCCCGGGATATTTTGAAAAATATCCGACAAATGGAAAGGGCCGAAAGCAGAAAGCTGGCCGGCCAGGTAACTTTCTGGGAGGTGGCCGGCCGGCCACCCCACCTGGTCGGCTAGCCACTCACCCTGGCCGGCCGGCCATGGACCAAAAATGAAGGGCAAAAATTCTGGCCGACCACCATGCAATGGTGTCCTCCCATGTGTGTAGAATAAGGCCCCAAGGTCGGAAATTGGCAACATCAAGGAGCCACAACATAGAGCTTGAAGGACGGGCTCAAAAATGAAATCCACAATTTCTGGCCGACCACCAACTTTTAGGGTCCTCTTAGATGTGTGGAACAAGGTTCCAAGGTCGGAAATTGGCAACACTGAAACAGGAGTCACAACATAGGACTTGAAGGAGAGGCTCAAAAATGAAATCCACAATTGCTGGCCGACCAGTAGTTTTTAGGGTCCTCCCATGTCCCCTGATCACAGATATGTAGCTTTGGTTGGAAGAAAATATCCCCAGGGTGTTCAACATTGGCCCGGAAGTGAGCAAAACGGGCGCCGGAGGAGCGAAACTGGTTATCTGGGATAATTGCTGGCCTCCCCCCCCCCCAGTGATCTCCCTGGTGTTGAAACAGAGGTACCTGCCAAATTTGAACAAAAACTAATGAGAAATGAACGCTCGGGGCCAAAACCGGGCAATTCGGGATCCCGAAAATGGGCTGTTGGCACCGGAAGTGGCATACGGCCGCGAAGTGGGCATCAGAGGCCCCAGTGTTCCTCAAAATGATAAAACAGAGGTACCAGCCAAGAACCGGAGAAATCGGAGATGGTTGGGCGGTCCCGAACCGAGGCACACTACCGACGGTCCGAAAACCGGAACCGCCCGAATGGGCAAAATGGCCTACGCCACGAAATGTAGCACACGGCCACCGGAGATAGTCTCTAGACTACCCTTCCGCTGAAAGAAAACAGAGAAAACCGAGCCTGGTTCGCAAACCGAGACAAGGCACAGAAGAGAGTTCGGAAGTCCGGAGGCAAGGCACACGGCCGCGACTCTGAGACCTCTGAACGAGCACAACATGCAACATCACCGAGCGCTCGATCGGTGACGTCTGAGTCTTAAGGTCGGTCAAAAATGGGGTGTCTACAGGTAGCTATGAATTAGATATGAATTCAAAAGGAGGAATGGTTTATTTTACACCAGATTTCCTACTACCAATCTCGACCTTTCATAAAAAGATAAAAATAGGGATAAAAAGTAGAGGATACAAAATGAAAAAAGGAGAAAAGAATTTATTAGTTTACACAAGATTTTTAGGCTTAGTAATCTCAGAAAGCAATACTCATTATAGACTTATAAATGATCAGATAGTTAAAATATTAGGCGCAAAAGGAATAAAGGCGCTACCAGCTAAAAAATTTAATTCTGAAGATAATGTAGCACTAGATTGGAATTTAGGAGATTTTCTGGGACAAAAAAGATTAACCCCTCAAGATAACTTATTATATCAAAAAACAGATAGAAGTTATGCAGTAAGGTTTACTCAATATAGGTATGTAGCACCATAAAAATCTGAAGATGATAAATTTAGTAGTATAGATAGGGAAGAAAATCAAGATAATCGTAATGACATAAATCAGCTTTATGTAATGACAGAAGAAAAAAGCAATATCACAAAATAAGATATATAATATTGATGAGATAGATTTGAAAAAATTCACCCTATGCGACATGAATAAAATATTAGATACCAGATACTTCGAATACTTAGCCAGAGAAGATACCCATAATGAAGTACTGTCATTTTTAGATCAAGAATTTCACACAGAATATGTAGACGATATCATAGAAGATAAAATACATCCTAGTAGAATATTTAAAATACCAGAACAATCCAACTTAGAAGACTCTTTTTACATGAACACAGAAAGCACAGGAACTAGTAATCCACAACCAACGGTAGAAGATCCCGTAGAACCAATGCATTATGTAGTAGGAGGAAGAAGACCATTAGCTAATTCAGAACGTAGTAAAGTAGACCCGAATAAAAGTTATAGATTTTATGGAAAGCGTAGACAACCAGATATGAATATACAATTACATCCAGCCAATACCGAATGAACCCTTTTAAATTTAGTTAGATTCGATCCTTAGATATGGCAAAAAGTGATAGAAAAATGAGAAAAGGATGCGGTAAAAGCATGGATGAGTAATCTCTTTGAATCAACAGATATGTAGGAATATATGGAAACACTTTTAGAAGATTCAGCTTTTAATATATATTTAACTTTTAAAGGAAAAGATGAGAAGATGAGGAGACAATTAGGCAGCTTAAAGGACTAGGAGATAAGCCGTGAAATTTCACTAGCTTTATAAAAGAAATACTTATAGTATATGACCATTCTAGAAGAAATGATTATACTCAAAGCATAGCATTAACTGAGTTAGATCAGATAACATTAGGAAGTTGGAAATATATTGTACCCTTTAGCAAAGAATATTTAGCCATAGCAGCTAGAACTGGAAAAAGTTTTGATGAAGAAATAGGAAATAAATATTTTAGAAAATTACCCGGAGAACTGGAAAGAGAAATAGAAAATAAATGGTCAATTTATTATGCAAACTTACCAGCCAAAATAGCCTCAGGAGAAGTAAAAATAAAAGGAACTTTAGGAATAGGACTTAGAATAGTTTTTACATTTTATAAGCTCAGAGAAAAATTTATAGAAGTTAAAATACAGAAAGATTTGAAAAAACAAAACTATGGTTTTTGTAGCAGCGTAATATATACTCCTCAACAATATGAAGATAAATATAAAAGGAAAAAATATAAAAAATATGGAAAATATAGAAAAGAAAAATATTGGAAGAAAAAAATATAGAAAACCATGGAAAAAACAAAAACTCATTAGAGAGAGTAGAACTTTTAATAGGATAAATTATAAGAGACTACCCAAAGAAGAGAAAAATAAAAGAAAACAAAAATATGTTAGAAAACCTAATAGTAAAAAATGCAATTGTTTTATATGTGGAGAACCTAATCATTTTGGCAAAACCTGTCCAAAAAGACAAAGGCCTAATACTAATAAACAGATAGAAAGACTACATATTATAGAAGATTTAGAAGAAGATATAGTTAGCATAAACAGTGATGACTCAGAAGTCTATAGCATAGTCAGTGATTACGAATATCAAATAGAAGCCATAAGTTCAGATAGTGGTTCAAAAAGTGATACAGATATAGATAATCTTTTAGGACAACTCAACTAAGAAATCGGAATGACTCCTTCTCATGACACATTCTTTATGATGGAATGCAATGCAGATACTGAATGTTAGCATAATTTTCAAATAGGACTAGGATTTGATACTGCTAGATGTAATTATTGTAATTGGTTTCCAGCTAAAGATAAGAGAGCTTAGTGTTTATTATGCAGTGTAACCTATTGTGTAATCTGTCTAGAAAAATTAAACATGACACACAAGATAACATTAGGAAATAACAACGAGATGCTAGAAGATCGCAGTATAGAAAGCAGAGAATTACATATAACAATTAGGGAATTAGAAATACAGATAAGAGAACTTAAGTTACAAATACGAGAAGTAGAAACTAAAGCTAATTTTGACATAGAATGTTTAGAAGCAGAAAATAGATAGCTTAAACAACAGTTAGAACAGTTTCATACTAAATACCCTTTAAAAGATAAATTGGTTGAAGAGCATATGAACTCTTTAGAATTAGTCAAGCTAGTTGATTCTCAACCCTTTAGTCAATATTCCCAAGCACAGTCAGATAATATATATTTACCATTTAATTACCCTGTTATATCCAAACCAAATTTAGTTGAGATCTCTTGTGTAATTAAATTTGCAGAAAAAAACCCTTAGTATAGATGCCATGATAGATATAGGAGCCAGTAAATCATATATTGAACAACACATAGTTCTGCCAGGATGGAGCACAGCTTTAATCACCCCAGCTTTAGTCAGTATAGTCGATGACACTAAACAGACATATTCACATTGCATCAATGAAGCACAGATTAGTTTTCATCACATTGGTTCTCGAACTCAACATATATAATGGTTCCCTTTACCTCAAGTTTGGATTGGAAATACTCGACAAAACCATCCTTTCATCTTAGGACTTAACTTCATACTTAGTCTACAAGGAGGCATGTTTATCAGCCAAAACAACATCAGTTTCTTCAAACAAACTGTACATACACCCACAGAATATGCTCTTAGCATCCTTGCCCATTCATTAGAGTTGCGTGCGAAGCGTGGTGGTACCATAGGAGTAGATTCAGTTCCTGCTAGTTTTTTATTTCCTAGTAGAAACATTTTTCCTAAACTAGCCCAAAAGTATATACCTGATGAGATAGCAAATACCTCTTTAAAAAATTTAGACATAGAAAATTATGAATTAAAAGATATAGAAGATTTTGAATTCGAAGAAAAATGAGACTATTGGAACCTAGAAAATTTTCAACAAATTGTTAACCTAGAATTAATTTTTGCAAAAATAGGGAAAGTGAAGAAGAAACCAGTATACAGAAGAACATAAAATGATTTAAATGAAATAATAAGATTAGCTAAAACAACAAAAATTTTAGGTGAACAGCCCATGAAATATGGGGAAAGAAATAAAGTTTTAGCTAGTTTAGATATAAAAAATAAAGATTATAGGATTACATCAGCACAAATAGATCATACGCCAGCAGATATAGAAGAATTTAGAACACAGATTAAGGAGTTATTAGATTTAGGAGTAATTTGACCTAGTAATAGCCCACATAAGAGCGCTGCATTTATGGTAAGAAATCATGCAGAGATAAAAAGAGGAAAAGCTAGAATGGTTATAAATTATAAAAGATTAAATGACAATACAGAAGATGATAAATATAATATACCAGATAAAGATCAGCTCATAAACAGAATACAGACAGCAAAAATATTTAGTAAATTTGATTGCAAATTGGGATTTTGGCAGATAAAAATGGAAAAGGAAAGCATACTTTGGACAACCTTTTGCTGCCCACAGGGACATTATGAATGGCTAGTTATGCCTTTTGGACTAAAAAATGGACCTTCCATATTTCAGCGTAAGATGGATAGTATATTTAATAAATATAGTTTTATACTAGTATATATAGATGACATATTAGTATTTAACCCAGATAGACCATTTATATATACTATTAGAAGAATTCATAAATAATGGAATAATAATTAGTAAGAGAAAGATGGTATTAAATAAACCCCATATAGAATTTTTAAGAATGGAGTTAGGAGATGGAAAAATCAGGCTACAACCTCACATAGTTAAGAAAATTTTAGATTACCCAGATAAATTAGAAGATACAAAACAACTTCAATCATTTTTAGGAATTTTAAATTATGCACGAATGTACATTCCTAACCTTAGTAAAATAATAGGACCCCTATATAGTAAAACCACACCCATAGGACAAAAATATTTCAATCAACAAGATATAGCTCTAGTCAGAAAAATAAAAAACATTTGTAGAAATTTACCCAACCTAGAACTTCCTTTAGAATCAGAATATATAGTCATAGAAACAGATGCAAGTCAATTAGGATGGGGAACAATATTATTAGTTAAACCTAGCAAGTATGATAGTAAAAATAAAGAACGCATTTGTAGATATAGTTCTGGAAAGTTTAAAGAAAAAGACACAACCATGACCAGCCTAGATTTTGAGATATGAGAAGTAGTATATGCAATAAATAAATTTAGATTATTCTTACACAAGCCCTTTACAATTAGAGCAGACTATGAAGCTATAGTTAGATTTCATAATAAACTTAATGAGCCCAAACTATGTACTAGAAGATGGGCAAAATTTTTAAATTGTATAGTAGGACAAGGATATAAAGTAGAATTTGAACATATTAAAGGGAGTGATAATAAATTAATAGATTGGCTAAGTAGGAAAATTTATTTAGAAAAAGAAAATAACCAGTTTGATTATTGTGCAGATAATGGAGAATAGCAAAACCATGAACTTTGGGGGATTTGCCCTTCCCATTTATGAAGGCAAAAACAAATTCAGACCATTAACAGGAATCGAGCTAGACCAAGTTCAACAGTGTCTTCTAGATATACAGTGTCTTTTAGATAACCTTTGGAACAACCAGAACCACCCAGCTAAACGTCTGTCAGCCTTAAACTCTCTTAGTATATATTTTTCAAAAATTCAGAATAAACCTTTGTCTAAAAGCTTTTCTTTTTACGTAGTAGCTAAAAGAACCAAGCCTGGTATTTACCATGATTGGGTAGAAGTTGAACCTCTAGTTAAAAAATTTCCCACGCCTCAGTTTAAAGGATTTTATGATTTTGAGTCAGCTAGTACCTATGCTCGCAGACAGATAGGAACCAGTTACTTTATCAGCCAAATAGCTAAAGATTATCTGGACACATTGGGCAAGATGCAGTCAACCATTCTTGCTACTAGTGGAGTTCCAGTTAGCTAGATAATTGGAAGCAGTAGTACTAACCCTCAGATAGATTCTCAAAATCCTCTCTAAATGTGCAGACATTGTGAAAGCCTTACTAGAAATTTCAAGAAAATTATGGATAAAGGCAAAAAGGTCAGTAAAGAGCTAGGCCAGCTCCAAGACGAAGAAAAACAATTGAGAGCTACCATTCAAACCCTAACCAATCAGCTTAAAAAACTAACTCTAGAAAAAGCACCTACTCCATTTCTTGACCTAGAAACTAGACAACTCACTAGTGAGGAATTTGAACAATTGAGTGCTAGAATGTATTTCTTCAAGCATTCTATCATTCGATCTTTTTGTGAGAAAAGCCAAGAAATAGAGGACCTTAAACCCTATATATACACCTTAGCCCAAGATAGCAGAAATAGTGAGCTAGTCACTATACAGCAGTTTCTTCAAGATCTCTCCATAGCAGGAGTCCACTGCCCTGGTATAGTTTATCAATGGACTTATCTTTACAAAGATGAGGAGTAGCCCTGCTTAGAAGAGGAAAGATGTATGGACATGCCAGAATATTTTGGCCGATGTCTGTGTAATTTAGATTTCAGCATCTGCTTTTGCTAGATAAATCTAGCAACGTTCTAGCCATTGGAGATAGAGATTAAGGGCAAACCGCGTTATCTAACAGTCTCACAATTGTTAGATTACGGCTTTGTCTCGAGAATAATTTTCGTAGATCCAGATCAGACAAATAGCTTTGGAAATAAACTTGCTCCTTCAGTACTTTGTGTAATGGAAGAGCACCATCTATATGTAGAAGCGTTAATTGATAGAAAGCTATTATAATAGAAAGGAATAAGGTGCATCCCAACTAAGCATAAAATGTACCTTAGAGGAACCTCAACATTTCCAAGGTATCCAGGACTTCTCAATCGAAGACCCTGACCATGCAGAAAATTTTCACTCAGAGATCAGCTCAATAAATAGAGGAAATTTACTAATAATCCTCAATTAGCGTATAATGAAAATTATAGACATCTAATGTGCGAAGATAGAAATCAAAAGATATACTGTAACCTAGCTATCCTAGGTTATCCCTTCAGCAAAGAAACATTCGTCGATGAAAGTCAATATCTCAACTATCAGCATAGCGTCTCTCATGAGTTACCACTAATGGGAGAAGAGGACCAAGACAACCAATAGGGGAATGAACCAGCCATGGGAGATGATTTTTACGACCAACTTTCAGCAGCAGATCTTGATGATCTTTCAGATAGAATGTATGGATAAAAAAAAAAAAAAAAGGTGCACTTCACATAATTAGACTCATATAATATTTTGGAAGTATTATAGTTCCTTATTTTTTAATTTTTGTTAAAAATGTATAAAAAAAAATAGCGATATGATGTGACTTAAAAAAATTAAAAAATTAATATTTTGGCTTTAATCGAATTGCTAAAAATAGGCCACAATGATATTCTCTATATTTTATCGTTTGTGTCATTTCGATTTTTACAATTTTAATTGATTCAATTTGAACTTTTAATTATAAATTTTGCATCAATTGAGTCCAATTAATAATGTCATTAGATTTTTTGACAGATTATTATCATTGAGTTGGTTGAGGTTAAGGGCTATCTTAGGAAGATGGTTATAATCAGCTTTTTGGTTAAAAGTTGATTAAAAATTGATTATAATTAACTTTTTGTGAGAGAGGAAAGTAGGTTATAATCTTCCCAAAAGACCCCTAAGTAATTAAACTGATAAAGTTTACAATTTTAGTCTTAAGAATGACGCATGTCGCTATTGTACATATTTATCATAAAAAAAATTAACAATTGAAATTAATTAAACTATTTTGAGACAAATTGCAAAATTTAAAATTTAAATTAAATAAATATTAAAAATTAAAATGCCACAAGTCAAAATTTGTAGCAATCTAATTTTCCGTACATTAAATTATCTTTTTATATCAATTTTACTGTATTAAAGTCCGTGTATTAAAAATCGTGGTGGAATCGAATCCCTTTACATCACTATATACTGACACATAAAATAAAATAATATAAAAATATATAGCATTATTCTTCTTGGCCACGTAGTATAGTTTGTTGGCACTGGAGTAATAAAATATGAAAATTGCCGTAGTCTCCAGTGAGGTGACTCTACCACCACAACCACTCCCACCACCCCCCACCCCAACTGTTTTGTCATTGATCCATATTTATTATTATTATTATTATTATTATTTTAAGTCTGTCATTAGCTGCCTCTCACGTGAAGGTAGAGAGTGTTGGGAGTCACGCCCATTGGGCTTCCCAGCAGGACTGATAAAATATATTCCTTATAGCAAATCGGCCACGCACATCATCTTTTATTCACGAATATAAAGTACAATAAAATGTAAAATTATACACTATTTACGCTGGAATATAAAATATGTTCTTATTCGAACGTAAGAGTGGATGGTGTTCCTTTTGTTTATTCACAATTGAAAGAGTCTCGTCTCCAAGTCACTATGGCCACATTTGTTTAGCTTCTTAGAAGAAGAGATTGAATTAATAATTTGTGAGGCTAATCAAAATTATGTTTGATTATGTTAAAATGTTATACGATTATTAGTTCAATTAGACTACCAATCCCCTCCAAGGATGGGATTAACATATCCATTGAGTCAGGTTTGTTTGGCTCCATAAGTGGGGGGATTAGATTATCAATCCTGTAGGTCCTACGTTGCCGTGGACAAAAATAGAAGAGAATTAGTAATCCCATGAGACTATAAATACCCTCACATAAGGGGATTAGCTTGGCTGGATTTTGGATAGAATTACGAAAATAATAAGGGGATTGAATTTATTCTATATAAATTTTTTTTTTTAATCAAGTGCACATGTTTGTTTTAATATTTGTTCTAATTTTTTTAATATAGAAATAATTTATTTTTTTATTTTGTATAAAAATAATTTAATAATCTAATCACTAATCATCTTCCATACTATCATCAAAATAAACATAATTTTACTTAATCCTCTCACCAACAATCCCCACATTAACAACTCTTTACTAACAATCATTTCATTAATAATCTCATCCAACTTAATCTGCCAAACAAATGTGGCCTTGGAGAGTTGGGATTGTTAATCCAATCCCCTTGGATTGAAAATAAAAGACCATTTTTAATATTATTATGTTTTAAATAATTTATTGATGAAAGAAATATTTAAATTTTTAATGAATACTAAAAAATATGATTTTTTTTAAGTTTAGTGAATTTTTAAGTGATTTTTAAGCAAAATTTATATTTTTTAGAATAAAAAATAATAATTATAATATTAAAAAAAAACTAAAAATTTAAAAATATTAATTTTATATATTAATATTATCTATAGCATTACCAATCCCGTGATATACAAACATTATACTTCTCTAATCTAATATCACCATACTAATAATCTCATCACTCAATTCCACCACTTTCTTAATACCTTCCCTCCTGTAAAGCCAAACGAAACATGACCTGTAAGTAAACTCTAAGACCTAAAAGGTGTGTTTGTTTTGAAGGATTAGGGTGCGGGATTGGACTATTAATCCCACTGGACTAATAGTTTATTGTTTGTTTTAATTTTTTTGCTCCGGCCTAATAATCCCCACGGACTATTAGTCTCATATTTGTGGGACTATCCTATCCCATTGGGGGGGGTTATTTCCATGGGATTGGTATCCCATGAGATTAGGCTCTGAAATGTCCATTTTATCTCATGCTATTACTTAGCAAACAATTAGAAAATGATAAAATAGTCTTTTGAACATTTATAAATTATTTTTTTAGTGTTGTTAATTTAAAATTATATATTAAATAAAAAATTTAAATTATAAATTATAAATTAAATTTAATTAAAAAGTAATAAATTAAAAATTATGGCTTTATAAATTAAATTTTTTTAGTGTTGTTAAAAAATTACATTTACATATTAAATAAAATTATTTTTTTAGTGTTGTTAATTTAAAATTATATATTAAATAAAAATTATAAATTATAAATTAAATTTATTTAAAAATAATAAATTATAAATTATGACCTTATAAATTAAATTTTTTTAGTGTTGTTGAAAGTTTAGTTTATATATTAAATAAAATTATTTTTTATTGTCGTTAATTTAAAATTATATATTAAATAAAAAATATAAATTATAAATTATAAATTTAATTTAATTGAAAATAATAAATTAAAAATTATGACCTTATAAATTAAATTTTTTTAGTGTTGTTGAATTATAAAGAGTCGCGATTGGGAGCGAACTGGCTCCCTATGCTAACTTTTTTTTTTTTTTTTTAAAGAAAAGAAGAAAGAAGAAGACGTGGAGGAGGAGGAGGAGGAGGAGAGGAGAAGAACTGGACTGGAGGGGGCCATATCAACCGGGCGGAGGCAAGGCGGAGGCGACGATCGCATGATCAAGGACGACATGGGCGAGGCACGGAGGGAGCCCTTCTTCTCCTCTTCTTTCTCTCTCTTCTTCTCTCTTTTCTCCTCTCCTCTCCCTCTCTGGTTCAGTCCGGAAATGGAAGAAGAAGAAAGAAAAAAAAAAAAAAAAAAAACTAATGCCCAAAACGACGTCGTTTTGGACATTAGGGGCATTTGGGGCGGAGAAATTCGGGCACCAAATCATTTTTCAATTATAAATTATAAATTATAGATTACAAATTTAAAATTATATATTAAATAAAAATTATAAATTATAAGGGTAAAATAGTCTTTTGAACATTTATCCTTATCCAGTCCGTCTAACCAAATATTGGATTCACTAAAAATAGTCCAATCCATACATCCAATCTCATGACTAAATAAACATAGGATACAAATCCAATCTAACCAAATAGTCTGGGGACAATGTATCCCGGGACTAACAGTTTGATGGATTACAATCCCCCCTTATCCAGTCCGTTCAAACAAAAACACCCAAAAGGATTGGTCTCTTAGTCAAATGTCACGCCTTCAAAATAATACATATAAACCCTACATTATTAACATGCATAGACATGAGTGAATAAAGTATATTTTCATTTATCAGAGTATTAAGTACAAAAGTATTACTTGTTGACATCAAAAGTAAATGTCCTATGGGCTTACAACTTTCCAAATCAACACTTGGTTACAAAAAGGAGAGTACTAGCTCAAAACACAAAATAAGCCATTGGCTTGATTTACATGTGATACAACAAGAAAACAACAAAAGAGTCATTCAGCCTCTAAGTCTCCCAAGCTATGTCTTTGGAGGTGGCATACCATCTGTACCTGAAAATGATGTCCCATAAAGGGTGAGCCAAAGCCTAGTAGAAATATACTAAACCAAATATGAGAAATAACTAAAATATTAGCATTTGATAAATAGTCAACACTTGCAAACCAACTTATAACACCTTTCAGTTCAACGACAAATACAACCGTTTTTCATGTCATTTTCCTTTACTTATCCAATTCAGATTCATAAACATGACTCATTATCTGGCTTAACAATTTCATGAGACTACAACTCATAATAAAACACTTCTATTATCTACAATTCAAATGAGACTACATCTCACAGTAAACACTTCCATACTTCAATTATCTACGTTATGCAAACGTAATCAAGATTTTGGGACTTTCACCCTGGACACTCCGGCCAACTTAGTTATCAATGTAGTTCATCCCCTATCTCCTCCCAAACAGGTTTAAGAGTACATCCCCTATCTCCTCTCAAACCTTGGAGTACATCTCCCATCTACTCTCAAACAATATATATATACAATGTATTTAACATTCATCATATACAATGATCAAGTAATACACATATTCGATGTATTATTCCAACTGTTATAATCGATGACATATTCCAGGTGATTAGTTTCAATTTTTCCTAATCAACATACAATGTCTACAACAATCAAGACTATCCTCCACCGATAGCCCAAAGTAGTTATCTCTAAACAGATAATAAATTTATGAAACAGATAATACATCAACATTTTCATAGGTGAGTGATTTATTTATCCAACTACACCATTCAATCTCATAATTTTCCAATTTCATGATGTTCAACTCAATTTCATATTTCTCCAAATTAATTATTCAACATACTTAGGACATTTTTCCCCTTTTTCTTAACATTGACCCAAAGTTCCAAGTATCATCAATAAACATCAAAAACTTCATTTTAAGACCCATATACACATGTATAGTTCAAAAGGACCAAAACCCCTCTTTATACATTTCAAGATTTGAAACCCTAACACCCAAAAACCCAAAACAATACCATCTATACAAAATACATAACATTTATGTCAAAACTCATAGAAAGGAGTAGGTTATCCCTACCTTAAATGGAGGCACCCAAAGGTGATGATGAGAAAACTCGAAGGTGCTCCAAACCCAAAGATTTTCGGATACAAACGTAGTCCACACCAAGCTCTACACTTTTTACAAAGGGACAAGAGTTGGGTCTCACTAAACCAAGATCAAAATGTAAAGAGAGAGAGTTCTAAAGAGAGGAGCTCTCAAAGTAGGGTTTTGGAAAGCTAGAGAGAGAGAATGACCCGAAAAAGTGATTCAAAATGCTACAACTCGGACTGATATACAACACAGTTCGCTCGAGCGTGGAATGCCTCGCTCGAGCGTCAGACACAGACTCACGCTCGAGCGTGAAAAGCGACGCTCGAGCATCGAATACACACTTCCAGAAGTTTTGCAGACGAAGGTCCCCGCTCGAGCGTGAAAGTGGACGTTCAAGTGTCTGATGACCTACACGAAAAGTACTGAAGGTGGGATAATCTCACTCGAGCGTCAAACTCCCCGCTCGAGTGGAGGAGCAAAAGCAAAGGGGCCCGCTCGAGCGTCAACAACCCCCGCTCGAGCGTGAAGGCCAAAATCTGGGCATCAACTAAATCTGGGCATCAACTCTATGTTTCTAAACACAACTAACCTATTTCAAACTTGCCCAACACAACCCAAAACTCAAATACAAAGAGTAAAGGATGAAAACGAGAATAAGACAACAACACACATCCACGAAACCAAGTCTGGAATACACTAAATAATGAAAGGAAAACCGGGATCACTATATCAAATCTAAATAGGATTGTGCTCTCTTAAAGATCTTATGTTTGAAAATTTTTAATGTCATTTTATATGGAGCTTTATTCTGATTTTAATTGAATTATCTACTAATATATAGTGAGATTAGTCCTCTAAATTAGTTGATCTAGTGACCTGAATGCCAAATTATCAACAAAAAAAAAAATTAAAAAGGTAAAGATAAACTTTCGTGGGACTGTAAGATTTTAGTTTTAACAATTTAAACTTTTTGTTGTGTAAGTTTATAGGTTTACATTATATATTATAAGAAAATTTACATTGATTCACTAATTAAGAAAAAATGATTTATTTTTAAAAAAGATTTGCCATCCTATTCTTTTATGACATACATGATAAATTATGTGATTATGATTATTAAATTAATTAATTAATTTTATAAATAATATATTATAAATTAAAAAAAATTAGTTACCAAAGTGAGATTTTTAATCAACTCAGGAATTTAATAATCTACTTTAACTTTAGATGGACTCATTCCTAATGTCATGAGGAAAGTATAAAAAAACAATTCAAAATAAACCATCCAATAAAAAAAAATGTTCCAAGGCCTTCACATAGCTTGGTGGCTGATTGTATCTCCGATTGTGGATATTGATAGCATTCTTGAAATCAATTTATTATATAAGGAAAATAAGCTTTTTAATTCACAAGTTTTTGTGAGAGTTCTAAATTTTTAATTTAAATTTCATAATTTTTTAATTTTTAAAAATTTTAAAAATATTTTATTAGCTAGCTCTTATTCAAACAAAAATAAATAGATAAATAAAAATTAATATCTATTGATTTATGACTTTTAAATGGAGAGTATATCAAATTTATATATATATATATATATTACATAAGGAAAATGAGATTTCTAACCCACAAGTCTTGTGGGAATTCCAAGTTTCCAATTAAATTTCATAATTTTTTGATTTTTGAAAATTTAAAAAAATCTTCTATTGGCTAACTTTTATTCAAGAAAAAATAAATAAATAAAAATAAATTAATATCTTTTGATTTATGACTTTCAAATGGAAAGTAAATTTGAAAAAAAGAAAAAAGAAAAGTACACTAATCCATTTCAAAATTCAAATTTGAGAGTCACTAAATATGCAAAGTAATATATTAATTTAAATTTAAAATTTACACAATATAAATTTAAAATTATAAAAATCTATCTCATGATTTGTAAGTTTTATATACAAATTTAAAATTATCATAATTAGCTCATAGTTTTTGTATTTAAGAGCAATAATAGTGGCGTGGAGATTATTTATATATTTTACCAAAAAATACTTTTAAGAAGATTGCAACAACCCTCGTTACTGTTCACCGATTAATCATTAATCAGTGATCTACTACCGGTTACTGCTATACTTAGACCGATTATGATGGATAACTCAAGTAATTGAAATACTGAATTGATTGACTGAAAACTGAAACCAAATTGATCGTGTGTATCTATTTGAATTGCATTTCTATCTGTTGCCTGTTTAATTATCTGTTTGTGTCTTTGTGTTTAACCTGCAAATTGAATGCTTTATCGACAGTCGAACCGGAAATTGATTAGTGTTTTATGATCATCATAATTTTTGTGATTTTATGGTGTAATTATCTGAAAACTGATTTGGTACGATTAAACTAGATTGATTTAAGCCAAATTAATGGAGTTGCCATCTAGTGGCCCACTACCTTAAACACATTTGAGCCTCATTACACTCAAACAAAACATTTCCTCAGCCTCATTCTTGCTATAGCTGACCAAGAGAGGGAGAGTGTGAAAGTTTGAGTTGTTCTTGATAGCTTTGCTTGGAGACTTGAGGAAATTGTTGAAGACTTGCAACATTGAGCCTCCATACCTCTAATTCTAGACCTAAGGTAGTGTAATTACCCTCTTGTTTATGAATTGAGCTTGTTGATTCATGTCAAATTTAGTGGATTGAGTCATGAAATAACTTCATGTGTTGATTTGAGTTAGAATTAATGCATGCATGTGTTTATCCCTGCATTGTGAGGTTTGACATGGAAATCTTGCATGCATGTTCATGTTTATATTATAGACCATGATTTCATTTTGTTTTGCAAAGAATTGGCTCATTAGAGCATGTTTTGAAGCTTGCAAATTGTTTAGAGTTCATGCATGTTCATTTGATATCATGTTCATGAAAATTGGTTTGAAATTGAGTTTGAATTAAACACCCTTGGGCTTTGATTTCTCAAATTGAGCTTTGAATCTTGTTGTTTTATGAGTTTTGAAGTGTTTTCCAGAAAATTAGCCCAAGAGGATCGAATTTGAAGCATTTAAACTTGTTTTGAGCTTGGAAGTTCAAATCTGGAAATTCCAGATTTTGGACTCCCGCTCGAGCGGGGAAAGTGGCGCTCGAGCGGGAAATTCGTGCTCCAAAGATTTCTTGTGTTGAAATGCACGCCGAGCGAAAGGATTGACGCTGGAGCGGGACCTTGTGTCTTACGCTCGAGCAGCTATCGAGCGCCCGATCGGCGTGGATTTCACCTATCCAAGATTTTTGATCGTTTTTGCATGTACGCCGGCGTGGGAAGTGACGCCGAAAGGAACCATTGTTGCATGTCCGCCGGCGGAAATCAAGGCCGGCGGGACCCTATTTCACTGGAAATTTTGAAAGTGTTTTCTGAATACATCTTTGCATCCTCATCCCATCCTAGGCATTCTTAGGCCTAGTTTAAGACATCTTAATGAGGATATAGATGTAGAACACACCGAGGCAATTAGGGATTAAGTTATTATCTTTTCCAACAAAGGTAGCTTAGTGTGTGTTCGATCAGAACCGTAGGGTTGGCTTTTCGAGGAGACGCCTAGCCCATCAGAGCCTAGAACTCGCGGAGTAACAATTGTGTAAAGATATGTTCAAATGATTATCTTTTGAATATGAATCTGCATCGCTCAAACGACATCGTTAACTAAATGAATGTATGTCCTATATTCTGAACTGTATTGTGGCATCCTTAGCAACTACTGTTACTGTTACAGAGATCTCTGTCGGTTCCCTTGTTGGAACCACTCATCACATCGATTGATGGCCATCATTGACTGCTCGGTCTTTACGACCTCATTTATCGTTATGCTAATGGATGTACCACATATGATCACATCAGATCAACAACCGATATATCGATTGAAATGAACTGCTTACCATCAAGGACATTCATTCTAAACCCCTTTACGCATTATGTTATTTACTAGGCTTTAGCTCACTGCTCATATATATATGTAGGTGTACAGGCACCGGACTAATGCTAGAAGCGTCGGGGTAAACTCTAGTTTTGTCAAGCCAACCATTGTGCCTCACTGTGAGGTTCCGAGCCTGTTCAAGCTTTGGCTTAAGGGTGTTTTAATCTCCCTCGTCTGTCTCTGTAACCGTATTGTATCTATATAGATTGTTACTGCACTGTATCGTTAAATAGGGATTAAGTCCCTGTCCTGACTAATTGTAAATACTGTGTATATATCTATGTATGTATGAAAAGTCTTTTTGCATACAGACTGTCACAGCTCATTGGACATTGTTTATTTACTGTTTTGGCTTCTGCTATGCCCCTGTACTCTGTTTTATTGTATTACCGTTAAGCAAGCTTTCGGTAATCTCGGATTACTGGCCGGTTACGGTGCTAAACCCATAGGGGTGGGTTTGGGTCGTGACAGAGTGGTATCAGAGCGATACTTACCACGAGTTATATCGTACACACGTGTCCAAATGAGCTATAGGGTGTCCTAGAAAAGCGATTAGGGCATTACATGAGCATGATAAGTGTGTGACTATGATATGACTAAATACATGTTAATGTGTTAAACTGTTTAAGTATGCAACTGTTTATGTTTATAATTGCTATCACTGCTTATAGTGAAATGGATAATGTAAGAACTGCAAATGAATCTGAATCCTCATCCACTGAGGCAAGAATGGCAAGAATGAAAAGAATGATGGAACTGATAACTGAAAGACTAGATTAACAACAGAATTAACAGCTCCCACCTTCTCCTCCGGTACAGCAAGAACAGAATATGAATGTATAGAATGTCAATGTTAATGATGGGGACATAATTGCTCTCATCCATAAGTTCAGCAAGATGAAACCGCTATCCTTTCAGGGGGGTCTCGAACCACTAAAGGCTGAAGCATGGGTTTTGGAGACTAAAAAATTATTTGAAGTGTTTCCGTGCTCGGAAGCAAATAAGATACTGTTAGCTACCTTCACCTTGCAAGAAGAGGCCAGAAGGTGGTGGATGCTGGTCCGTGATACCAACACTGTAGTGACTTGGGCTCAGTTTAAGGAGTCCTTCTTTGAAAAGTATTTCCCCCGGTGTGTCAGGGACAAGAAAGTAATGGAATTTGAACAACTGAGATTGGGCACTATGTCCGTTGCTGAATATGAAACGAAGTTCATCGAGCTTGCTAGATATGCACCGCATATGGTGGACACTGACTATAAGAAGGCCAGAAAATTTGAAGGCGGTCTTAATGTTGCAATACTCGATAGGATAAGTGTTTTAAAGCTACCGACCTATGTAGGTGTTCTTGACCGAGCATTGATGGCTGAGTCGAACATCGAAGCAATGAAATAATCTGAAGAATCACCAGTATCTGAATGGCGTGGAAAAAGGCAGGGTTTTAAGTTCAAGAAAGGCAAGAACAACCCGCTGAACAAAAAGCAAAATACAGGGTTAACGACTATTTCTAGTCAAGGAAACCGTTCTATTCCGCCTTGTTCCGAATGTGGTAAGAACCATAAGGGAGTTTGTTATAAAATTTCTGGTGCTTGTTACAGGTGTGGCAAGGTGGGCCACATGGTTAAGGATTGCCCTCCCACTGCTCCGGGAAATAATAAAGCTGCAGGCAGCGACGCAGCATCAACTGTTGCACCAAAACTGAACCCCAAAGCTACCAGGAAAGAGCCCATGAGGCAGGGCCGAGTGTTCGCCCTAGTACCGGGAGATGTGCAAAATATTGAGACCGTTGTGTCAGGTATTCTCTCTATTTGTACTCAAAATGCATATGTACTGATTGATTCGGGGTCTACACACTCATATGTATCGCATGCTTTTTCACGAAAACTGAATAGACCCTTAGAACTCATGAACTATCTGTTAGCTGTATCATCACCTGTTGGGGGATCCTTGACATGTGCTTATATGTACCCTGCATGTGAAATCATTGTTGGGGATATGCATCTGTTTATTGATTTACTGCCATTGAACATTGATCATTTTGATGTAATATTGGGGATGGACTGGTTACAAAAATATCATGCTACCATTGACTATGTGACAAAGCAAGTTGTTTTCCGTCCACCTGGCTTACCCGAATTTGTGTTTGATGGGGTTGGAGTAGTACCTCCAGATTTGATTTCATCTATGAAAGTTAAATTGATTAAAAGGTGTAAAGGATATCTCGTCTCAGATAATCAGATTCTACTGGTGATAATATTAAAACTGATGTGAACTGTATTCCTATAGTCAGAGAATTCCCAGATGTATTTCCAGATGATCTGCCAGGGGATTTGATTGACAGGGAGATTGAGTTCACCGTTGATGTGATTCCGGGTACACAGCCTGTATCGAAAGCTCCTTACCGAATGGCTCCAACTGAATTGAAAGAATTGAAAGTGCAACTGCAAGAACTGTTAGACAAGAAGTTCATCAGGCCTAGTACTTCACTGTGGGGCGCACCTGTCTTGTTTATTAAAAAGAATGACGGCTCACTGAGACTGTGTATTGATTACCGCGAACTGAACAAGGTAACTGTGAAAAATAAATACCCATTGCCCCGTATTGATGACTTATTTGATCAGTTACAGGGTGCTCAAGTGTTTTCTAAGATTGATCTCATATCTGGATACCACCAACTGAAAGTTAAACCAGAAGACATTGATAAAACTACTTTTCGAACGAGGTATAGACATTATGAATTTTTAGTTATGCCTTTCGAAGTTACCAATGCACCTGCTGCATTTATGGACCTCAAGAACAGGATCTTTAAACCATACCTTGATAACTTTATTGTTGTATTCATTGATGACATTCTGATTTATTCTAAGACTAGAGAAGAACATGAACATCATCTGAGACTTGCCCTACAGACCCTAAGAGAACAGAAACTTTATGCTAAACTGTCTAAATGTGAATTTTGGCTTGACCATGTTATGTTTTTGGGACATGTTATTAGCAAAGATGGGATTTCAGTTGTTCCACAAAAAATTGAAGCAGTAGTGAACTGGCCTAGACCAACAAATGTGACAGAAGTCCGAAGCTTTTTGGGTTTGGCTGGCTATCACAGAAGGTTTGTCAAAGATTTCTCCAAAATTGCCTTACCGTTGACTCAGTTAACTCAGAAGGGGACATCATTCGACTGGACTGACCAAAGGGAATCAGCATTTCAAGAGTTGAAAACTCAACTTGTGACTGCACCTGTTCTTACCTTACCTTCAGGTACGAATGGTTATACTGTTTTTAGTGATGCTTCTCATAAGGGTTTGGGATGTGTTTTAATGCAGAATGGGAGAGTAATTACTTATGCTTTCCGACAACTGAGACCGCATGAAAAGAACTACCCGACCCATGATCTGGAACCTACTGCAGTAGTATTTATACCGAAAATCAAGGCCACTATCTCAGATGGGCGACATGCGACGTTTATGCCGACCATAAGAGTCTGAAATATTTCTTCACACAGAAAGAATTGAACATGAGATAGCAGAGATGGCTAGAACTGATTAAAGATTATGACCTACAGATTCTGTATCATCCGGAAAAAGCCAACACCGTTGCTGATGCATTGAGTCAGAAATCGATTAGGAACTTAGCCTGTTTGCTCACTGGACAGAAAGAGTTGTTTAGTGATCTTGAAAAATCTAAAATTGAAGTTGTTTTGAGAGAACAAGGTGGCACAATGGCTGCTATTGTCGCTCAATCGGCATTGATTGAGGAAATTAAAGAGAAATAGCAACAGGATGACTTCCTGAAAAAGATCATCGAAGAGAGGGAATCTAAATCGAGACCGGGGTTCAAATTTGAAAACAATGTACTGAAATTTCAAGAAAGAATGTGTGTACTGAATGATTCTGAATTGAAAAGAAGAGTTCTGCAAGAGGGCCACAACTCAAAATTTTCTATTCATCCAAGGAATACGAAAATGTACCAAGATCTGAAACTAAATTTCTGGTGGCCAGGAATGAAGAAAGAAATTGCTGACTTTGTATCAAAATGTCTTCATTGCTAACAAGTCAAAGCTGAACATCAATCTAATTCGCAGCTTATTGCAGCCTTTTATCGATCGAGTGGAAATGGGAACATATTACCATGGATTTTATTGTGGGATTGCCTCGCTCCAGTAAAGGTATGGACTCGATTTGGGTTGTTGTAGATAGACTAACTAAATCTGCTCACTTCTTACCTGTTAAGACAATTTATAATGCGAACAAATTGGCTATATTCTATATTGATGAAATTGTTAGACTGCATGGAGTGCTTGTGTCCATTGTTTCTGACAGGGATTCGAAGTTTACATCAAGATTTTGGCAAAGCTTACAGACTGCATTGGGTACTGAACTGAGGTTGAGTAGTGCCTATCATCCTCAGACAGATGGTCAGTCAGAGAGGATCATTCAAACTCTGGAGGATTTGCTAAGAATGTGTCCTTGATTTTCAGGGAAACTGGGAAAGCCATTTGCCATTGGCTGAATTGGCCTACAACAACAACTATCATTCAAGCATTGGTATGGCACCTTTCGAGGCATTGTATGGCAGAAAATGTCGATCTCCGATTTGCTGAGCAAAAGTTGGAGATGGGCCTTTGCTTGGGCCCGAAATTGTATATGAAACAACTGAGAAAGTGAAACTGATACAATAAAGACTAAAAACTGCACAGAGCCAACAGAAAAGTTATGCAGATGTCAGAAGACGAGACAGAGAATATGAAGTGGGTGATCACGTTTTTGTGAAAGTGACACCGATGAAAGGCCAGACTCATTTTGGAGTCAAAGGCAAGTTAGCACCGCGATATGTTGGATCGTATGAGATTATTGAGAAGATCAATCAGGTGGCGTACCAAGTTGCGCTTCCTCCTGAAATGAAGCATATGCATAACGTCTTCCACATTTCCATGTTGAGAGACTACCTCTGGGATCCTTTCTATGTGATAGAGCCTACTCGTGTAGTGTTGAGTGATGACTACACTTACGAGGAGCGGCCCATGCACATTGTAAACAGACGAATCAAGAAGTTGAGAAACAAAGAGATCTCATTAGTGAAAGTTGACTGGCAAAACCATGGTGGCGTGTATACCACTTGGGAAAGGAAAGATGACATGGCTAAAAGATATCCTGAACTGTTTCCACTGAATCCTGTTTTCTTCCAGAATGAAGGTAATTCGAGTTTAGAGGACTAAACTCTTTTTAAGGAGGGGAGACTGTAACAACCCGCGTTACTGTTCACCGATTAATCATTGATCACTGATCTACTACCGGTTACTGCTATACTGAGATCGATTATGATGGATAACTGAAGTAATTGAAATACTGAACTGATTGACTAAAAACTGAAACCAAATTGATCGTGTGTATCTATTTGAATTGCATTTCTATTTGTTGCCTGTTTAATTATCTGTTTGTGTCTTTGTGTTTAAACTGCAAATTGAAAGCCTTATCAACGACCAAATCGGAAATTGATTAGTGTTTTATGATCATCATAATTTTTGTGATTTTATGGTGTAATTATCTGAAAACTGATTTGGTACGATTAAACTAGATTAATTTAAGCAAAATTAATGGAGTTGCCTTATTTACTATATTCCCATCTAGTGGCCCACTACCTTAAACACATTTGAGCCTCATTACACTCAAACAAAACATTTCCTCAGCCTCATTCTTGCTATAGCCGACCAAGAAAGGGAGAGTGTGAGAGTTTGAGTTGTTCTTGATAGCTTTGCTTGGAGACTTGAGGAAATTGTTGAAGACTTGCAACATTGAGCCTCCATACCTCTAATTCTAGACCTAAGGTAGTGTAATTACCCTCTTGTTTATGAATTGAGCTTGTTCTTACATGATTCATGTCAAATTTAGTGGATTGAGTCATGAAATAGCTTCATGTGTTGATTTGAGTTAGAATTCATGCATGCATGTGTTTATCCCTGCATTGTGAGGTTTGATTTCATGGAAATCTTGCATGCATGTTCATGTTTATATTATAGACCATGATTTGATCTTGTTTTGCAAAGAATTGGCTCATTAGAGCATGTTTTGAAGCTTGCAAATTGTTTAGAGTTCATGCATGTTCATTTGATATCATGTTCATGAAAATTGGTTTGAAATTGAGTTTGAATTAAATACCCTTGGGCTTTGATTTCTCAAATTGAGCTTTGAATCTTGTTGTTTTATGAGTTTTGAAGTGTTTTCCAGAAAATTAGCCCAAGAGGATCGAATTTGAAGCATTTAAACTTGTTTTGAGCTTGGAAGTTCAAATTTGGAAATTCCAGATTTTGGACTCCCACTCGAGCGGGGAAAGTGGTGCTCGAGCGAGAAATTCGTGCTCCCAGTACTTTGCACTGTGTTGAAGTACGCTCGAGCGGAAGGATTGACGCTCGAGCGGGACCTTGTGTCTTACGCTCGAGCAGCTATCGAGCGCCCGATCGAGCGTGGATTTCACCTATCCAGTACTTTTGACTGTTTTGCATGTACGCTCGAGCGTGGGAAGTGACGCCGAAAGGAAACTATTGTTCGATGTCCGCCGAAAGGGAAATCAGGTTTGAGCGGGACCCTGTTTCACTAGAAATTTTGAAAATGTTTTCTGAATACATCTTTGCATCCTCATCCCATCCTAGGCATTCTTAGGCCTAGTTTAAGATATCTTAATGAGGATATAGATGTAGAACACACCGAGGCAATTAGGGATTAAGTTATTATTTTTTCCAATTGTGTAGCTTAGTGTGTGTTCGATCTGTAAACTGTGTAGGGTTGGCTTTTCGAGGAAACGCCTAGCCTATCAGAGCTCTAACTCTGTGAGTAACAATTGTGTAAAGATATGTTCAAATGATTATCTTCTGAATACTGAACTGTACTACTTTCTAAAACTGATACTGTTAACTAAATGAATGTATGTCCTATATTCTGAATTGTATTGTGGCATCCTTAGCAACTATTGTTACCGATCATCGCATAGAGATCTCTGTCGGTTCCCTTGTTGGAACTACTACTGTTTACTGATTGATGGCCATCATTAACAGTTCGGTCTTTTACGACCTACTGTTTACTGTTATGCTAATGGATGTACCACATATGACTATTTACTATACTGAACAATTGATATACTGATTGAAATGAACTGTTTTCACTACTGTAAGGACATTTATTCTAAACCCCTTTACGCATTATGTTATTCTCTGGGCTTTAGCTCACTGTTCATATATATATGTAGGTGTACGGACCCAGCTAGAAGCGCCGTTAAACTCGCTTTTGTCAAGCCAACCATTGTGCCTCACTTCGAGGTTCCGAGCCTGTTCAAGCTTTGGCTTAGGGTGTTTAATCTCCCGCTTGTCTCAGAATCGTATTGTATCTCAGATAGATCTATCGTGACTGCGTCATAAATAGGATTTAGTCCTCGCCCCGACCGATTGTAAATCGTGTATATATCTATGTATGTATGAAAAGTCTGTTTGCATACAAGCATATTACTCATTGGACATTGTTTATTTATCGCTTTTGGCTTTCGCTATGCCCCTATACTGCTTTTATCAGATATCAAGGCAGCCTTCGAATCTCTTGACATCGTCGACATGTGCTAAACCCATAGGGGCGGGTTTGGGTCGTGACAAAGACATATTATGACAGTTTCAAAACTTCATACAAAATCTATATACTATTATGATTGAAAAAAATTGTTATTTTATTAAAGCTTAAACTTGTAATTCTTTTTTTTTTTTTTTTGTTTAATTTTTTTTAATATGTGTCACAATAGGATTGGTTTATAAATCAATTTTATATTCTTAAAATAAAATTTTAAATTTAAATTCTTTGTTAAATTATGTTACTACAATTAGAATGAGATCAATATTCACATGTGTCATAAATTATTAGTCTAAACATAATTTGTTATTATATACACGTATTCGAATTATTAATCAATATTAAAAGTTTATATTTTTATTTTTTGTTATTTCTGGTTTTAAATTTTATTAAAAAAAAAATTATGTCCTTCTAAACTACAAACAATAAATTTTTTTAATACAAATATTTTTTTTCGCAAAATACAAAAATATTAAAAAAATGAATGGTTTTTTTAACAATTGCCAAACATAATGGATTCTATTAAATTTATTTTTATCTCAATTGTCAATTAAACAAATTAAAAGAAAAAAATAAATTTTTTGGCTTAAATAGTTAAGAAGTGACTTTTGCTAAAATCAAACAGAAATTAATATATATTTTTCTATTAAAACTGATAGTTGGTGAATTTTTTTTTATATAATAAAAAAAGAACATGGCAGTTACATGTAATAATTTTTTGTTCTAGCAATGCAACAGACACACAGTTTCACCAATAATGATGTGACACGGGAGTTGGGATGTGACGCCCCAAATTTTTTTTTTTTTGGATATCATAATAAGATTTAGAACTTAAAATCAATGTTGCCACCAAACATCACTAATATCCATTAATTAACAACCCAAAAATTTAAAGTTTTCAAATTACAATTCTAATAAAACTTAAAACTTAGTCTCGTTACACAAAAAGAAATTAAAACAACTACGAAAGAAAAGCTAGAGAAAGCTAGGAAATATAAGAAATGGTTCGTGGAATTTGGAGACTCTTCAAGCTAACCAAGGCTGAATGTCACCTTGCAAGGCCTCAGTTTTTCCTTCGTTTTCTTTGGTACTTGGCATAAAACGCCAGGGCAACGAGAATGCCAATGAACGACGAGCACAATAATATACTACAACCCGAAAATACTCACCCCGATAATAATACTCATAAATAATAAATATTCTGTAATAACAAAATAATAAGTAGCATTTAATAAGCATAACAGAAATGCTAACAGTTAAAATAATAACAATAGATAAATAAATAAATAAATAAAATGGCAAACGGAAATAGTGGCTCATCATAAGGAAAATGCATGCTTTTCTTTTTAATTTCTCATAGATTCAGTTTATCAGATAACTTTAAGTAACTCCCCGCGGAGCACTACTTCCACTCAACCGTTAAGTAATGGCCAAGGGCAATTCTGACTCCCCCTTGGTCAAATATTCAAATGTTACTTGTCAGAATTACCAATGATGCCCACGCACTGTGGTTACGCATCTTAGTCGTGACATCACGGTCTACCCCAAGGGAATGGTCTATGTTGTGACACCCGCACCACCAACCTTATATCACCTACACCGATAAGAGCCGAAATACCTTCCAGTGCCATGTTAGGGTTCGCAACTCATAGCGCAAGATTCTAAACCAGGCTCGCCCCCATCACTTTTAAATTTTTAATGTATCATCGGTTCAATTTTGTGTTTCTTTACTTCGTTGAATTCACATTTTTATGCATGTGTGAGTTTTAGTTCGAGAATCACAGTGATATAATGTTTATATAGCACAACACAATCATATATGGCAACCAAAATAAATGTGATAGAGTTTCTTAGGAGTCATCACAAAATTTCTTAAGAATTCACATACTTCTCCTTTCAGCACTGCTTAGTCAAACAAAAAAATTATGAAACCCATACCAAACGATGTTCAACCATTATAACATTTTAAATGATGCTAGTTCATCAAGTTAGGAAAATATTTCGAGAAAATACCAGGGCTAAAAATGATTTTAAAATGGAGGAATAATTTTTGGAAGAAAACTGGTTTGATGGGACAGTGAGTTACATTCACCTCCAGCACAGGTGATCCGGGTTTGAAAAATAAAAAAGGGCCTCAAAGGATGTCAAAAATAGGCATGGTCAGAACATTTTGCTAAATTTTTGAGTTTAGAACATATTTCCAGAAGAGTGTGAGGGCTGAAAACCAACCGAAGATGGTCAAATGATTTTTATAAGAAAACTGGACAGATTCTGTCACCTTTTAGAAAAATTGGTGTTTCTCTCTCAATACTTAGTAAAAAATTATGAAACCAGTGGCGTTTGAAAGGTAACTTAAAAATATAACTTTTTCAATTCGAATCACTTGAAAATTCATTCTGTGGAATAAACGGTGACCCGGTAAAGTCTTTGTTGCTGCTGCCTCCAAACAGCAATGAAGTTAAAAATATATTCAGGCCATGAAAACGTCAGCACAGGTGTTCTGTGTTTGGAAAATAAAAAGGGTCCTCAAACGGTGTCGAAAAGAGGCATGGTCAGAACTGTTTGCTAAATTTTTGAGTTTAGAACATATTTCCAGAGGAGTATGAAGACTGAAAACCAGTTGAAGGAGGTCAAATAATTTTTATAAGAAAACTGGACAGATTCTGTCACCTTTTGAAAAATTTGGCATTTCTCTCTCAATACTTAATAAAAAATTATGAAACCAGTGGCGTTTGAAAGGTAACTTAAAAATATTACTTTTCCAAGTGGTCGTGTGGAAAAATGCCATTTGTAGAGAAAATGGGACCTGTTTGAATCTACTGCTTCTGCTGTGTTGTAAGTGACACTTAGGGAAAATATTTGTTTCGGTAAGAAAATGGTGTCTAATGATTTTATAAAAATTTTACACAGTGTATAACACCTATATATACTTCCAGTATACACCGATTTTTAACATCAATTATTTTCAATTTATTAGAGCCCTCTTTTCATCCGATAAGTCTGAAACAGTGAGGAAGAATCTAAGTTTCAGGTAAAGGGAAACCATTCTCATCTCATTTTACTCTTTTGCAAGATTATATCAAGAATGGAGAATATTGAACACATAAAAACAGTAGCTAAGCCATATATTTATATCAAGAAGGAATATGAAATTATAACATAATGAAACCATCATCCTATTCAAAATTTTAAGCATGCATGGTACTATTTTGCTATATATGACTTAACCATGCTTAGTCTTGTATTTATAATTTATATAAATTCAGTTAGAGGTATTTAAGGGAGGATAGAGGTGATGTATTCTTATCTTAAAAAAATTCCCAAGTGTTGGGCCCTTCTTCCCTTCTCTTCTCTCCTTTCCCTCTTTCCTTCTCTCCCTCTCTTCTCTCTTTGTTTTGCTCTTACCAGTGTGTAATAAGGCTAAACAGTGCTTCTAATATAGGAGTTTGAGGGCCTAATTTGTTATTATTATTATTATTATTATTATTCTTACTTTACTTCTCCTTTTTGCTCAGGAACTATCATCTAAGCTTAGATGATAGCCTGCAGAATTTGCATGCCGTGGCTGCCTCAATCAAAGGCTGGAAATGCTATCTATGCATGTTTACTTCTCTAGGGAGGATTGAGTGTGAACTTGGGAAAAACAAGCATGCAAGCAAGGCAAATTTAGGTAAAAAGGAAGTGGCAGTCAGCCACTTTCCTTGCAACTTGATCACCTTTTTTTTTTTTATATTGAATTGAATTGAATTGAAATTGGTGTCAATACAATATTAATATGTATATATAATTATTTATTTATTTACTTATTTAATATTATTATTTTCAACTGGATGGTTTTCTTCCTACTAAATTCTAACTAGGTTATTTTACTATCAATTTAATCCATTTAGTTTTTCACAACTATATTTTGCTACAAAATTTTAATCACATCAAGATAAATAATTTTTATTTAAAAGAATTTAATATTGATATTAATTAGGGTGCTAGTAATATTATAATTTAATAGTTTAATAATTACTATTGATTGACTTAATATTATTATTAATAAACTAATTAGTTGTCTAAAAATTCAAGTTCTTACAACCTATCCCCCTTAAATAATTTCGTCCTCGAAATTTTAATGCGCACTTTATCTTCAAACAACCGAGGGTAATTGGCTCAGACAGCATCCTCTTTTTCCCAAGTAGACTCTCCACTCCTCATTGTTGCCACAACACTCGCACTAAGTGGATGACCTTGCTCTTAAGTTCTTTTTTTTCGCCGGTCCATAATCTTTATGGGCCTTTCCTCAAAGCTTGCATCTTCATTGAGATCAATCTCCCCAATTGATAACATGTGAAGGGTGTGGCTCATATTTCCATAACATCAAGATATGAAAGGCATTGTGCAATCGCTATGAGTTGTGGTGGTAGTGCTAGACGGTATGCTACCCTCTTACTTTGCTCAGAATTTCAAAGGGTCCCACATAATGAGGTGCAAGTTTTCCTTTCTTTCCGAATCACGTAATACCTCGACGAGGTCGAACTTTGAGAAAAACATGATTGCCTACCTCAAAAGTTAAGGGTCACCTCCTTTGATTTGCATAACTCTTTTGACGACTTTGGGCTGTAATTAGTCGTTGTCTGATCAGTTTTATCTTCTCAGTGGTCTCTTGAACCAGGTCGGGTCCTAGTAAGGTTGCTTCCCCTACTTCTGTCCAACAGACTGGTGATTGACAAGGTTGCCCATAAAGTGCTTCATACGGTGCCATTCCAATACTAGCCTGGAAACTATTGTTGTAAGCGAACTTAACGAGAGGTAAGTGTTTCTTCCAGCTTCCATTAAAATCCATAATGCAAGCTCGAAGCATATCCTCCAAGGTTTGTATCGTCCTTTCAAACCGGCCCATCTGCTTGTAGGTGAAATGTCAGGTTAAAACATAAGTTCATTCCCATTGCCTTCTCGCAAGCTCGCCAAAATTGGGAAGTGAATCGAGGGTCACGATCGACACGATACTAACTGCACTCCGGTAATCTGATCACTTTTGATGAACACCCATCGAGTGAGTCTACGATCCGATGACCTAACAGGTAAGAATTGGGCTGTCTTAGTTAGTCGATCTACCACTACCCAAATGCCGTCATGTCTCTGTGGTGATCCAGGCAAACCTGTCACAAAATCCATGGTTATGTGGTCCCATTTCCACCCGATTGGTAAAGGTTGAAGTGTTCTCGCCAGTTTTGGTGTTCAAATTTTACTTGTTGACATGTCGCATCGAGACACGAACTTGGCTACATCCATTTTCATTCCGCCCCACCAATATTGGCGTTTTAAGTCTTGGTACATCTTAGTACCTCCTGGATGTACTGCGAATACTGAATGGTGAAATTCCTTAAGTACCTTTTTTCTTAGTGAGTCGCCGCTCGGCACGAACACTTGACCTTGATATTTCAAACTCTCATCTGTGTGAATTTCCCAACCAGGCATGGTTTCACTAGATTCCATTCGTGCCTTGATGAATGCCACCTCCTGATCATACTGTTGCGATTCTAATATCTTGATTAAAATTTTAGACGTAGCAATTTGAGCACCAAGGTAAGCCTTTTCAACTTGAACCTCCATCTGTACCCCAAATTCATTGAGCGTTCCAATCATATTCCATTCTCTAAGGGCTAAACTAGCAACAATCCCTCTATTTTTGCAGCTTAAGGCATCTGCTACAATGTTAGCCTTGCCGGGATGATAAGAAAGGGTAAATTGGTAATCTTCGAGGTACTCCATCCAACGTCTTTAACGCATGTTCAGGTCCTTTTGGGTGAACAGATACTTCAAGCTTTTGTGGTCGGTGAATATCTCAAACTTTTCACCATATAGGTAGTGTCTCCAAATTTTAAGTGCATGAACTATGGTTGCTAACTCCAAGTCATGAGTGGGATAATTCTTCTCATGGTTCTTTAATTGCCTTGGTCCATATGCCACCACCTTGTCATTTTGCATCAACACGCACCCTAGACTTTTTTTGGAAGCGTCACAATACACATTGTACCCAATGTCACGCTCTGGTACTATGAGAATAGGGGCACTCGTCAATCTTTTCTTAAGTTCTTGGAATGAATTTTCAGAAGACTCGTTCCATTCAAACTTAACTCTGTTTTGAGTCAAGCATGTCATTGGTTTGGCCAATCTTGAGAAGTCTTGAATGAATCTTCGATAGTAACCGGCCAACCCTAAGAAACTACGAATCTCGAATGCGTTCTTAAGTTGCTTCCATTCTGTCACTACCTCTACTTTAGTTGGGTCCACCGATACTCCCTTTTCAGACACTACGTGACCCAAAAACTTTACTTCCTCCATCCAGAATTCACACTTACTAGCTTTAGCATACAATTTGTTCTTCCTCAAGGTTTGAAGTATTATTCTAAAATGTTGTTCATGGTCTCCTTCAGACTTGGAATATACCAAAATATCATCAATGAAAACTATCACAAATTGATCTAAGTAAGGCATGAATATTTTGTTCATTAAGCTCATGAACACACCTAGTGCATTGGTTAGGCCGAATGGCATCACTACGAACTCATAGTGGCTGGCCGTTACGGGTTCAAAATGCAGTCTTAGGAATATCTTCTTCTCGAATACGCAACTGGTGATACCCAGATCTGAGGTCTATCTTTGAGAAACACTTTGCCCCTCTAAGTTGATCGAAGAGGTCATCAATCCTAGGTAGTGGATACCGATTCTTAATGGTGACTCTATTGAGTTGGCGGTAATCAATGCACAACCTAAGTGTCCCATCTTTCTTCTTAGTGAATAAGACTGGTGCTCCTCATGGGGACATGCTTGGCCTTATAAATTCCTTGTCTAACAATTCTTGCAACTGTGTCTTTAGCTCTCTCAGTTCAGCTGGTGCTATACGATATGGTGCCATTGAGATCGGTGATGTGCCAGGTTGTAGTTCGATGGTGAAGTCTACTTCTCGCTTTGGGGGTAGTCCTGGTAATTCCTCCAGAAATACATCAATATACTCGCGTACCACACGAGGTAGCCTTAGTTCCATACTTGCCTCGTTTTCCAAAACTAAGTCGCTAACCATCCAAATTTAGGTGGTCGTGCCACTTTGATTTTTGAAGCGTCGGTGATAGGGAATCTTGTCTATCCTCCTTAAATTGGAATCGCGTTCCGTCCTGAGAGTAAGTAGTCATCGTCTTTTGATAGTAATCAATGGTGGCTCTATGGGCTGATAACTAGTCCATTTCTAGGATAACGTCAAAGTCTGACATTTCCATGACCCATAGGTCGCAAGTCAAATGCAAACTGGAGACTCCTAGTTCACATGATTTGCATACAAGATCTACTCGAGTTTGACCTTCTAGCAGTGAGGCTACACGCATAGGCGCTTTAATCGCTCGTGTTCTAATCCCAAAGTTGTAACACATTTAGCAGATATGAAAGAGTGTGATGCTCCGTAATCAAACAAGACTTGTACACACGAAGTTCATATGATGAGTATACCTTGGATCACTAAGGATTTCCATTGTTTTCCTTCTTGGAGTGCAAAGACTCTCTTGGGGCACCCCGACGGCACCCAAGGTTTCTTTGCATTGGCATCTCCGGTTGTTGAGTTCTCGATTGTCCCACTTTCCGATTAGTCAAGTGTTGACCTCACGGATTGGGAATTTTGCACACTGTGTTCCCCTGGTTGGCACGATTTGTTCCATTGAGCAGCTCCTCCTTGATTGATATAGTAGCCTGACCTTTGAGGGCAGTTGTTCCTGAAGTGACCTTCTTGGCCACACTCATAGCACCTTCTAGTCCTTTCCCCATTACGCTGATTAGTATTGTACCCTTGCTGTTGTTGTGGCCCCCTAGTATAAGGTACCGAAGTGGCAAGGGTCCTATTGTTCCTTGAGGGTCCTCCGCTTCTTTGCTGATTGACTCTAGATCACGACCTTGAGTCTTTGCAAGGTCCATCTTCTCTTTTCTAGAGCAAGAGCCCTATCTACTACCTCAGCATAAGTAGACAACAGATCATGACTAGCTTGTCTCGAGTCCCGAGTTGAGTCCCCACTCAAAGCGCCTTACCTTATTCTGTTTATTTGCCACTATAGTCAGGCATGGCGAGAAAGGGCCTCAAACCGATTGGCATACTGCGGTCACACCATGCCCCTTGTTTCAGTTGGAGAAATTCTTGGATCATCTCTTGCCTCACTAAGTTTGGGAAGTACTTTTCCATAAACAATCCTCGAACTGTCTCCAAGATAGTTCTGCCACTTGACGAATTTCCTTGATCATCGTCCACCAGAAATCGGCCTCTCCCTCGAAGAGAAATGAGGTGAGGGACACTTGGTCTTGCTCGTTCCGAATTTCTAGCGTCTCCAATATTTTCTTCACTTGCCTTATCCATGCCTCCGCCGAGTAGGGATTGGGTTCTCCGAAAAAATTCTAGGGATTGAGTTTTTGAAATTTTGCTATTAATTCTGCCTTGTTGTTTTCACGCCTGGGTTGGTTTCTTAGTTCGTTAGTAATTGCCCAAACGAAATTCATGACGTCACTGTTGGTGTTGTTGTTGTTGTTGTTGTTGTTGTCATTGAATCCATTTCCCCTAGTTCTTCCTACCATTTTCTGCATGAAGGATATTAATAGTTTACTATTGGCACGATGTAAGTACTTATTTAATTATTTATTTTATGCGAACAAGCATTCACTAAGTTTAACTAGAACTGAAACTTTTCATTGCAACAAAAGATCGGTTACATGACCAAAATTACATTTATTACCAGATCGAGGGGATTATTTCACTCCATTTCATAACCACTATTAGACTAGGCTTTTACAATGAAATTCCAACAAAATTGTTTATCCGCCTAGTCTACCCTCTTCAGTCTATCCTCCCCTCAAACAAAAAGCCATGGGTAGTGCTGATGCATTTGCCAGGCATACTCCCAACTCTCATCATACAGCCCATAGCACTTCCAACGAACTAGCAGCTTGAGCCCTCCCATTCCCACATGTTGGCCCAAGATCCTTATAAGGACTTCTTCATAGGTGAGTGGGTCAGAGAAGTCGACCGTCCCGTTTGTGGGTATGAGCTTTCCAGCTGGTGGGGCTGCCAAGAAGATGTCTCGTTGGTGAGAAAAATTGGTGTAATTGTCTTCCAGGGCTGGTGGTAGCGGTCCTACTTCATACACGGCCATTGCCAACTCCCGAATAACTTGCACAAGCCCCAGATATTTGTCGTCCCCCCTTCGGTGTTTCCACTCGCAAGGTATTAGTTGTTCTAGCTTAACATATGCCTCTAGCCCTATCAGGAATGCCCTCATCTGCACTACGTCCCCTGAGTCCGCTTCACCCTCTTCGAAAGCATATTCAATTAAGGTGATGGGGTCGGACTCAGTGTCACTTCCCGCCCAACCAAATTCTTCCGGCGGAATGGCGGCCAAGGGCTCCACGACTTCCACTTCCGCGTCTACTGGGCCTTCTTCGCTCTAGCAATTCCTCTTCGATATTCCTCCGGATCTTCCTCCTCAAGTTCGGGCCCTCTTCATCCTCTTCATCCATCATCTCCTCTTTCGATCCTCATCCGGTCCTCCTCCTCGCTTTTTCCCAACTTCGGGTCGATTAATAAGGGTTCTTCTTCACCGGATCTAAGAGCCAGTCCTCGTTATAAGATGGGCTTGACATCCTACAAGGAGAATACAACGTTGTTACACTCTCAGTATGGTCTTAGGTCATTAAATATTTTTAATTAAAGTGTAATAAATGACACGTGCTTAAGTCTACCCAAGGTCTCAAGGGTTTCTAGACGTAAGCTCTGATACCATATTGTGACGCCCTAATTTTTTTTTTTTTTGGACATCATAATAAGATTTAGAACTTAAAATCAATGTTGCCACCAAACATCACTAATATCCATTAATTAACAACCCAAAAATTTAAAGTTTTCAAATTACAATTCTAATAAAACTTAAAACTTAGTCTCATACACAAAAGAAATTAAAACAATCATGGAAGAAAAGCTAGAGAAAGCTAGAAAATATAGGAAATGGTTTGTGGAATTTGGAGACTCTTCAAGCTAACTAAGGCTGAATGTCACCTTGCAAGGCCTCAGTGTTTCCTTCATTTTCTTCGGTACCTGGCATAAAACGCCAGGGCAACGAGAATGCCAATGAGCGATTTAGCTCAAGAATATACTACAACCCAAAATACCCAATTCCCGATAATAATACTCATAAATAATAAATATTGTGTAATAATAATAAGTATCATTTAATAAGCATAATGTAAATGCTAACAGCTTAAAATAATAACAATAGATAAATAAATAAATAAATAAAATGGCAAACGGAAATAGTGGTTCATCATAAGGAAAATGCATGCTTTTCTTTTAATTTCTCATAGATTCGCTTTATCGATAAATTTAAGTAACTCATGAGCACTACTTCCACTCAACCGCTAAGCAATGGCCACGGCAATTCTCGACTTCTTGGTCAAATAATCAAATGTTACTTGCAGTAACTAACAATGATGCTCACGCACACTACTAGAAATATGGTCTTTATGCCTATTTTTTACGATCGATTGTTTACCGTCAGAAAAAGTACTTTTTATATCCAAATCTCGCTCTAATTAGCACGCAATGCTTTTTAAAAAAAAAAAAATCATCCATATCGTATAACTTGCCCTATCCCCAAATCGTATGCATCAACTCTTATTTCCCAAATCAGATGAACTCTCTCCTCAAAATCTCACTCTTCACTCTCTCGCCTACTCTTTCAACTCACCACTCTCAATTTTATTGTTCATTTGAAGATGTCGATCAATTGTTGATGAATATTTGAAGATTTTGATCGATCGTTGATGAAGATTTGAAGATTTTAATCATTGCTGATGAAGATTTCGATTGATTCATGATCGGTAAGTCTAATTTTTATGTATGAATCTAACTCTGTCTCTGTAATCCCTATATCTTTTTCTTAGCTCCCAAATTCTCTTCGGCTTTTCGCGAAGATCAACATCAGTTAGTGGATTTCGAAATCAACATGAATTTTTTCCAATTCAATTTATTTTTATCAATGTGGTGTAAACTCTGAGTTGTGGACATCGTTATTCTCGGTCTTTCTTTTCCTGATCTCTGAGTTGTTCCATTTGATTTATTCTTCACTTCTCTTCTGTCTTTGTGTGTTTGATTGCTGAGAATTGATTAAATTAAACCAGATACTACTTTTTTGTGTTTTCTATATGTTTTATTGTACTAGTAATGATTTGAATTAGACTTGATTTTGATTCTGTTAAGCTGGACCCTCTTGATTTTGGAATTTATTTATTTGCTTCAGATGTCAAGCATTTTTAGGAGGATCCATGATTTGTTTTGGAAAAATTAGTTTGAGGAATGTGAAAGTGAAAATGTGTTTGATGCAGGAGATATTGTTATATGTTAGGTAAAACCCCCAACTTTATTTGAATTTAGATCCAATTTTGGTTACTCATATTTGGTTTGTTTGATTCATACAATTTTATTTGTTTGTCTATTTTTTATTTAATTATTTTTCATTGATATGTTTCGCCAAATTAGTAGCTTTTATATTCATCATTCAATTTTCACGGATGGTGACAAGTCTTCATGGAAGCTAGATGCTCCCTCAAACATTGACTCCATCGCTTATCCTCTCCTTACACTTTTCAAATTGTTGAAAACTAAACCATTTCAGAAGGTACTTTATTTGTCACTTTGAGCTCCTTTGAAATCCAATATCTGATGAGCACTTAAAATTTATGGTTTTGTTTATTTTCTGTATCATTCATATTGCTTCTATCATTGCTTCAATCAGGCTGAATTCACCCCAGAGGAACTTGATTCTCGAAAATGGTCATCAAATCTACATGTATGTGCTGTTATTTCCTCATCCATTTCTCTTATTATTAATGTGATCTTGATTGCTTAACATGTAAGACTTGTTGAGTTGTTATAAGGTCAATGCTCATACATAGTATTTCAAAACGGGATGTTAGTTAGTCCAATAGCAACAAGACTAGCAGAGAAAGTAAATTATGCCAAATCTGTTAAGCTTATTGCTTTTTTGGGAAAAAAAAAAGTCAGTATATTTGTGCATTTTTTAAGGGTTCTCTCAGTTGGCCTTGTAGAACTTTTATATGGTGTGAAATTGTTGCCAAACTTTCATTGATGACAGAGGCTCAGATTATTTATACTAGCATCTGTGTCCACATGATTCGTAGGCAACTGGATAATTGATAGACAAGGTTAACTATTTTGGGAAATTTATGTTGTTGCTGTGAACATTTTTGGAAACCAAAATTGACATAAGTGGATTGTGTGCTTTATATAATAGAATAGATATGAAGGGTATACATGAGTGAAGAGAAAATGATTCATTACCATTCTTTCCTTTGAATGAAACAAAGTTGATTCAAATGAAGTCGCATCCATGTTGCCTATAGTGAAATGGCAAAAGGGTTGCCAAAAGACTCTGAATGCACTCAAAGACGAGCAAGCTATCTCGTAATCATCATTGAACAAACTTGTTGGTGCAGAGATGTGTATAACTTGGAGGTAGAAATTATGAATGTTCATCTCATAATTTTTGGATAGAAAAGCAAAACTTGGTTTATGAAACTCGTGTTTATCTCTTTTCTCGAGCCCTCCTTGTGTGCATAAAATGTACAGAGATGGAGCCTCCCATACACTTATGTGTGATTTAAGGCCGCATCAAGCAAGCTCTCTCGATGCTCTGAGTCGAGAAGGAGTGGATGTTGAGAAAGCAAAGAAAACTCTTCATCCTTGCCGGGCGTAATACCGATATGTGATGAGTTCGATTTTTCTCTCGATTTGAAAATTAAAAACAGAAAAAAAAGATGAAAAACATATAGCTTTTGATCACAACCTAGTTTTTCTAAGTCACACCGTGAATGTGCAAGATGACCAAATATGCTTCTAACAGAGGGCTAATGCAATTTATGTGAACATTTTTTCGGGAAGCAACTACACAATTTCCAACCGCAATGGAGATGGCACGAGGAGGGGTAAGTTGTATTATTTTCAAAGATTGTATATTTTTGTCTTTTTGGGGTCAAGGTGTTATTATTTTCTAACTATATGATCATGTATGTAGATTTTAGCAGATGCAATGGGGCTTGGGAAAACTGATGACAATCGCCTAATACTTGCAAGACCAGCAGAGGGAGCTCCCATGACCAAAAACTTGTCTCTGTGTCGCAGATGAAACCGAGTGCATAAAGAAAAGACAAAAGTTCTGATACAATATCATCAAAAGTCAAAGGCGAACTCTCATTATTTGTCCCATGGCCTTGCTAAGCCAAGGAAGGTGAGCTATCTTTATTTATAGAATGACATAAAGAAAGGAGATATCATATTTGGGCTATTTGTGTAGCCAATTTCACATGTATTTATTTATTTTTTTAAAATTTATTTATCATGTTTCAATTCATAGTTGCTTGTGGAATTTGTTGGTGGTATAGATTTTAATCATGAAATGCTATTTTTGAATTACAAGACGGGCTTGAAACCCATTCAAAGCCAGAAACCATTTCGGTTTTTGTTCACTATGGTGGGGATAGAACCAATGATTCCGAGGTGATAGCAGAGCATGATGTGGTCTTGACAACATACGGCATATTAACTGCTGCTTATAAGAAAGTAGGTTACCTTTATTTCCATTAATCCTAAGAATTACCAATAAAATCCAATAATAGTTGCCATTACTATTATTACATCGCTTTTGTGAATTCTTCTGATACAGGATGCAGAAAACAGCATTTTCCATAGAATGGAGTGGTATCGGGTGGTTTTAGATGAAGCTCATACTATCAAATCCTCCAGAACTCAAGGTGCTCAGGCTGCCTTCACATTGTCCTCTCACCGCTTGGTGTTCGGTACACCTCTTCAGGTGTGCGTTCTCTCTCAAGTGCTTTTTTGTGACATATCATCATAGATTTGGGAACTCCATGATTCATTTTAGCAAGTTGTGTTTGTTTGTGTAAATATAGTTTTGAAGTCACTAACAATTAAATGGGTAATTGTTCGCTTTGTGGTTGTGAAGTTTAAGATTATAGTTCGCTTCGTATTTGCCAATTTTGATGGAATCGCCAATTTTGCACTCCAAGGTTGTGTACATTTTAAATGTCATGGGTAATATGTTTTCAGATACATAGGGTTATAGTGTAACTAACCCTTGTTTTTATTGTCAATAGCCACATCACATGTCACGCTTCAACTTTTTTGACTAGCTCTCTATACTTGATGGGAATTTATCGCCTACATTCTCATGAATTTATGCATTGTTCATGCTTTTCTTTTTATTTGTTTTCCCACAATTTATCATATCACTCACATGTGAGGTATGTTTATTAATGACCTTGTTTTCTGCTTGCAAAGATTGTATGCCATAAAATACAGCATGTGCTCTCTGCCTTCTCGTTGTAGATCATTTTCTCATTTGTGCTATGTTAGTACAAAAATCCTTATGAGGACCGCTTAGTAATTTATTTTGAGCTTGAGTTTTCATCAAAATAATATTTTTCACTTTTTTACTTTAAGGAGGAGTATGTGTCCATGATATGTTCAAAGTTTCATTACTAAAGACAAAAGCCCAAAGGACCTTGGTTAGTTCTTCACCATCGACTCGCTTATACCGCTGAAAATTTCGCACATCAAGGTAGTTATTAAAATTGAGAAAGTGCTTTTATGTGTGGCAATAGGAAGTCTGCCTACTCCATCATCTCTTCTTATTTTATCATATACATGAATATTTCTTTCTCAATAAGCATTTTCATTTTCTCAAATTCGTTCTTGCCTTTTCCTTTATTTAATCTCAATTCTTCTCAATTTCGTATAATCTCGGCCTAAATTCAAAACATTAAAATGTTTCAAGTGACCAAAGTTTTTAGTTGCAACATGTTAACTAAATGCTTCTTAACTTATTTTTCTCTTGGTTGTTCATGTAAATAGCATTTGATGTGCCTTTGGCCCAAATTGTATGATTAGGACAATCATTCTCTAATCCATTGGCTACCATCCCTAAGCATCTAAGCAATGTTATTCCAGAATTTCAAAATTGTATTGCTTCTATTGTACAAAGTTCGCTAATTCAACATTGACAAGGACTACTTCCACTAATTCTACTAGGATTCTCATGACCAAGTAACAAGAATCCAAACTTGGAGATTCGCTATTATTTCACAAAGGCAAAGTAAGGAAGGCAATGTGCTTCGTTGTTCCTCAACCGCACTAAAGAACATGTTCGTAATGCAGAGAAATATCCTTATAAGCGTAAATTAGAAGATCCGTGATTCAAGCGTAGCTTCAATCAGGAAATATCATTCACTCTAACATGCAAACCGAGATCTAGCAAGGAAATGGCACATTATCTCATCACCATCACAAAGAATCACATTGTAGCATCTTCGTTATGCAATTTTCGTGATGCAACCTGCTCACACGTCATCTTCAGCAGAATCCAGAGTCTTCTGTTCAACTGCCAATGCAATTTGGAATACAGCAACATCCGTAGTCAATCTCCGAAAATAATGCGTATTAGAATTTTTACAAATATCACTTTACATTTATTGTATATAATATTCGAGTATATATATATGAGAATATAGGTTGCTAAAACATTGTAGGTATTTTATTTATTTATTTATATATTTTTTTGCGACGCTAACAAGATGGTCGCTAATACATTGTAGGTATTTTTTAAAATTTTTTTGCGACGGCAAAACATTAGTCGCTATAAGTAGATTAGGCGGTCGCAAATAGTTTGCGACTGTTATTTTGCGGTCGCAAAAAGTATTTGCCACCCCCACATTCGCTACCCCTATTTGCCGTCGCATGAGCCGTCGCAAAAGATCTTTTGTGACTGTTTTTTATTATTTGCGACGGTTTGTAGCGGTCGCAAAAAGTACTTTTTTTAGTAGTCGACCAAGATCCTTATAGGGACTTCTTCATAGGTGAGTGGGTCAGAGAAGTCGACCGTCCCATTTGTGGGTACGAGCTTTCCAGCTGGTGGGGCTGCCAAGAAGATGTCTCGTTGGTGAGAAAAATTGGTGTAATTGTCTTCCAGGGCTGGTGGTAGCGGTCCTACTTCATACATGGCCATTGCCAACTCCCGAATAACTTGCACAAGCCCCAGATATTTGTCGTCCCCCCTTCGGTGTTTCCACTCGCAAGGTATTAGTGGTTCTAGCTTAACATATGCCTCTAGCCCTATCGGGAATGCCCTCATCTGCACTACGTCCCCCGAGTCCGCTTCACCCTCTTCGAAAGCATATTCAATTAAGGAGATGGGGTCGGACTTAGTGTCACTTTCCGCCCAACCAAATTCTTCCGGCGGAATGGCGGCCAAGGGCTCCACGACTTCCACTTCCGCGTCTACTTCTGCGTCTTCTTCGTCTAGCAATTCCTCTTCTGGATATTCCTCTGGATCTTCCTCCTCAAGTTCGGGCTCCTCTTCATCCTCTTCATCCATCATCTCCTCTTTCGGATCCTCATCCGGGTCCTCCTCCTCCTCAGTTTCTTTCCCAACTTCTGGGTTGATTAATAAGGGTTCTTCTTCAGCTTCGGGATCTAAGAGCCAGTCCTCGTTATAAGATGGGCTTGACATCCTACAAGGAGAATACAACGTTGTTACACTCTCAGTATGGTCTTAGGTCATTAAATATTTTTAATTAAAGTGTAATAAATGACACGTGCTTAAGTCTACCCAAGGTCTCAAGGGTTTCTAGACGTAAGCTCTGATACCATATTGTGACGCCCCAAATTTTTTTTTTTTGGATATCATAATAAGATTTAGAACTTAAAATCAATGTTGCCACCAAACATCACTAATATCCATTAATTAACAACCCAAAAATTTAAAGTTTTCAAATTACAATTCTAATAAAACTTAAAACTTAGTCTCGTTACACAAAAAGAAATTAAACAAACTTCGAAAGAAAAGCTAGAGAAAGTTAGGAAATATAGGAAATGGTTTGTGGAATTTGGAGACTCTTCAAGCTAACTAAGGCTGAATGTCACCTTGCAAGGCCTCAAGAGTTTCTTCATTTTCTTTTCGCACTGCATAAAACGCCAGGGCAACGAGAATGCCAATGAGCGACGAGCTCAGTAATATACTACAACCCAAAAATACCCACCCCGATAATAATACTCATAAATAATAAATATTGTGTAATAACAGAATAATAAGCAGTATTTAATAAGCATAGCAGAAATGCTAACAGTTAAAATAATAACAATAGATAAATAAATAAATAAATAAAATGGCAAACGGAAATAGTGGTTCATCATAAGGAAAATGCATGCTTTTCTTTTTAATTTCTCATAGCTTCAGTTTATCAGATAAATTTAAGTAACTCCCCGCGGAGCACTACTTCCACTCAACCGCTAAGCAATGGCCACGGGCACTCGACTCTTGGTCAAATATTCAAATGTTACTTGTCAGAATTCAACAATGATGCCCACGCACTAAGGTTACGTGATCCAGTCGTGACATCACGGTCTGCCCCAAGGGAACGGTCTATGTTGTGACACCCGCACCACCAACCTTATATCGCCTACACCGATAAGAGCCGAAATACCTTAGGGTTCGCAACTCATCGCGCAAGATTCTAAACCGGGCTCGCCCCATCACTTTTAAATTTTTAAGGTATCATTGGTTCAATTTTGTGTTTCTTTACTTCGTTGAATTCACATTTTTTTACATGTGTGAGTTTTAGTTCGAGAATCATAGTGATATAATGTTTATATAGCACAATACAATCATATATGGCAACCAAAATAAATGTGATAGAGTTTCTTAGGAGTCATCACAAAATTTCTTAAGAATTCACATACTTCTCCTTTCAGCACTGTTTAGTCAAACAAAAAAAATATGAAACCCATACCAAACGATGTTCAACCATTATAATATTTCAAATGGTGCTATTTCATCAAGTTAGGAAAATATTTCGAGAAGAATACCAGGGCTAAAAACGATTTTAAAATGGAGGAATAATTTTTGGAAGAAAACTGGTTTGCTGGGACAGTGAGTTACATTCACCTCCAGCACAGGTGATCTGGGTTTGGAAAATAAAAAGGGGCCTCAAAGGATGTCAAAAATAGGCATGGTCATAACATTTTGCTAAATTTTTGAGTTTAGAACATATTTCCAGAAGAGTGTGAGGGCTGAAAACCAACCGAAGATGGTCAAATGATTTTTATAAGAAAACTGGACAGATTCTGTCACCTTTTGGAAAAATTGGTGTTTCTCTCTCAATACTTAGTAAAAAATTATGAAACTAGTGGCGTTTGAAAGGTAACATAAAAATATAACTTTTCCAATTTGAATCACTTGAAAATTCATTCTGTGGAATAAACGGTGACCCGGTAAAGTCTTTGTTGCTGCTGCCTCCAAACAGCAATAAAGTTAAAAATATATTCAGGGCATGAAAACATCCGCACAAGTGTTCTGTGTTCGGAAAATAAAAAGGATCCTCAAACGGTGTCAAAAAGAGGCATGGTCAGAACCGTTTGCTAAAATTTTGAGTTTAGAACATATTTCCAGAAGAGTATGAAGACTGAAAACCAGTCGAAGGAGGTCAAATAATTTTTATAAGAAAACTGGACAGATTCTGTCACCTTTTGGAAAATTTGGCGTTTCTCTCTCAATACTTAATAAAAAATTATGAAACCAGTGGCGTTTGAAAGGTAACTTAAAACTATTACTTTTTCCAATGGTCGTGCAGAAAAATTCCATTTATAGAGAAAATGGGACCTGTTTGAAGCTACTGCTTCTGCTGTGCTGTAAGTGACACTTAGGGAAAATATTTGTTTCGGTAAGAAAATGATGTCTAATGATTTTATAAGAATTTTACACAGTGTATAACACCTATATATACTTCCAGTATACACAGATTTTTAACATCAATTATTTTCAATTTATTAGAGCCCTCTTTTCATCCGATAAGTCTGAAACAGTGAGGAAGAATCTAAGTTTCAGGTAAAGGGAAACCATTCTCATCTCATTTTACTCTTTTGCAAGATTATATCAACAATGGAGAATATTGAACACATAAAAACAGTAGCTAAGCCATATATTTATATCAAGAAGGAATATGAAATTATAACATAATGAAACCATCATCCTATTCAAAATTTTAAGCATGCATGGTACTATTTTGCTATATATGACTTAACCATGCTTAGTCTTGTATACATAATTTATATAAATTCAGTTAGAGGTATCTAAGGGAGGATAGAGGTGATGTATTCTTACCTTAAAAAAATTCCCAAGTGTTGGGCCCTTCTTCCCTTCTCTTCTCTCCTTTCCCTCTTTCCTTCTCTCCCTCTCTTCTCTCTTTGTTTTGCTTTTACCAGTGTGTAATAAGGCTGGATAGTGCTTCTAATATAAGAGTTTGAGGGCCTAATTTGTTATTATTATTATTATTATTATTATTATTATTCTTCTTCTTCTTCTTCTTCTTCTTCTTCTTGCTTAGGAACTATCATCTAAGCTTAGATGATAGCCTGCAGAATTTGCATGCCGTGGCTGCCTCAATCAAAGGCTGGAAATGCCATCTATGCATGCTTACTTCTCTAGGGAGGATTGAGTGTGAACTTGGGGAAAACAAGCATCCAAGCAAGGCAGCCTAGGTAAAAAGGAAGTGGCAGTCAGCCATTTTCCTTGCAACTTGATCATTTTCTTTTTTTTTTCTTTTTTTTTGAATTGAATTGAAATTGGTGTCAATACAATATATAATTATTTATTTAATATTATTATTTTCAACTGGATGGTTTTCTTCCTACTAAATTCTAACTAGGTTATTTACTATCAATTTAATCCATTTAGTTTTTCACAACTGTATTTTGCTACAGAATTGTAATCACATCAAGATAAATAATTTTTATTTAAAAGAATTTAATATTGATATTAATTATGGTGCTATTAATATTATAATTTAATAGTTTAATAATCACTATTGATTGACTTAATATTATTATTAATAAACTAATAAATTGTCTAAAAATTCAGGTTCTTACAGACCTTATGTCATTGAGTGTATATAACAAATCAAGAGTTGACACAAATGATACCACATCATTGTGGATTAAATTGTGGGTTTTTTTTTTTTTTTTTTTTTGTGTGGGTTTCAAACATTTTTCTTATTGTTCATCTAAATTTTTTTTAGCACTTGCAAAATATGGTAGATTCTGTTATTTTTATTTTTTTTAATCTTGGCCGTCAATTAAACAAACTAAAATAAAAAATGAAATTTTTTTTGGCCCAAATTGCTAAAAAGTGAGTTTTGCTAAAACAAATAAAAATAAATGTTATTTTTCGAATAAAAGTGATGGTTTGTGAAATTTTTTTTTTTTTAAAAAAAAAAAAAAATGAGGGTTGTAGGTGATAATTTATTGGTCATTTATAATTATTTTCAGATTAAATGAGAATACCATTCTAAATTTCTTCTTACCTTTTTTTATTTTTTATTTTTATACAGATACTTTTATTTTGTAGAAATTTTATTTTATTATATTTAAATATTTTATTGTAATTTTTAAATTAAAAATAATTTTTGAAAAATCTTATTTAAATTATTTTATGTCATTATAAAATATAATTTTTTGAATATCAACTTATTCAATGATCCCTTTTTAAAATGTGTATTTGCTTTTGTTCAGTAATACTAAATTGAGATTTTTATTGATAAACCCCATTTAAAAATGTTATAACCTAAGAAGTCTATGAAAGAATTTTTTAACCCACTTAATCCCATGTATTTATACTTTTATTCCATAAAGTTTTTTTTTTTTTATTTACACTATTTTCTTAGACTCTTATGCCCTTATATTTAATATTGTTAAATGTTGATATTTAATGTTGGGGGAGGAGAGAGAGGGGAAATGACCAAGGTATAGGAAATTTTATACACAAATTAAATAACATTGATGTTATTATTTTATATTATTATATAATGTGAATATATTTTTAATTGACAACACATTAAAAGTAATGTGAATATTCTCTCTCATTTGATATGAATATATTTTTAATTGACAACATATTAAAAATAATATGAACATTCTCTCTCATCTGATGTGAATGTTCACAACACCTTTCTGAAAATTCTCTCTCATCTAATGTAATGATGTGAACGTTTACAACATGTGAACCTTTTTATTTTTAATTGACAACACATTAAAAATAACGTTTATTATATTTTTAATTAACAACACATTCTTATTCATAACATATAGTGATGTGAACGTTCACAACATTTGAACATTCTCTCTCATCTAATGTAGTGATGTGAATATTCACATTCATATGTTTTAATATGAATATGCACATCATGTAATTGACAACACAATGACAAAAATTCATTTCAAATTAATGTAAATATAATAATGTGAATATTCATTTTAATCACATGATGTGAATATTTACATCACGTAATTGACAACACAATGACAAAAATTCATTTCAAATATAATGACTGTCAACATCCTAATGCATGAAAACTATCAAAACATAATGACAATCAAAATTAAATATCAATATTAATAGGGAGATTAAGAGTGCTTTGGTCTTCTTACCTCAAATAAGATCTAATGAAATAGTTGAAAAGAATATGGGTTGGATGAAATAAAACACTTAAAAAGAGAATATATATCAAAAAAGCTCCCTATTAAATTTTTAATTAATCTTATTTATTATTAAAAATAAATTAGCAAATAATTTTATATATTTATATATACAATTTTGTTTCAGTTGCTCAGGTTATTTGGTGTTTCTGTCCAAGTCCATTCAAATTTATTTGAATTTGAATTTTACATAGGTTCTCACCGAATTTAAAATTATGCTGCATAATCTTGAAAAATTTGCAGGCTTGACTCGAGTTGCTTAGGCTTAACTCGACCAAATTTACAACTTTAACAAGGGGGTTGAAAGTTGTATTATTAAAGTTGTGACAAATTAAAAATTGATACATAAATTGTGATAAAATTATAAAACTTAAATTATAAGTTTTAATAAATTTTGAATTTTTATAATTTATATACAAAAATCTAACTATTTATATTATTTCATATAAAACATATTTTATTAATTTTTTCACATCTCATACATAGCACGGATTTTCACTAATTATGAATATAAATGAAGGTGACTCTTAGGCCTTGTTTGTTGTGGATTATATGGAGGGGATTGGGATTCATAGTGAGGTAGGATCCACTAATATCATGTTTGTTTTGAGATATGGAGATGGGATTTGTAATCCCCTTTGGACTACGAATCCCCTTGGGGAGGGGATTAGGATAGCTCCGTGGGACTTGGTATTAGAAATTAGTCCGCCGGACTTTTTTATTTTTATTTTTTTGCATGTTGTGCATTTTTTTTTTTAACATTAATGTTTAATTTTTTTTGTATTTTTTGTTAAGTAAAAATTATTGTTTTATTTGTTTTATTTTTTTTTTTTTGAAATTTTTTTTAAAATTTTTTTTACATGTTGGGCATTTTTTTTTCGAACATTAAGGTTTAATGTTTTTTTATTTTTTTTATTTGTTTTATTATTTTTATTTATTTTATATAAAAATAAGTTAACAATCCCTACACACTATCATCAAAACAAACACAATCTCCTCACTAACAATCCTCTCACTATAAATTCCCTCCATTCTGCATCTGAAAACAAACGAGACCTTAGACAAGGCCTTAGAGATTCACCCCGAAAGAACTCCCGTCAAGGTTAAAAACTCTATTATGGTGTTGTTTTAAAAGACGAAAATTTGAAACATATTAATTACATCGACTTCAACTACAATTGTAAGAATATGAAAGAGGAAGAACTGAATATTCTTATTGAGGCAATGAAGGTGGTACACAGGAACTACAAGGTCTTGATCAATTAATTGTTGACATGGATCATGTCTACTTGGAGAAAATTTTGTAACATAAAATATTTAAGTGTTTTGCATAATAATTATAGGTTTAATAGTCTTGCTAAGAATTCGTTGCGTTCTTTTAAGAATGCGTCACTAATTTAGATTTGTTGACTATGTGATTTAGTACATGTTAAAAACACAAATAGTAATGCTCGAATCATATGTAACGGATACATTAAGTAGGACATAGATATGCTAGCGAATTATGTGATTCCTCATAGTGGTAAGTTGATAGTTCTCAATTTAATATCCAAAATAAGTAAATAAATAAATATTGTACAAAAGTTGTTTTGTTTTTTGAAGTTTATATTTTTCGTCTCTATTTTCAGATAAGGTTGGTGGGAATGAAAGGGATCAGATGATCACTGTTTTAGTTTTTTCAAATCAATCGTATTATTTTAGACTTTCTAAAAAGAAAAATTCTTAGAAAATGTTTTACTTTTATTTACTTTATTACATTTTTTTGGATGATTTGGCCAAATGACACTTTTCTTTTATATATGCAACTAACTTTTCTAGAAACAATCTAAAATGTACATTGAATGAGATGCGTAGAATTCTTTTATACTGTGTTTGGTTAGGAAATTTAAGGAGAAATTTGGAAAGAGAAATAAAAAAGATATGTGAAATGTGAATAAAACATGCATATATTTCACCTAGTTTCACACACCTTTTTCCTTTTCCTTTCCAAATCTTTTCCCAAATCTCTCAACCAAACACAGTTTAAAGTATTCCATAACATTCCAAAAACTTAAACTATCTAAAACCTATTCTAGAGTATTCTAACAAGTTAAACTATCTAAAACCTACTCTAGGGTATTCTAATAAGTTAGTAACCATGGTGGACTCGACATGTCTGCTCCACTACGCTAAAATTGGGCTTTAGCGCCGGTTTTTTATCGCGTTAAAGGTCAGAAACTGCCGTTAAAGCCTTTAACGGCGGTTTCATATCACCGCTTATGCACGGTCGGAAAAAGTATAACCGCTATAAAAGGTTAATTACCGTCGTTAAAGTTGATCAAAACGGCGGTTCTTACCGCCAGAATAGGTTCAAATTTTTCAAAAAATAATTCTTTCTTCTTGCACTCTCCAAGTCTTGAACCCTCAACCTCTCATCCACCCACACCAACCACTTTACCACAGCTGCTCTTCATGAAATATATTTCTTAAATATATATTTAAACATTACTTTTACTTTATTGTAAATGGTCATGTTCAACCCTAGCCACGCGTGGTCACCACTCACCGGAGTCTGGCTAGAGAGGGCTTTTAGCGGCGGTTTCATTATCGCCGTTAAAGGGTCATTACTAACCGTTTTGTTAACGGCGTAACGAAAACCGCCAAGAAGATACATTAACGGTTTCGCTATCAGCTAATAGTATCTTTAAACGGCGGTAACGAAACCGGCGTTAAAAAAATCGCCGTTAATGCCCTGTTTTGGCGTAGTGCTCCTTTTATGTGTGTTTGAAATCCAAACGTGTAACTTGCACAATATGGGTGTTTGAAAAGTTATTATTTTAGTAAGTTATTTTAGTTTATGATTATTTTAGTAGATTAAAATTTTTGTGTTTGGGAAGACAATTGAATTATTTTGTAGTTAGATGTAATGTTTGTGAGAGAAAAAATAAAATGATTATGAATTTAATATAATATTTTGTCTTATTAACTATTTTAATCTATTTTATCTTTTTGTAACTTTTAACCTAAAAAAAAACTAAAAACTTTCTTGCCAAACACCCCCCAGCTGAAGTGAATTTTATAGTTGTTACATCTCCAAACTAAAATTTCATTTCGGATGACAGTACGGGTTTGCTTTAGTTTACTCATTTATTTCTTTTAGGGATAATTATAAAAAAATTTTAAAAAAAATCAAGATTTAAGCCTTCTAATAAAATAAATTTTTAATTTTTAATTTTATCAATATAAACTTTTAATCTTTTAATTTGTTTTCAATTTAAATTATTCGTCTATTTTTATTAAGTAAAACCGACAAAAAAAAATTAATTATTAAACTCAATACGAGTATATATAAAATGTTTAAAATATCTTTTTTATTGAGTTTAATGACTAAAATATCCAATTTTCATCGATTTTACTTAATGAAAATAGAAAAATAGTTTGTATTCAGAATAAATTAAAAATTTAGAATTTAAATTGATAAAATTAAAAATTCAGAGTTTATTTTGTTACAAATTTAAACATGGAGATATTGCTTTTTTGTAACTTTTCCTTTTTTTGGGTAGTATTATTTTATTTTATTTTTATTTTGCTAGTTTGATGAAACAATGGAGATTGTTTTGTTAAATTTGTTTATCTAGTGAAAAGGCACAATAACTTCTTTGCATTTGAAAGATGTTGGCATGTCATTCGTTGGGTGTGATGAGTGTCTTGTTTATGCTATGCTCTTTACGACTTAATATTGGATCGAGTTGGTTTGGGCTGGAGTCAGAGTCTTTACTCAATCAAACGTTCGGTGCGCACTAGACCGAGGGCTCAGTTCGGTCGAGTTGGAACAACTTTGGATTGCCAGTCCAGAGATGTGCGCTCTTCCGAGTTGGACGGGATTAGTCCTCCGAACACCAGGATTGGCTGAGCAGGAGCTTGGTCGTGACTAAGGAGCTCAGTCAAACCCACGGTGAGGAATTATCAAGGAAATCAGACAAGCAGCACGATCGTAGGGTGATGGCGTGGCGTCGCACTATGCGTGGTGTCGCACTACGCATGGCTCAGTGGAAAGTATTACGCGGCGTGACAGAACTGTAGGAAGGAGATTTCGCTGTCCGTACGCGTCAATACCGTTTTGCGGTTTCGTTAGGTGGTGTTTAACTGTATTAGTGCTGACATGTGGGGAAATGTGTAAGGAGAGCAGGTCCACACGTCTAAAGGGGAATGGGCACAAAAGCGCACGTAGAAACTATACAAACAACGCAGCGCCCCCATTCTCAAGCCTGGAATATCTTCTGATCAGAGCTCACCTACCACTTTGTCTTCTCTCTTTCTCTCTCTAAGTGTGCTAACTTGACTGTCAGAAGGGTTTTCCGGCAGCACACCGCCGGGTAGCTCACCGTCGTTGTGCTCTTAGGTTAATCGGACCGAAGTAAAGCTTGGACACGAGTAGTACAGATAACGTCAGACATTTGGCTCCTGTATAATTGGCGTCGTTTGTGAGAAGCTCCGACAGACAAAGCCTTGTCCTCTAAGCTCTTCCGATCATCTTTCATGGCGAACAACGACGACGTTCCATTGTCCACCATCGACGACATCACTTCAAAATCCGTTCGGAGAAGAGATGGTCTTTCCGCCATTCCTACCATGGCTGGCCTGGAGACCTCTCCTAAGGGGCTCTCCAGAGATGCACGAGACAAGCGTGCGAGGAGCACTAACCACTCGCGGAGTCCCGACGGGCAACGGCGGTGATGAGAGTCACACGCTCAGTGTCTGGAGCATAAGCTAAGAGACCAAGATGCCATCATTCGAAGGATGGCAGCGGAGATGGAGGGGCTGAAGTGGCAAGTCAAAGAGAAGGGTGTTGTTAGAGTGGGTAATCACAGTGAGCGCACCCAACTCCGTTGCTCAAGCAACTAGAACCAGCGGCGAATGCCCTCCCTCTTCATCACCAGAAGTTATGGGTTAGGTGACTCCGACCTGCTAGCAGAGAAGTCTTGCGCGCGAGATAGTAGTTACTGTCCCTTACTTCCCTCAACGACGTCGAGATATTCTTACTCCACCTATTCGGAGCACTTGAGGGACGTCTTGGAAGAACGAGTGCCCCGGCAGGAGGCGCAAAGGGTGCCGATGCTGCAACGGTTATTCTATGAAGGTCGCGCCAGTGAAGAAATCGTAATGTCGCCACCACACCTAGCTGTATATGTCCTTTTGGATAGAGACTTGGCAAGGCTGAGTGCCACGCCTTTCTCCCTCGAGATAGAAACCACGTCACTCCCAACAGGCTTTCACTAGCCCAAGTTTATGCTCTATAACAGAAAAACCAATCCATACATGCATGTGAGCCACTTTCGACAAGTTATGGCTGGCTACAGGCATAATGACGCGCTTATGTGCCTTATTTTCCCTTCAAGTTTGGGTGAGTTGGGCCAAAAATGGTTCGAGAGGCTGCCAGAGGAAAGTATCGAAAGATGGCAGCAGTTAGCGGAAGCGTTCATGACTCGATTCAAAACCAACACCAAAACCCTGAAAGAAGTCGACCACCTTCTGAGCGTGAAGATGGAACCGGGTGACTCATTCAAAGCGTACAACGCCAAGTATTGGGAAACCTTTAATGAAATCCTTGATTGCCCGACCAACTTGGCAATCACCTAATACAACTGCGGTCTACCGGTCAAACATAGACTGAGAGACTCGCTTACCATAAACCAACCAATGACCTTGGAGCTACTAATGCGACGAATCAACAAGCACATCCGAGTAGAGAATGATGCTGCCGCGGCCACCGCGAAGGTGAATCCGGTGGCAGCAGACAAAAAGGTGGCTGGAAAGGTTCACGTGGTTGGACATGAGGCAAACCATCTGAGTAACTGCAAAAGAGAGTCAAACCGCAGTGCAAACCGCAACAACCCGGGTAGGGGTTGTCGCAACAACCAAGCTAACTACCATCGTGATGCCGTGGAAGATGCGAAGAGAAAGTTGAATGCTCAAACAAGCATTACCATGGTTTTCAAGATCCAAATCTACCACATCCTTAGCGAAATCCGTGACAAGATGTACGTTCGGTTTCTGGCTAAGTTAGGCGACGTAGTGGCTTCAATCAAAGATCACCGCATTTTCATGACGAGTGAGGGCACCGTATTGAGGACTGTTTGCCTTTGAAACAACATTTGGAGGAGTTGGTGGCCGCTGGCCCCTTGGACTGTTACATTGACGAAGGTGTCAAGGCCGCATCCCACGCTCCAACTGAGCCAAATGGTTTGACCGCCCTGGAAGCACCCCTCCAAGGCATGATCAATTTGATCCATGGTATCATTGAGCCAGCGCTGGTTTGCGAGCTCCGAGGGATGATCAAAAAAGTAGAACATATGAGGGAAGTCCAGTCAATCCAGCCCGCGGTCAAAAAGAACAAAATCGAGGTGAAAGATGTGCTCAGCTTTTCAAGCCGAGATCTTGAACAAATTCAAACACCGCACAATGACGCGCTGGTGGTCACCCTTTGCGTCAATGACTTTGACGTTAAGCGCATTTTGATCGACTAGGGCAGCTCGGTCGCAATAATGTACTACAACGCCTTTAAGCAACTCAAGCTAAATGATAAAGAGTTGGTCGCAGCGGCCTCACCATTAGTCAGTTTCAACTCACAACTGGAGTGGCCCATGAGAAAGATCATCTTACCGGTCAAAGCCGAGTTCATGGTCAAGCAAGTAGAGTTTTGGGTGTTAAAGGTGCTCTCTACGTACAATTTGATCTTAGGCAGAGGATGACTTCACGCTATTCAAGTGATGGCTTCGACCTACTACCAAGTTATGAGGTTTCCCTTTGCTTCAAGGATGGTTGAGGAAATTTGGGGTGATCAAGTCATGGCCAAGCAGTGTTTTGTGGCCGTAAATGGGAGTTGAGTTGCCAAAGGCTTCGTGCAAATGATCAAAGGACCAGAAGATCAAAGTGTCCTGGATGATGTGGGTACCAGGGTTGAAGAGAAGGCTGTTGCAGACTTGGTGGAGGTATGGGTCAACGAGAGCGATCCGAAGAAATTATTTCTATTGGGATCTAGCCTGACCACCCAAGAACGGTTGGAGATAGTTGAACTCTTGGTGGCAAATATCGAAGTATTTGCATGGACGCCTTACGACATGCCTGGCATGGACCCAAGCTTTATTTACCACCATTTTAACGTCATTCCAGATGCCCGCCCTATCATCAAAAGAGACCGGCGATCCACGCTTCATCACGCCGAAGTAGTGGCGGAGGAAGTTAAGAAGTTGCTTAAAGCAAGAGCCATCTAGGAGGTACATTACCCTCAGTGGGTTTCCAACACGGTCATGGTACCAAAGAAGAATGGAAAATTATGGGTTTGCGTTGACTACAAGACGGTCAACCAAGCTTGTCCCAAGGACAGTTTTCCCTTGCCCGAAATTGACCAACTGTTGGACTTAACGGCCGGGCACAACTGGCTCAATTTCCTAGACGCTTACCGCAGCTACCACCAGATTGCTATGCATGAGCCCGACCGAGAAATTACTTATTTCACAACTCTAAGAGGATTGTTCTGCTATAGAGTTATGCCCTTTGGGTTAAAGAACGCAAGGGCAACCTTTCAGACGATGGTTACGAAGATGTTCTCTCCCTTGCTTAGTCGCACAATGGAGGCCTATAACGACAACATGGTTGTGAGGAGCAAATGCGCAGCCAACCACTTAGCCGACTTGGCGGAGATGTTCGCCATTCTCAAACAACGCAAGTTGTGTCTGAATGCGTTGAAGTGTGCCTTCGACGTGGGGTCAGAAAAATTCTTGGGCTTTCTGGTCACCAATCGTGGCATCGAGGCGGATCCCTCCCAAATCAAGGCCATACAAGAATTGAAGCAGCCCAACTCAACAAAGGACGTGCAACATCTTGCCAGGATTGCGGCTACGCTTAACCGATTTATAAGTTGATCATCAGATCGTTGCCTTCCTTTCTTCTGAGCCTTGAAGTCGAAGTTTTCCTAGGATGAAGAATATGACAAAGCCTTAGCCGAGCTAAAAGCAGATCTATCTTTCGCTCCGCTGTTGGTCACACCAAAACAAGGCAACGAACTTTATCTTTATCTGGCCGTTTCTCACCATGTTGTGAGCGCAATACTTGTTCGGGCAGAAGGCATCCAACATCTACCAATCTTCTACATGAGAAAAACCTTGCTCCTGGCAAAGTCGAGATACTTGCCGCTAGACAAACTTGCCTTGGCACTAATGATGGCCTCAAGGAAATTGACACACTATTTTCATGCTCATACGATCATGGTGCTGACTGAGTTCCCTTTGAAAGCCTTGTTTGAGCGAATAGACTTCTCTGGTCAAATCTTGAAGTGGGCAGTCGAGTTAGGGCAATTCGATGTTAATTTTTAACCCCGAACCGCCATCAAAGCCCAAGCATTGGTCGACTTCATTGCGAAATTCTCGCCTGGAATTAACTCGATTTACCCAGTGGATCTTACCGACACAACCGGGCTGCGGGGGGTAGGCATGGCAGAAATTACACAGCCTCCCATCTAACCGAACGTTGAAAGCGACGCGAAAGTTGCGTGCCCATCTACAAACCCATCACTTGAAGGCCCACTTCAACCTGGCAGCGTGCCGTTGGATTTGGAAATAACTGAACAACCTTTTGGATCCAACACTGTATCGCCAAGGGGGGATGAAGGCATGTTTGTTGCAATTGTCAACGACGCTACGGTTACTTTAAAATAGCCGAAAGCAAATGAAAGCAACTCTGATCACCTAAACCTTCAAACGTCCTAGGAACCTGCAGAATGTTGGAAGCTTTTCATCAGCAAAATGTGGAAACTTTTTGTCGATAGCGCCTTAAACAAGCATGGAGCCGGGCTGGGACTAGTCTTGATCTCGCAGACGAACTGACCATTGAACATTCCATCACGTTGGGATTTCCTGCGTTAAACAACAAGGCTGAGTACGAAGCACTACTAGCTGAAATGAAAAGTGCACTCCAAATGCAAGCATCCAAGATGATGGTCTACAGTGACTCCCAACTCGTTGTAAACCAAGTATCTGGGGAATACGAAGCCAAAGATGACAGAATGGCCAAATACCAAACTTTGGTAAGAGAGCAAATCAAGAAAATTCAAGCCATAAGAGTCCAACAAATTGGCCAAGAAGGTAACAGACGGGCAGATGAGTTGGCCAATTTAGCTTCCATGGCCAACAAATCAACTCCCAGCCCTATCCTGATTGAATTCCTCCTAAGACCCAGCATTGAAGACTTAGAGTAGAGGGAAGTTTTCTGCACCAAACTAGGTCCTGTTTGCATGGACTCTATCATCTTTTTCCTTAAAGAAAGGATCCTGCCGACCGACAAGAAAGAGGCACATAAAATTCGGGTGAAGTCTGAGCGGTTTTGGCTCTCTCCATCCGGTGCTTTGTATAAGAAGTCATTCACCGGTCCATACCTCAAGTGTGTTCACCCAAGCAGAGTTGATGCTTTTCTCTTCGAGATCCATGAAGGAATGTGTAGAAGCCACATTGGCGGGAGATCTTTAGCCTACTGTGCTATTTCGCAAGGATACTGGTGGCCGTGCATGCAGGCAGATGCATAGAAATATGCGAGAAAATGCGAGAAATGCCAAAAGTTCGCCTACCAAATTCATCAGCCGGCCAGAGAGCTCCTTCCTCTCACAAGTCCTTAGCCTTTCGCAATATAGGAGCTTGACATAGTGGAACCACTCCCAACCGTGTCGGGCAATCGCAAGTTCTTCATAACAGCGACATAATACTTCATCAAATGGGTCGAAGCCGAGCCTCTGGTGACAATTAAAGAAAAGGATGTGTAGAAGTTTGTCTGGCAGAATATGATAACACGGTTTGGAGTCCCCAAGGCTTTGATCTCCGACTATGACACCCAATTTGATAAATGGTTGTTCAGAGGATTTTGTAAGGAATTAAAGATAAAATTTTATAATTCTACACCGGCCTACCCTCAGTCCAACGGCCAAGCTGAAGCATCAAACATGACCATTCTAGATGGGCTGAAGAAATGGTTAAAGAAAGCCAAAGGAAAGTGGGCCGAGAAACTTCTAAATGTCCTTTGGGCTTACCGAACAACACCAAGACGCTCGACCGGAGAGATGCCTTTTGCTTTTGCATATGGTATGGAGGCAGTCATCCCATTGGAGATCGGCATGCCTACCATTCACAGTGAAAATTTTGAGCCAGACTTAAACGCGGAAGCCATTACTCTAGAATTAGACCTCGCAAAGGAACGCCGAGAAAAGGCGTTGATCCATGTCACAGCATACCAACAAGAACTGTCCAAAAAGTATAACAAAATTGTTCACTCCAGACAGTTCAGGGTCAGCGATTGGGTTCTGAGGAAGGTAATGGGCAACCCTCTTGTACCGGGCAAAGGGAAGCTAGGGGCAAACTGGAAAGGGCCTTACAAGATAACCGGTCTGGCGGGCAAAGGAGCATACCATCTAGAAGACATGGATGGCAAAGCTATACCCTGGCCATGGAACGCAGCCAATCTGAAGTTGTATTATTTTTAGTTTCAATCTTTGATGTAATTTTTTGTAAAGGACAAGCATTCCTCTCCATTTACCAATGTAATTCTTTCAGTCACCATGTAAATTTATGAAAGCTATATGAAATAGAAATGAATTATTGTACATAGAAAATTTGTCGCAGTTAATGAATTGCAATGAACAAGGGGCAACTGTCTCCCGCCGAGGTGATTTTACTTGGTTAAAAGAGTTGATGAATTAATCAACTCTAAGCTTTTGACCGAGGTGATTTTACCCGGTCGAAAGAGTTGGTGAATTGTTCAACTCAAAACTTTTTACCGAGGTGGTTTTACCCGGTCAAAAGAGTTGATGAACTATTCAACTCGAAATTTTTTACAGAGATGGCTTTTCCTGGTCCAAAGAGTTGATGAATTGTTCAACTCTAAGCTTGTAGCTGAGATGATTTTGCATGGCTCAGAGAGTTGATGAATTGTTCAGCCCTAGTTTTTAGCTGAGATGATTTTGCTCAGCCATTGGAGTTGATGAATTGTTCAACTCTAAACCTTTAACTGAGATGATTTTGCTCGCCATTAGAGTTGATGAATTATTCAACTCTAGGCTTTTAGCCGAGATGATTTTGTTTGGCTCAAAGAGTTGATGAATTGTTCAACTCTAGGCTTTTAATCGAGATAATTTTGCTCGATCATTAGAGTTGATGAATTGTTCAACTCTAGGCTTTTAGCTGAGGTGATTTTACTCGGATCAACAGTTCTAAGCTTTTAACCGAGATGATTTTGCTCGGTCTTTAGAGCTGATGAATTGTTCAACTCTAGGCTTTTGGCTGAGGACTTTTGCTCAGCTAACACTTAGTGAACTGTGTTCCCCGACCAAGAATGTTCATGTTTTGTTTAACTTTTGTTGTGACCGAGATGTTTTACTCGATTAAATTAATGGATGCTTTGTCCAGTAAGTATTGCACAATTGCAAGGAAGAAACACAATGTAATTACAAATAACAACGGTTATAATTTTTTCATTGATTTTAATTCTAAGTATAAAAGTTGGGGGCTAGTAGCCCGGTTACAAAAGGCTTCCCAAGGAAAACAAGAAAGAGAACAGATCCAGACTAGGGAAGAGAGGAAAGATCAGCAAACTCGTCCCCAGCTCCGGCAATGGTCTCCTCCAAGTCTACCATGGTGGTTGCATCGCTGCGCTCCCCTTGGCCAGTTTGGTTTTGATTGCCTTCCTCTATACCTCTTTCTCGGTCTCCTCTTACAGAGAGTTGAAGACCTCAAGTGAAGGCACCATGTAGGTCGGTAGGAAGATGGGGGGTGAGAGGTGAACTCCTGGTCTCGGGTCCTGACCAAGCTTCTCGCAGTCGCCTTCCAATTGAACTTGAAGAAGATGTCCTTGGTGACTTCAACTTGCTTTGTGTAGCTCTCGGCCTCTTTGAAGCCGAGGTTGTTGGCTTCGTCTACCACTTTATCCTTTGCCTTTTTTACATCCTCGAGCTCGACTTTCAAAGCGTCTTTCTCTTGCTCGGCCCTACCAAGCTGGCCAAGAAGCCTGGTATTGTTACCATTGGCAATTTCAAGAGAGGCCTTAGCTCGACTAAGCTCGGCCGAGACGTTCTTACCGGCGTTATTCAGCTCAGTCACCTTATGACGCAAGTTTACAATGCGATCCATAACGAGATGCTTTTTTTGGATGGCCTACAAGAAATAAGAAGAAAGTTAGCCCAAGCAAAGAAGTAAACTGAGCAGAGACTTGATGAAATTCTAAATCGTACCCTAGTCATGGACTTGACCGCAGATTTCACGAGCCTGGTGTCTGGAACATGATCGCTCCCGATCACATCACTCGACAGCAGCAACGCTTTTGATAAGTCAAAAGCCAAAAGATGCTCCTTATCCCCCTTGAATGAAGTGTTAGCCCGGATCTCTTTACCCCAGTGCTAGGACTCCAACCTCCATGGAAGTGTGGGCTCAAAGATCCTGACCGTCGCTTCTGCTTAGTTTCGCCATGAGCTCAGCAGAGGGATCAGCTGATCGGGTCCGCTTACTTCCACGACGTTGTTCAACTTGCGGAACAGCCGTGGAAGCCAAGGAAATCATGGTCCTTGAAATCTGACTAGTAGTAGGTGCAGGCAGAGGGTTGCTCGGCAGCTCGGTGGAAGTGACGGTGATGAAGTTCTTAATCCAGCTCTTTTTAGCCAATTATTGCTCCTCGGTCAACTCTATTAGGGGCACGTCGGGCAAAGTTGGGTCAGGTAGAGGTAAAGGCGCCCAAAAAAAGTCTGTGACCTTGCTCTTCCGAGGTAATCAACATCTCAGAGATCGCACGTAGCCAAGAAGCTCGTGGCAATCTCGGTATTGATATCTTAGTGAGGCTCAGATCGCCACTTCGTCTGGATAAAGATAATTGGCTTGTAACATTTTGATAGCTGCAAAAGGAAAGTAATTAGCTTGGTATAAAAGAAAATTGGAAAAGCTAACAAGTTAGAGAGCTCGGCTTACAAGAAGAACCGAAGTCCTTGCTGATGTACCAACTGGGCACATCAGCGGTCTCATAGTTGCCGAACACCCAGAAGAAGTCATCATCATGCATATCTTTGTCCAGCAGTCGATCACTAAACGCTTCTAATCTAGCTTTTATTTTTAGGTAATAATTGTACCCATACACCGTTTGTCTGAGCATGTATTGACGCAAGATCTCGGCCAGGCCTAGATTTAAACCAAGCCGGTGGTTTAACTCGGCCACGCCGTTTATGATTTTGTAAGTGTTGGTGGATACTTGTGTTGGAGCTAGCCTGATGTGTCTTAGGAATTTGCAGATCAAGGGCTGCACAGGGAAACGCAATCCCCCCTCTACTATGCCTAGCACAGTGAAGGGACAAGACTCTAACCTACCCCATGGATTTATGTCCTCCTCATCGAGCTCCAAATACATATCGGCCGGAATGTCGTACTCTTCATGGAACGTGGCCAGCGCGCCTGGTGTATTAACAAGGAAGTAGTAGCGCCCTATAAAGGACCGACTTGTCCAGCTCGGCAGAATTGAGTTGACCAAGCTGTGTATAGTGGTTGCTCGGCCTTTGAAAGCCCAAGTGTTGGTGTGCTTGGTCCCTTAGGAGTCTGTAGTTTAAAACCAAGTGTAAGTGGAAGCGCGGACACACATATGAACCTGATTTTAGCTCGGTCACATCGAGCGCTCTTGGCAACTCGGCCTATTTGGTTAGATCGGTCGTGCAAGCAAGCTAGATATTAGACCAGTCACACAACCCGAGTATTAATTATCTCGATTTTTTGCCCCCCGCTTCACGAACAACGAATTTGCCTGGTCCACTAGTCTTTTCAGATCTAAAAGGTGCTTTGAGCCTTGCCGAACCCAGATCCACACCTGTTCATCACAGGAGATGATGAACAATGGAAACTAAGGGCACATGAGCTTTTGGGAAGTCAAAAGCAACACAGTAAACCTAACCCTATTCCATTCGTGGTATTATTTGTGTGTCTTTACCTTCTTCAGTGAATGAATGTGAGAATCAAAGTTCAAAAATACTAGAAAATCACGAAGAATACAAAGAACAGTGCAAAACTTACCAAGTCAAAGATGCAGATGACACTCCAATTGTTGGAGGATGTTCCGAAGGCAATGGTGGCAGAAAGCTAGTGAAACGGATGCTCTGATAGGGACGACAAACACAGAAGATTGGGCATGGGTGCTCAGGATCGACGGATTACCACTGGAGAAGATGATGAACAGTGGATATAGGGGACTGAAGAGGCATGTCAATATATGTAAGAGACAGAAGGGTGCTAAAAATTTGAATCTGAAGGGACGATCTAGGACAATTACATTGGTGCTATGGGATCCAATGGATGAACGCCACGTGGCCATGATGAGATCGGCATCAGTCATGAAGTGACAATGAAAAGATGAATCACCAACCAGGATAATGTCGTTAAGCCGAACGCAAGGGTTAGCAGGGTTGAAAATAGCGGTCCACCTGAAATAGTAGACGATCAAGCAACAAAACAAGCCTATCCTATAGATGTAATACTGGTCACACTGGCGCGGATGAAATTAAAGGGAAATTGAGAGAGAGGTTTACGACTTAATATTGGACCGAGCTGGTTTGGCCCGGAGTCAAAGTTCTTGCTTGGTCAGACGTTGGGTGCGCGTTGGACCAAGGGCTTAGTCCGGTTGAGTTGGAACAACTTTGGATTGCCGCCTCGAGATGTGCGCCTACTGTTGGACGTGTGACGCCCTAAAATTTAAGGACATCATATTAAGATTTAGAACTTAAAATCAATATTGCCACCAATATTACCAACATCCATTAATTAAAAACCCAGAAATTTTAAGTTCTTAAATTACAACTTAGTCTTAGTACATAACATAACACCAATATATAAAAAAAAGAAAACTAGAAAATTTAGAAAATAGTTCATGGAACTTGGGCACTCTTCAAGCTAACCAAGGTTGAATGTCACCTTCCACGGCCTCGGTGTTCCCTTCGGTTTCTTCGGTACCTGGCATAAAACGCCAAAGCAACGGGAATGCTAATGAGCGATAGCTCAATAAGATACTACAACCCGAAAATACCCACCCCGATAATAATATTCACAGTTAATGAATAATGTGTAGTAACAGAACAACAAGTAGTATTTAATAAGCATAACAGGAATTCTATCAGTTGAAATCATAACAATAGATAATAATAAATAAATAAATAAAAATGAAAAACGAAAGCAGTATTTTATCATAAGAAAAATGCCCACTTTTCTTTTTAAATTCTCATAGATTTAGTTTATCAGATAAATTTAAGTAACTCTCCACGGAGCACTATTTCCACTTAACCACTAAGCAATGGCCACGGAAAATTCTGACTCCCTTTTAGTCAAATATTCAAATGTTACTTGCTGTAACTACCAATGATGCCCACGCACCAGGGTTACGTATCTGAGTCGTGACATCAAGGTCTGCCCCAAGGGAACGGTCTATGTTGTGACACTTGCACCACCAACCTTATATCGCCTACACCGATAAGAGCCAAAATACCTTACTGTGCCATGTTAGGGTTCGCAACTCACTTGCGTAAGATTCTAAACTGGGCTCACCCCATCATTTTTAAATTTTAATGTATCATCAGTTCAATTTTGTGTTTCTTTATTTGTCAAATTCACAATAATTCAAATTTTAGTCACCAATAATGGTATACCAACTCATTAAAATTCCCAACATAAAATATTACACAAGTCACACAATAATAAATCAATATACAAAATTTAAATAAACAATTAATTTAAACCATGGTATGAAATAATAATTTGGATATAAAAATAAATAAATCATAATCACCTACATGCATGGATTTTTAATTTACAAGATTAAACTAGTACAATATTAAATAAACCACAATACACCCATACATGGATTACTAATTTATAATATTTAATGAATTAGACCAACATAATAATTAATTTTTATCCAAATAAATAATTGAAGTAATGATCTTAAACCTGCCCAGAAATTTTCAGGTTATACCTTAGCTAATAAAAATTATAAATAAATTATTTATACAATTATAAAATTCGTGAAAATGTACAGAATATTCAATAAGGATGTTTAGGTCATTTTTCGGAAATAATTTCCCAAAAATAAGTTATAAATAATTCTGTAAAATTTCCAGAAATTTTTATGACACAGATTTATAACATTTTCTTAAATTAATTTCATGCTTAAATTCATAGATCAACTCCATAATCTAAAAATTTATTATGAAACGAGACTTCTCAAATTTCATCTTTTAGTTAGAAATTACTAGATTTGGCTTAATATATAATTTTTAATAAATTTTTAAACATATAGTAAAATCTATCTTACAGTTTCAGATTTAATTAAAAATTTGTATAAATTCGTATAAAACTCAATAATTGTTGCAAAAATTCCTGGATGAATTAGACATCATTCTCAACAACTTTGTAGAAGAAATTATCTTCAAATGTTGAGTATAAAATTGTCTAAAAATTCATACAACTTTTCTGACATATTTAAGGGCCAAATAAAATCTTCAATCATCTTTTTAATGGTATAAACTACACATGCAAGCCTATTTCCACAATAATACCATGAGTTTAAGACTATCAATATCTTCAAATATTTGATATACACATCACAAAATTTATATACATACATATAAAAATTTCTATCTATAAGTTAGTCATTTTATCATATGAATATAATATGAAAATTTTAACAATAAAAAAAAAAATGAGAGGGTTTTTTCTTACTTGGACATGCAAGGCTTCATTATTCATGGAGGGAAAATTTTCATGCATTCAAGAGGTCTTTCAGTGTGTGACCATAGGGCAATGAGAATATATAAAGAGAAGATAGCAAGAGATAATGCAAAGCAAGTTAAATCTAAAACATGCAAGATAGGCCCATCTCTTGTTAAGTTCATTCATACTTCCATCATGCATTATCAAGCATATAAGATTGTTTTGCATGCATTTTCAAAAAAAAAAAAAAAAAAATTATAAAGAAGTGGAGTATTCCTAAGTATCCTACCTCAATGAAGTTAAAAAAAATTTCGAGTGTTGAGACCTTCTTCTCCTCTCTTCTCTCCTTTCCCTCTTGCTTTCTCTCCCTCTCTTTCTCTCTTATTCCAACCGAAATTTGCAAGTTCTGTGCTGGAGGATTTTGTGTTTCTTATATAAACTAAAATGGGAGGGAAAACTTGGACAAGGGATTGATAAGAGAAAGCATGCATGCATGGTCATTGGTGGGTTGCCTATCCCATATGGCACACTTATGATAACCCACCCCTACACTCAAAGGTGAGAAAAATTCTGATCAAGCATGCAAAAGTGGCTACACTTTTGAGTGGGCATCTCCATATAAGAAAAAATTTATCCTTCCCTACGAGGGTTGACTCATGGCCGGCCTCCTCCCCTATTTATTTATTTATTTTGGCTAGTCTACGTGTGTGTAAAGAATAAAATCAATGAATATATACAACCTAGTCACTAGATATTTTGTTCCCTACTATCCTCTGATTAATTCAGTTACTATTTATTTAACTCATTTAGTTTCCACAATTGTATTTAGACACAGAAATTTAATCACAGCAAGATAAATAATTTTATTTAAAAGAATTTAATATTGGTATTAATTATGGTGCTATTAAAATTATAATTTAATAGTTTAATAATCACTATTGATTGACTTAATATTATTATTAACAAACTAATTAGTTGTCTAAAAATTCAAGTTCTTACAACCTATCCCCCTTAAATAATTTTGCCTTCAAAATTTTGACGCGTACCTTTATCTTCAAACAACTAAGGGTAGTTGGCTTTTATCTCATCCTCTTTTTTCCAAGGAGACTCCTCCATTCCTCGATGCTGCGACAACACTCATACCAAGTGGATGACTTTGCCTCGCACGTTCTTTTCTCGTCGATCCATAATCTTTATAGGCCTTTCCTCAAAGCTTGCATCTTCATTGAGATCAATCTCTTCCCAGTTCATAACATGAGAAGGGTGTGGCTCATATTTTCGTAACATTGAGATGTGAAAAACATTGTGCACCTCTGCAAGCTGTGGTGGTAGTGCTAAACGGTATGCCACATCTCCTACCTTGCTCAGAATTTCAAAGGGTCCCACATAATGAGGTGCAAGTTTTCCTTTCTTCCCAAATTGTGTAGCACCTTAACGAGGTCGAACTTTGAGAAAAACATGATCCCCTACCTCAAACGTTAAGGGTTGTCTCCTTTGATCCGCATAGCTCTTTTCTTGACTTTGGGCTATGGTCAGCCGTTGTTTGATCAGTTTTATCTTCTCAGTAGTCTCCTGAACCAAGTCTGGTCCTAACAAGGTTGCTTCCCCTACTTCAGTCCAACAGACTGGTGACCGACAAGGTCATCCATAAAGTGCTTCATACGGTGCCATTCCAATACTGGCTTGGAAACTATTGTTGTAAGCGAACTCAACAAGAGGTAGGTGTTTCTCCCAACTTCCCTTAAAATCCATAACGCAAGCTTGAAGCATATCCTCTAAGGTTTGTATTGTCCTTTCAGATTGCCTATCTGTTTGTTGGTGAAATGTCGTGTTAAAGCATAGATTCGTTCCCATTGCTTTCTGTAAGCTCTGCCAAAATTACGAAGTGAATCGAGGATCACGATTAGACACGATGCTAACTGGTACTCCGTGTAATCTGATCACTTCTTTGATGAACAATCTACTAAGTGAATCTAATGTATCTAACGACCCAACTAGTAAGAATCGAGCCGTCTTAGTTATTCGATCCACCACTACCCACACGTTGTCATGTCCTTGTGGTGATCGAGGCAAACTCATTATGAAATCCATGGTTATGTGTTCCCATTTCCACTCCGGGATTGGTAAGGGTTGAAGTGTCCCTGCTACGTCCCTTTTCATTTCGCCCCACCAATATTGGCGTTTTAAGTCTTGGTACATCTTAGTACCTCCTGGATGTACTGTGAATACTGAATGGTGGAATTCCTTAAGTACCTTTTCCCTTAGTAAGTCGTCGCTTGGAATAGACATTTGACCTTGATATCTTAAACTCCTATCTGTGTGAATTTCCTAACCAGGCATGGTTTCATTAGGTTCTATTCGTGCCTTGATGAATGCTACCTCCTAATCGTACTTTTGTGATTCTAATATCTCATTCAAAATTTTAGGCGTAGCAATCTAAGCACCACTGTAAGCCTTTTCATATCAAACCTCCAATTGTACCCCAAATTCATTGAGCGTTCCAACCATACTTCATTCCCTAAGTGCTAAACTAGCAACAATCTCTCTATTTTTGCGACTTAGCGCATCTACCACCACATTAGCCTTGCTGGGATAATAGGAAAGGGTAAATTCATAATCCTCTAGATACTCCATCCAACATCTCTGACGCATGTTCAGGTCCCTTTGGGTGGACAAATACTTCAAGCTTTTGTGATCGGTGAATATCTCAAACTTTTCACCATACAGGTAGTGTCTCCAAATTTTGAGCGCATGAACTATAGCTGCTAACTCCAAGCCATGGGTGGGATAATTCTTCTCATGGTTCTTTAATTGCCTGGATTCAGGTGCTACCACCTTGCTATTTTGCATCAATACGCATCCCAAACCTTCTTTGGAAGCATCACAATACACATTGTACCCAACGTCACGTTCTAGTACTATGAGAATAGGGGCACTCGTCAATCTTTTCTTGAGTTCTTGAAATGAATTTTCACAAGACTCTTTCCATTCAAACTTCACCCCCTTTTGAGTCACATGTGTCATTGGTTTGGCCAATTTTGAGAAGTCTTGAATGAATCTTCGATAGTAACCGGCCAATCCTAAAAAACTACGAATCTCAAATGTGTTCTTAGGTTGCTTCCATTCTGTCACTGCTTCTACTTTAATTGGGTCTATTGATATTCCCTTTTCAGACACTACATGACCCAAAAACTTTACTTTCTCCATCCAGAATTCACATTTACTAGCCTTAGCATATAGTTGGTTTTCTCTCAAAGTTTGAAGTACTATTCTCAAATGTTGTTCATGGTCTCCTTCAGACTTGGAATACACCAAAATATCATCTATGAAAACTACCACAAATTGATCTAAGTAAGGCGTGAATATTTTGTTCATTAAGCTCATGAACATGCCTGGTGCATTGGTTAGGCCGAAGGGCATCACTATGAATTCATAGTGGCCGTAATGGGTTCGGAACGCAGTCTTAAGAATATCTTTTTCCCGAACACGCAACTGGTGATACCCAGACCTAAGGTCTATCTTTGAGAAATACTTTGCTCCTCTAAGCTGATCGAAAAGGTCATCAATCCTAGGTAATGGATATCAATTCTTAATGGTGACTCTATTGAGTTGTCGGTAATCAATGCACAACCTAAGTGTCCCATCTTTCTTTTTAGCAAATAAGGCTGGTGCTCCCTACGGGGACGTGCTTGGCCTTATAAATTCCTTATCCAATAATTCTTGCAACTATGTCTTTGGCTCTCTCAATTCAGCTGGTGCCATACGATATGGTGCCATTGAAATCCGTGATGTACTAGGTTGTAGTTCAATGGTAAAGTCTACTTCTCGCTTTGGGGGTAGTCCTGTTAGTTCCTTTGGGAATACATCAGCATACTCACACACCACAGAAGATAGCCCTAGTTCTATACATTCTTTGTCTTCCAAAACTAAGCTGGCTAGCCACCCAGCCAGGTGATCGTGCCATTTTGACCTTCGAAGTGTCAGTGATAGAGAATCTTGTTTATTCCCCTTAAATTGGAACTGTGTTCCATCATGAGAGTAGGCAGTCACTGTCTTTTGATAGCAATCAATGGTAGCTCTATGGGTCGATAACCAGTCCATTCCTAGGATAACGTCAAAGTCTGACATTTCCATGAATCGTAGGTCGCAAGTTAAACGCAAACTGGAGACTCCTAGTTCACATGATTTGCATATGAGATCTACCTGAGTCTGACCTCCTAGCGGTGAAGCTACACTCATAGGTGTTTCTAATCGTTCAGGGTCTAATCCCAAAGTTGCAACACATGAAGCATATATGAAAGAGTGTGATGCTCCAGAATCAAACAAGACTTGTACACAAGAGTTCATAAGAATGAGTATACCTTGAATCACTGAAGGATTTCCAGTGTCTTATCCTTCTTGGAGTGCAAAGACTCTACCGGTGGCACCCTAATGTGGCACCCAAGGTTTCCTTGCATTGGCATCTCCTGGTTGTTGAGTCCTCTATTGTCCCACATTCCGATTAGCTGGTGGCTGACCTTTGCCGGATTGGGAATTTTGCGCAGCTCGTGTTCCCTAGGTTGGCGCGCATTTGTTTTGTTGAGTGGCTTCCCCTTGATTGATGTAGTAGCCTGACCTTTGTGGGAAATTGTTCCTAAAATGCCCTTTTTGGCCACATTCATAAGACCTTCTAGCCCCTTCCCTACCGCGTTGTTCAGGATTGTATCCTTGTTGTTGTTGTGGCCTTCTAGCATAGGGTACCGAAGTAATAGGGTCCTATTGTTCCTTGAGGGTCCTCCGCTTCTTTGTTGGTTGGCCCTAGACTGCTGACCTTGAATCCTTGCAATGTTCATCTTCTCCCTTTCTAGAGTAAGAGCTCTATCTACTACCTGTGCATAAGTAGATAGCTATGCTGCAACCAACTTGTCTCGGATTCCCGAATCAACTCCCCACTCAAAATGCATTACTTTGTCTGTTTCATTTGCCACTATAGCTGTGGCATGTTGAGAAAGGGCCTCAAATCGATTAGCATACTGTGTCACAGTCATGCCCCTTTGTTTTAGTTGGAGAAATTCTTAGATCATTTCTTGCTTTACTGAGTTTGGGAAGTACTTTTCCATAAACAGTTCCTCGAACTATCTCCAAGATAGTTCTACCACTTGACGGCTTTTCTTAATCATTGTCTACCAGAAATCGGCCTCCTCGTCGAAGAGAAATGAAGCGAGGGGGTCCTACTCGTTCTGAATCTCTAGTGTCTCCAATATTTTTTTCACTTGCCTTATCCATGCCTCAGCCGTGTAGGGATTGGGTTCTCCAAAAAAATTTTGGGGACTAAGTTTTTAAAATTTCGCTATTAATTTTGCTTTGTTGTTTTCATGCCTGAGTTGGTTTCTTAGTTCATTAGTAATTGCCCGAACAAAATTCATGATGTCATTGTTGTTGTCGTTGTTGTTGTTGTTATTGGATCCATTTGCTTTAGTTCTTCCAGCCATTTTCTGTATGAAGGATATTATTATTACACCCTTTATTTATTTATTATTATTTATTATTATCATTATATATATATATATATATATTATAGATAAAATGCAAGTGAAATAGTCCAACACACAAACTTTTAAATGCTAGGATTTTATTAATGAAAATCAAAGATCGGTACATTCATAAAAAAAGTTCATTCTACCCTTTCCTATCTCATTATGGTATTCTTACCAAAAACCCTAAGTTAGAAACTAGGACTATTACAATTAAGTGTTGCAAAATTTATTGTTGTCCTAACTTCTACACTTGCTATTCCTTAACCAAGCAAATGGGCACAACGTTGATGCACTGTCTCCTCCAACTCTCCTGCCTCATTAGGTAGCCCATGACACTCCCAGTGGACAAGGACCATCCTCACCCCATTCTGACCCACCATTCATCTAATCATGCAAGTAGGGATCTCGTGATATGTGGAAGCTCTATAAAAATCCACCAATGGGTCTAGGGTTCAGACAACATGACTGAAAGGAGGTTGGGTAGTCCGAATATCCTGGAGTCGAAACACATCACCCTTGTTGGCGACGTACTGCGATGGTAAGTTCCATACTCGATAGAAATTGTTGTCCAGATATTCCCTTATCTGAACGGGCCCGATAAACATGTCCCTTCTAGGCGAGCTCCTCCAAAAGCACAACCTAGTTGGGGTAACCCTCACAAATACTGCCTTTCCATATGGCAGGACAGGCGACATCATCATGTGTCTCAAGGCCGCCTCAGGGCCGTCATCTATCGAGGATTCAGGATCGGACTCCTTCATTTCCTGATCCGAGTCAGACTCAGGATCGAAATCACTCTCAGCTCCTACTTCGAATTCTTCTTCCAAGTTCTCTTCTGGCTCTTCTTCTGGGTCCTCTTCCCAGTCAATGGGCTCATCTAACATCTCAGGTTCTTCCTCCAACCATCCATTTTGATTTTCGTTTGCCATCTACAAAAATCAAAATTTTACTTAGTAACTAGAAATGCTCACTATAACCACTAATAAATTATTTAACAAGCAAGCTTAGGGTTCCTCAAGGTCTCAAGGGTTTCTCAACCTATGCTCTAATACCATGTTGTGACGCTCCAAAATTTAGGGACATCATATTAAGATTTAAAACTTAAAATCAATATTGCCACCAATATTACCAACATCCATTAATTAACAACACATAAATTTTTAGTTCTTAAATTACAACTTAGTCTTAGTACATAAAATAACACCAATATATAAAAATAAAAATAAAAAAGAAAACTAGAAAATTTATAAAATAATTCATGGAACTTGGGCACTCTTCAAGCTAATCAAGGTTGAATGTTACCTTGCAAGGCCTCGGTGTTCCCTTTGGTTTCTTTGGTACTTAGCATAAAACGCTAGGGCAACGGGAATGCCAATGAGCGACGAGCTCAATAAGATACTACATCCCTAAAATACCCACCTCGATAATAATACTCACAATTAATGAATAATGTGTAGTAACAGAATAAGTAGCATTTAATAAGCATAACAAGAATGCTATTAGTTGAAATAATAACAATAGATAATAATAAATAAATAAATAAAATAGCAAACGGAAGCAGTATTTCATCATAAGAAAAATGCCCACCTTTCTTTTTAAATTCTCATAGATTTAGTTTATTAGATAAATTTAAGTAACTCTCCGCGGAGCACTGTTTCCACTTAACCGCTAAGCAATGGCCACGGGCAATTCTGACTCCCTCTTAATCAAATATTCAAATGTTACTTGCTGTAACTACCAATGATGCCCACGCACTAGGGTTACGTACTTGCGTCGTGACATCACGGTTTTGCTCCAAGGAAACAGTCTATGTTGTGACACCCATACCACCAACCTTATATCGCCTATACCGATAAGAGCCAAAATACCTTCCCGTGCTATGTTAGGGTTCACAACTCACTTGTGCAAGATTCTAAACTAGACTCACCCCATCACTTTTAAATTTTAATGTATCATCAATTCAATTTTATGTTTCTTTATTTGTCGAATTCACAATAATTCAAATTTTAATCACCAATAATGGTATACCAACTCATTAAATTCCCAACATAAAATATTACACATGTCACATAATAATAAATCAATGTACAAAATTTAAATAAAAAATTAATTTAAACCATGGTATGAAATAATAATTTGAATACAAAAATAAATAAATCATAATCACCTACATGTATGGATTTTTAATTTACAAGATTAAACTAGTACAATATTAAATAAACCACAATACACCCATACATGAATTACTAATTTTCAATATTTTTACATCAACACGATAATTAATTTTAATCCAAATAAATAATTGAAGTAATGATCTTAAACTTGTCCAGAAATTTTTAGGTTATACATTAGCTAATAAAAATTATAAATAAATTATTTATACAATTCTAAAATTCGTGAAAATGTGCAGAATATTCAATAAGGATGTTTAAGTCATTTTTCAGAAATAATTTCCCAAAAATAATTATAAATAATTCTGTAAAATTCCCAGAAATTTTTATGACACGGATTTATCACATTTTCTTAAATTAATTCCATACTTAAATTCATAGATCAACTCCATAATCTAAAAATTTATTATGAAACTAGACTTCTCAAATTTCATCTTTTAGTTAGAAATTATCAGATTTGGCTTAATATAGAATTTTTAATAAATTTTCAAACATATAGTAAAATATGTCTTATAGTTTCAGATTTAATTAAAGAGTTGAATAAATTCGTATAAAGCTCAATAATTGTTGCAAAAATTCCTGGATGAACTAGACATCATTTTCAACAATTTTGTAGAAAAAATCATCTTCAAATTTTGAGTATAAAAGTGTCTAAAAATTCTTACAAATTTTCTAACAGATTTAAGGGCCAAATAAAATCTTCAATCCTCTCTTTAATGGTATAAACTACACATGCATGCCTATTTCCACAATAATACCATGACTTTAAGACTATCAATATCTTAAAATATTTGATATATACATCACAAAATTTATATATATATATAAATTTCTATCTATAAATTGGTCATTTTATCATATGAATATAATCTGAAAATTTTAATAATAAAAAAAAATGAGAAGGTTGAGAGGGTTTTCTTACTTGGACATGCAAGGCTTCATTATTCATGGAGGGAAAATTTTCATGCATTCAAGAGGTCTTTCAGTGTGTGACCATAGGGCAATGAGAATATATAAAGAGAAGATAGCAAAAGATAATGCAAAGCAAGTTAAATCTAAAACATGCAAGTGTAGACCCGACTTCCTTCGCACGCCCCTCTTTCAGAGAGGGCGCGAATTTGGTCTTACTACTACAGTTCGGACTCCTGTCACGGTTCTGAATCTAATCTCACAAAGTGCAATGTGAGACTAATAAACACCAAAGAGTCCAAATCCGGCAAATCGTTTTGAAAAATCGATTTTGAATAAAAAGCGCCAAACATGAACTGCTTTGCCAGATTATAGAGTCGCCACCTAAATATTTTGTTTTTGGAAAATTTAGGAAACCCTGACTCGTGCCAAAGGCCACATGTCCGTCATCACTAAAGTTGTCTCGGCTCAGGAACTTGGGTACGAGAGGGGAAGGTCCTGAAATGAGCACCCTCGCTCGCCCGATCAAAGGATTGGCCTCTACTACCATGATATGTTGTTTTATAGACACATGTACTCTTATTCCAGTTATTTAGCTAACTTACTATGTGATGCGCACATCATACAAGTATAGACTCAATCACGAGAATTGGAACAAAACAACTTATGTTTATTTTTTAAAATGGTTTGAAAGTGTTACTCGCAAGTAAGCTAAAGTATGGATTTGCCACCCTCAAGTGGGCTTGAAACATGATTTTGCCACTTCGCAAAGTGGGCTTAAAACTCACATTTGATGAATTGTCCCAATTCAAGCAATCAAGCCTCCATCCACAGGCATTCATGCAGTTAATCACTTAAGTAAATAGCCTCATGGAAAACATGTTATCATGGCAACACTCACACTCATGCAAGGATGCTAAAGCGTAAACATTTACAGTGTACTCCAAGCCAAAACAAAAGCTAGTTAGAAAACAATGCATGATCCTAACTATGTTAAAATGCCTAATGCAACACATGCAAAATGCAACTAAATAGGCTTGGCTATCTAAGATGGCATATGAATGCAAAAATTTGATACACATATTCAAAGAAGTATTGAAATACGATGCAGTTTGTATGATACACCGAGTCCGGTGCATACAAGACAAATGAATGGTGCAAACATGCAAAGCATAAGGTATGCTAATTGAAAAATGTCCTAAAACTAACCATTGAAAGCTGTAAGTAAAGGAGAGAAAGAAGTGGGGTTGGAAGACATGCACACACATGCACACACACGCTCACACTTATTACAACAATACGCCCTCGCGAAGGAGGGTCCGAATAGATAAGCTAAGCTACTTAACTAATCTAATTAAAATAATTAGACTAATTATTACACAGCCAAAACACTAAGCTAATTATTACAACACTTTAACTAATTAACAAATTAGCTAATCAAATTACAAATTCAAGCTAATTAACAAGTAAGCTTTAAACATATGCTGCCTCAGCTCTGTTTGAAGAAGTTGAACATGCATGCCTCGGTTTCCGTCCTGAAAAGCTCTCCAGTTTGCTCTTTAGAGGCTGTGTTTGCAGGGTGTCTTCAAGAACTTACTGTTGAAACTTACCAAACCAATGCTGGGGAGTGCACCAGTGGCCTGTTGGCCATGAGGAGTTGCTGCCGGCCAAGAGTGGGCCTATACCGGCCAACAATGCAAGAGTGTCGGCCATCAGTGTGGCACTGCCGACCACTGGTATGCTATGACACCAAACTGCAACAAAGCACAAAACAGAGGAAAATGAGGGTCTCCCTAGGGCATTCATGTACTGTGCTACTCCTTATCATTTCAAAACATCAAGGGAGAGGCACTATTGGATCCAAAACTATCAATCAAGCATCTCAATGCATGATAGCCAAAGATCCAACTTGCACAAATTTAATAAATGCAATACAAACAAGACTCTGGGGCCATTACCTTATCATGGAAGATCAAAGGTAATGGAGACAAAGGGAATTGACTCATTTTCATCACTTTGAGTATGAAATGGACCAATTCACCTTGTGTTCAACATAACGTCCGGTTGAACATGATGCAATGCAAACATGCAACATGCTTATCTTGACACATTTTACTTGATTGATTTTGTTTACACATTTTAACATTACCAATCCATTCTTTAATCGGTTAAGTCCAAATGTGAAAGTCCTCTAATGATAAGGGGTCAACCAAAAAGAGGAGTTTAAGGCATAAGAGGGATGATGCCTTTGACTAGGAGGAACCCTCAAAAGAGGGTTAAAGCCATTTAAGCACCTACCCTACCTCATGTTTAAGCACAACCTTGAGGCCAAACCACCCTCTAAGCAAATTGAAAAATGAAGAAATGAGGGAGGTGGCAGATATTCAATGCATGATATGACATGAAAAACGAGACTCTAACATGCAAACAACGCATGCATAACATGCTAAAAGACTTAAGCATTGAAACTAGTGAAGGACATAACACTAGAACCATGCAACACAATGCTCAAAGGGCTAAACTAGCCCTAAACAGACCTCAAACATGCCAAAACAGTGGCCATAATGTGCTGAGATGATAGCATGAAAGGCAAGAAAATGATGTTCATGCATTGGCTCACAAATAAGGCACAAGGTACAACTCTCAAGAGCACTTAAAGAGTGAAAAATATGGAAGTGTGACAGAGATATATGCTCTGAAATAACATGTCAAATGATGCCAAACATGCAAATACCTCAAGCTTAGCATGGTAAAGACTTCGAAACTCAAAACTAGTCAAATCCATTTACACTATAGCTATACAAAGCAAGCCTCATATGACCTAAACCACTCAAAACAGAGTTAAAGCATGCTAAAACATAAATAAAAGCATGCTGGAGTAAAGCTAAAATAAGCTAGAATGATAGGCTAAAGTGGTAAGCATGCAAAGCTAGTTAACAAGGTTACACTACAAGTGTAAGAAACATGCAAGAGGTGACTCAACCAACCAAAAATAGAGTTATGGCAGGTCCAAAAGGTCACAAAAACGTGCTTAAACTAAGCCACAAAAGGATAGAAACACATGCTCATTTGGTGAGCCATCAACACATGCAAGCAAGACAAGAGGAGAGGGGACCACCCCCTTCTATTTGGGACCTCAAAACCACCTTTCCACCACTGAAATTTCTCTGGAATTTAGTGGTTAAAAGGCCAAAAAGAGATAGTTTTAAAGGCCTTAAAAAATAGCACAAAGCTTAACAAATAAGCTACAAAAAGGAGAAGAACACCTCTAACTCCTACAAGACCTTAAACAACCATTTTTAACACTGAAAAATAGAAGTTTTTATAGTTGAAAGCTAAGCCAAAAGGAGCATGCAAAGATGGCCAAACACTTGATCAAAATAAAACTTGAAGAGGGAAGACACTCACCCTTGAAGCACAACTTTAAAATAGCAAGTAATCAGCCAACTTCTGAGCCAAAATCACTCCAAGGAGCTCCAACAAGGCCTCCAAGAACCTCATGCCTAAGGTTAAGGTGTTTGGCTAAGAGTGATAGTGTAAATATGAAGAGAAAACACACTTTCAAGGCTAAAATGTAGAGAGAGAGAGAGAGAGAGAGAGAGAAACATCTCAGCCAAGTTTTTTGTAACTCTTTGCATGCAAGAGAATCGCTTCAATATATAGGAGATACAAGAGCAATCCAAGAAGATCCAGCCATCCACGTGCAAGAAAATAGTCTATCTTGCAAACAGCTGGCTCAAAAATATCTAAAATATATCTGTTGAAATAAGGGTGGCCGGCCGGTCATCAGTGGTGGCCGGCAGTGCCTCATTGATGGCCGGCAGGTCCTATTTGTGGCCGACAGGGCAAAGACCATGGCCAGCAGGCCATCAAGAACACCAATATACAAAGACCAACACATCGTCCAAATATGAGACAAAATGAAAATAGGGTCTAGAAGGATCAAACTTGGAGCATTTCGTCACGAAAATTGAGCACTCGACGAGCGATCAAACTTGTTGCTGAATGTACCCTGCAAGAACATCCAAGTCTTAAGGACGATAAAAAATGGGATGTCTACAGCAAGATAGACCCTTCTCTTGTTAAGTTCATTCATACTTCCATCATGCATTATCAAGTATATAAGATTATTTTGCATGCATTTTCAAAAAAAAAATAAAAAATTATATAGAAGTGGAGTATTCCTGAGTATCCTACCTCAATGAAGTTAAAAAAAATTTCAAGTGTTGAGACCTTCTTCTCCTCTTTTCTCTCCTTTCCCTCTTGCTTTCTCTCCCTCTCTTTCTCTCTTGTTCCAGTCGAAATTTGCAAGTTCTGTGCTGGAGAATTTTGTGTTTCTTATATAGACTAAAATGGGAGGGAAAACTTGGACAAGAGATTGATAAGAGAAAGCATGCATGCATGGTCATTGGTGGGTTGCCTATCCCATATGGCACACTTATGATAACCCACCCCTACACTCAAAGGTGAGAAAAATTTTGATCGAGCATGCAAAAGTGGCTGCACTTTTGAGGGGGCATCTCCATATAAGACAAAATTTATCCTTCCTCATGAGGGTTGACTCATGACCGGCCTCCTCCCCTATTTATTTATTTATTTTGGCTAGTCTACGTGTGTGTGTAAAGAATAAAATCAATGAATATATACAACCTAGTCACTAGATATTTTGTTCCCTACTATTCTCTGATTAATTCAATTACTATTTATTTAACTCATTTAGTTTCCCTAACTGTATTTAGATACAAAAATTTAATCACAGCAAGATAAATAATTTTATTTAAAAGAATTTAATATTGGTATTAATTATGGTGCTATTAACATTATAATTTAATAGTTTAATAATCACTATTGATTGACTTAATATTATTATTGACAAATTAATTAGTTGTCTAAAAATTCGGGTTCTTACAGGATGGGATTAGTCCTCCGAATGCCAGGATCAACCGAGCAAGAGCTCAGTTGTAACTAAGGAGCTCGGTCGAACCCACGATGAGGAATTATCAAGGAAATCAGACAAGTAACACGATCGTAGGATGATAGTGTAGCGCCGCGCTAAGCGTAACTCGGTGGGAAGTATTACGCGGCGCAACGACACTATAGGAAGGAGATTTCGCTGTCCGTACGCGTCAATACTGTTTGGTTGTTTCGTTAGGTAGTGTTTAGCTGTATTAGTGCTGACACGTGGGGAAATGTGATAGGAGAGCAGGTCCACGTATCTAAAGGGGAATGGGCGCAGAAGCGTGCGCAAAAACTATATAAATGACGCAGCGCCTCTATACTCAGGTCCGAAATATCTTCTAATCAAAGCTCACCTACCACTTTGTCTCCTCTCTTTTCTCTCTCTAAGTGTGCTAATTTGACCGTCGAAGGGGTTTTCCGGCAGCACACTGCCGGGTAGCTCATCGTCGTTGTGTTCTCAGTTTAATTGGACCAAAGTAAAGCTTGGACATGAGGAGTACGGATAACGTCGAACATTTGGCTCCCGTACAGGTAGTGTTATTTTATTTTATTTTTATTTTGCTAGTTTGATGAAACAATGGAGATTGTTTTGTTAAATTTGTTTATCTAGTGAAAAGGCACAATGACTTCTTTGTATTTGAAAGATGTGGCATGTCATTTGTTGGGTGTGATGAGTGTCTTTTTTATGCTGTGCTCTTTAAATAAAAAATAAAAATAAAAATTTGTACAAACCAAATGATGTATCAGATTATTTAAAACATTGTAGCCGATCCACCGGAGTTGAGTTTGAGAAGTTATATGGTGGTTTAGGTGTAATCATGTGTTGTTTTAAGAGTTTTGTAATTGGTGGAGAAAATAAAATTTATGATTTTATGTGAAGTAATTAAAAAGTAATAAAGAACATGATAATTTGTGATTGATTAAGAGTATGATTACATAATGCTCTTAGACCATGATATAATTTTTCATTGAGTTAAAAAGCAAAACTCTCCTAAGGCAGGGTAGTGTTGGAAATGGTTATAAAATTCTGGGTAAAACCAGAATTTTTTCCTAAGTTTGGTCTAATTTTTAGGTGGGCCCCGTGCATCGATTTACACGGGTCAAAGTGGTAACGCGTTCTATGCCGCGTCGTGATTCACGTGGTATATTTAGTTGCTTAAAACCATTACCGAGTGAATGGGAAATTGAAGCCAAAGTATGCTCCATGGAAATGGAGTTTTGGTGGAAATTCCTTAAAGGTATGTATAAGGCTTGTCCCACATTGATTTGATGGGAGGTTTTGAGAGGGTTTATAAGGCTTGGGTTTGATACTTGGGGTGTGCCCCAAGGGGTACCCAAGTGTTTTAGAGGGAGAGGTTATGGGCAAAATGGGCTAGACCCATTGGACCCAAAAATCACCACACGCGCGCGCGCGCCGCCGCCGTCCGTCCGTCCGGTCGGTCGGGCTGGGCTGGGCTTGGGCGCGTGGTGTGAGGTTGGGCTTGTTCGGCCCAATACTAATCTTTTTGGGCCAAAAACATTTGAATTTAATTCAAATAAACTGTTTTGGATTTTCTGTTCATCCAAACAGGGCCCTTCCCGTTTTCAAACAGAATTAAACTGGGCCCTTCCCGTTTTCAAACAGAATTAAACTGGTTTGGCATTTTGGTTCATCCAAACAGGGCCCTTCCCGTTTTTACCTGTTTAAATAGTTAATCAACAGATTCAAATCTGTTGAAATTCAAACCCAACAGGTTTCATACCTGTTCAATTCAAATCCTACAGCCACCTTAACATCTATAAATAGACCAGCCTCCCATTTGGATAATCACACCATATTGCTGCATTTTATTTCTGAAAGAAAGAGTGTAAACACTTAGTGTGTTCGACGAACAATTAAATTGTAGTGCTGCATTTAATTGTTGATAAGATCATTTCATCCTGGGAGATAGACGTCCAAGTTCTGAAAGCACCTTGGAGAGGACGAATCTGTCTTAAGGACACAGTGTTCAACACTGGACTTGATCAGAAAGTTATTCCAAGTATTTAACCAAGTAAGTTGATTAAATTATTTTTCTGTTTTCTTTATTTGTTTATTAAAATCAGATTTTAATTTTGTTTTTGTAACAAAATAAAATCTGTTTTTATTTGTTTTATTTTATTTTTATTTTGAGTTTGATTTTTGTAATCAAACAATTTTCTCTCATTTTCTTTATTTCTTTAAATTCTGATTGTTGTTTAGTACACAACAGAATTTAATTTATTTAAATACAGTGAAGATTGTATTAACAATCTTAAGACAGATTCCTTTTTGGTATCTTCATTGTATTTAATTTTCTGTTTTTCAAAGTAATATTCTGGTTGGAAAAACAAATAGTGATTTATGCTATTTGACAGATAGTAGTAATATACTGTCTCTTTTCTTTGACAACTAGTATGACATCTTTGTGTCATTAACAATTTCGAATATTAATTGGTATTACGTAAAATTATTTTGGTATTGTATTTTTCTGTTTTAGTAACAAGGAAAATAAAATTATTTTGTGTTATATTTTATTTTCCGGTTTTAGTAACTAGAAAATTAATTTGTGTTTTAATTTTTCCGATTTTTGTAATCGTAAATTATGGCTACTACAACCAAATCGCATCTGGCGGGTACTCTGTTGTTACACCAACATCGGTCCCTATTCGTAACCATGTTCATGTACCAATCAATCATGGAGAAAACCGGAAAAATTTAACTGCATCGAAGTTTAAGAGATGGCGCAGAAGATCTTTGTTCTATCTTACAACTCTTAATTTGGCCCGTTTCTCCATGAAGAGGCTCCAGACTTAAAGAGGGTGAAAGTGATCGCAAGTTGTTGCCAGTAGATGCTTGGAAACATTCAGATTTCTGCGTAAACTACATCCTCAATGGCCTTGACAACATGTCAGTATAATGTATACATCCTCTGAAGTCGACAAAAGAATTATGGGATTCTTTGGAGAAGAAATACAAAAGCAGAAGATGCAAGACGAAGAAATTTGTCGTCGGTAAATTTCTAGATTTTGTAATGGTCGACTCAAACGGTAATATCTCAAGTTCAAAATTTTCGATAATTTTGCATGATATTCATTCGAAGGTATGTCTTTTAGCGAATCTTTCCAAGTCATTTGCTTTGGTGGAAAAGTTACCACCGCTTGGAAAGATTTTAAAAATTATTTAAAACATAAACGCAAAGAGATGACCATGGATGAGTTAATTGTAAGATTAAGAATTGAGGAAGATAACCAAAAGGCTGACAAGAGGCATGGGAAAAATCCCATTGAGTCCAAGGCTAATGTGGTTGAACAAGTTCAAAAACCACATAACAAAAAGAGGAAGTTTACTGGAGATGGTCCTAAACAAGGCAACAACAATGGCAACAAGAAGTTCAAAGGAAAATGCTATAACTGTGGCAAGACTGGACATCGAGCTTCTGACTGCCGCCGCCCAAAGAAGGATCATGGAAGTACAAGCAAGAAGACCACTAATCAAGCCAATGTGACAGAATTGGATTACATCTCTGACGGAGTGAATGACATCAACCTCTCTGTTGTGGTGTCTGAGGCTAACTTGGTTGGAAATCCCAAAGAATGGTGGGTTGACACTGGAGCAACTCGTCACATATGTGCAGACAAGAAGATGTTCACTACCTACAATGAGGCTGCAAATGGTGAGCAACTTTTTATGGGAAATTCTTCTACTTCTACTGTGGCTGGACAAGGAAAAGTGATCTTGAAGATGACATTAGGAAAAGAACTAACCCTCAACAACGTACTGCATGTACCTGACATCCGGAAGAATTTAGTTTCTGGTTCTTTGTTAAGTAAAAATGGTTTTAGGCTTGTTTTTGAGTCTGATAAGTTTGTATTAACGAAGAGTGGTATGTATGTTGGTAAGGGATACATGAGTGATGGTCTCTTTAAATTGAATGTAATGACTGTTGTACCGAAAGTTGCTATGAATAAGAATAACACATCTTTTGTTTATATTCTTGAGTCAAATTTATGGCATGGTAGATTAGGACATGTAAATTATGATGCTTTGCGTACGTTAATTGGTTTGGATTATATACCAAAGTTTGAAATTAATCCTAATCATAAATGTGAAGTTTGTGTAGAAGCAAAACTAACTAAGGCTCCATTTAAATCAGTTGAAAGGAAAACTGAACCTCTAGAATTAATTCATACTGATGTATGTGATCTAAAATTTATTCAAACTAGAGGAGGCAAAAAGTATTTCATAACATTTATCGATGATTGCACAAGATATTGTTATGTTTATTTACTTAGAAGTAAAGATGAAGCCTTAGATATGTTTAAACTCTACAAAATGTAAGTTGAAAATCAACTTGGTAAAACCATTAAAATGGTTAGAAGTGATAGGGGTGGTGAATATGATGCACCATTAAATGAATTTTGTGCACAACATGGCATTATTCACCAAACTACCCCTTATTCTCCACAAAGAAATGGAATTGCTGAAAGGAAGAATAGAACTCTAAAAGAAATGATGAATGCCATGTTACTAAGTTCAGCTTACCACGTAACTTGGGGGAAGCAATATTGTCGACTAATTATGTTCTTAATAGAATACCCCACAAGAAAACCAAAAGCATTCCTTATGAATTATGGAAAGGTCGACCACCTTCCTACAAATACTTGAAAGTGTGGGGTGTTTGACAAAAGTTAAAGTTCTGTTCCTAAAAGACTAAGATTGGACCAAAAACAGAGATTGTGTGTTTATTGGTTATGCTCGTAATAGTAGTGCATATCGGTTTCGACTTATAAATCGAAATACGATATAAATGTGAACACTATTATAGAGTCAAGGAATCAGTGTTTTTGAACATGTCTTTCCTTACAAGAAAGGACAGAATTAAGTTCACGAAAAGAACTTATGATTGTACACAAAGTCAAGAGACTAATGACAATCAAGCACAAGAGACTAGTAATGGTCTCAACCAACAGATTTAACCGATGATGAACCAAGAAGAAGTAAGAGAGCGAGAACATCAAAATCCTTTGGTCCAGATTTTCGACATACTGTTAGAAAATGAACCTCAAAGCTTTATAAAGAATGACAGTCTGAAGCACCTTTGTGGAAAGAGGTCATTAATAATGAAATTGAATCCATTATGCAAAATCATACTTGGGAATTGGTGGATCTTCCACGGGGTTCTAAACCTCTTGGATATAAATGGATATTCAAGAGAAAAATGAAAGCAGATGGTTCAATTGACAAGTATAAAGCACGACTTGTAGTTAAAGGTTACGAGACAAAAGGAAGGTCTCGGATTATTTTGACACATATTCCCTGTGACAAGAATAACATCCATTCGCATGCTTATTGCTATAGCGGCGTTGTTTAATTTAGAAATACATCAAATGGATGTTAAGACTTTCTTAAACGGTGATCTAAATGAAGAGATCTATATGGAACAACCCAAGGGTTTGTAGTATCGAGCAAGAAAAGAAAGTTTGTCGACTTGTAAAATCCCTTTATGGATTAAAACAAGGACCTAAGCAATGGCATGAAAAATTTGATCATGCAATGCTTAATAATGGGTTTAAGATAAACGTATGTGACAAATGTGTCTATGTTAAAAACACGACCAAGGATATGTCATAGTTTGTCTTTATGTGGATGACATGCTTATCAGTGGAGAACGTCAAAACATGATCAAATCAACTAAGCAAATACTTAACAAAAGATTTGATATGAAAGATATGGGGGTCGCAGATGTTATATTAGGAATGAAAATAACTAAAACATCTGACGGATATGCATTATCTCAATCTCATTATATTGAGAAAATTCTTGATAAATTTATCAAGGATGATTTGAATTTAGCAAGGACACCTGTAGACATCAGTTTTTATTTATCGAAAAATAAAGGTGATGCAGTGTCTCAGTTAAAATACTCCCAAATCATTGGAAGCTTAATGTACCTAATGAATTGTACTCGTCCTGATATAGCTTATGCTATCAGTAAATTGAGTAGGTACACTAGTAACCCCGGAGAAGACCATTGGAAAGCGATCATTCGAGTTCTTAGATATCTAAGATTTACTCGTGATCATAGTTTGAACTTTACTCGATATCCAAAGAAGACTCGAAGGTTATTGTGATGCCAATTGGATATCGGATACTAAATATTCAAAATCCACTAGTGGATATGTCTTTACTCTAGGGGTGTCTTGTTTCTTGGAAATCCACGAAACAAACTTGCATCGCATACGATCCACAATGGAATCCGAGTTCATTGCTTTAGACAAAGCGGTGAAGAAGCGATAATGGCTTCGTCACTTTAGAAGACATTCCAATGTGGCCAAAACCTGCGTACTATTTGCATTCATTGTGATAGTCAATAATAATAGGCGAGGCAAAGAATCATATGTATAACGGTAAGTCACGACATATTCGCCGTCGACATAATACCGTTAGGCGTTGTTGTCAAACGGAATAATCTCAATAGATTATATAAAATCTAAAGAGAATATTGGATCCATTTACAAAAGGTTTGACAAAAGAGCTAGTTTATAGTTCATCGAAGGAATGGGATTAAAGCCTATTACATAAGAGTCGTCATAATGGTAACCCTACTTATATGATTTGGAGATCCCAAGAACTAAGTTCAAAGGACAACTAAGTTATGTATGGCTCACCGAAATCACCAAGGGATTAAAATTCCCTACTCATTCCTATGGTGAGAGTGATATCTGCAACATATGTTGTCTGCAGGGGCATAAGGATAAGCTTTGCTTTTAATGATTACTTATATCTTGATTAAGGCATAAAATCAAGGCGAGTATAAGAAGATACTCACAATAAGAATCACCTATATGAGTGTTGAACTGGGGCCGGTTCTATGAGAATGAAAGAGGCTACATTCTCTAGAAACACTCATGAAAACCAGGAGCGTTCAAGGCCAAAATGAACACAACAGTGAGAACCACGATGTGTTAGAAAATATTTTGTGTGAAATCTATTGTCTTGGCTTACACAAACGGCTGAACAATTCAAGGCATCGCGTCCATTGGTTAGCCAGTAAGTCCGATAGGTTATCACTAGGGAAGGTTCAAGGCCGAAAACTACCTATCCTGATGCAAGATATTTTCGACTTATGCTCTTTCGTTAAGTTTGCATATTGTTGCATTTCCGTTGTCATCAAATTCCATTCATGTGGGGGATTGTTGGAAATGGTTATAAAATTCTGGGTAAAACCAGAATTTTTTCCTAAGTTTGGTCTAATTTTTAGGTGGGCCCCGTGCATCGATTTACACGGGTCAAAGTGGTAACGCGTTCTATGCCGCGTCGTGATTCACGTGGTATATTTAGTTGCTTAAAACCATTACCGAGTGAATGGGAAATTGAAGCCAAAGTATGCTCCATGGAAATGGAGTTTTGGTGGAAATTCCTTAAAGGTATGTATAAGGCTTGTCCCACATTGATTTGATGGGAGGTTTTGAGAGGGTTTATAAGGCTTGGGTTTGATACTTGGGGTGTGCCCCAAGGGGTACCCAAGTGTTTTAGAGGGAGAGGTTATGGGCAAAATGGGCTAGACCCATTGGACCCAAAAATCACCACACGCGCGCGCCGCCGCCGTCCGTCCGTCCGGTCGATTGGCCAAGTGGTCAATGGGCTTGGGTGCGTGGTGTGAGGTTGGGTTGGGCTTGTTCGGCCCAATACTAATCTTTTTGGGCCAAAAACATTTGAATTTAATTCAAATAAACTGTTTTGGATTTTCTGTTCATCCAAACAGGGCCCTTCCCGTTTTCAAACAGAATTAAACTGGTAACTGGTTTGGCATTTTGGTTCATCCAAACAGGGCCCTTCCCGTTTTTACCTGTTTAAATAGTTAATCAACAGATTCAAATCTGTTGAAATTCAAACCCAACAGGTTTCATACCTGTTCAATTCAAATCCTACAGCCACCTTAACATCTATAAATAGACCAGCCTCCCATTTGGATAATGACACCAATTTTCGTATTCCATCTCTGCTTTATATCTCTGCCATATTGCTGCATTTTATTTCTGAAAGAAAGAGTGTAAACACTTAGTGTGTTCGACGAACAATTAAATTGTAGTGCTGCATTTAATTGTTGATAAGATCATTTCATCCTGGGAGATAGACGTCCAAGTTCTGAAAGCACCTTGGAGAGGACGAATCTGTCTTAAGGACACAGTGTTCAACACTGGACTTGATCAGAAAGTTATTCCAAGTATTTAACCAAGTAAGTTGATTAAATTATTTTTCTGTTTTCTTTATTTGTTTATTAAAATCAGATTTTAATTTTGTTTTTGTAACAAAATAAAATCTGTTTTTATTTGTTTTATTTTATTTTTATTTTGAGTTTGATTTTTGTAATCAAACAATTTTCTCTCATTTTCTTTATTTCTTTAAATTCTGATTGTTGTTTAGTACACAACAGAATTTAATTTATTTAAATACAGTGAAGATTGTATTAACAGGTAGAACTCATCTAGAGAAGAGTAAAACACATGAAGAATGAAAGAACTCATCTATGAAGAAAGAATTTACGTCATGTTTGTTTCCCTGACCGGCGGGTGGGATAGGAGTGCTAATGAGATGGATCCCACATTGGCGTATTCGGTAGCTTCATTGTTGAGTGGGATAGCTACTCCACTTGGATTACTATTCCCACACCACAAACGGAGCAGCTTTCCCTCAGATGAGATGCGATTGAAAAATCAATCCCCTGACTTAGAGATTGAATACGCTTTTGCCCAGTTTTAACTCTTTTTTTTTCAAAATTTGTATTAGTTAGTAGGGGTGGGCGGAGGTCGATTGCGGCTACGGAACCTTCAATCTGCCATCTGTTTATCAGATTGGCAGATTGGAGAAAATCAATTTGCATCCGTCCGTTCATCCGATGAATGTGAATTGAGCGGATTGACAAATTGGCATATGGATGCGAATCGGTTTGGCGGTTTAAAATTTTATAAATTTTCAACATAATTTAACCTGTGCACTTCCTCAAAAAAAAAAAAAAAAAGTATTACAGTCAATGACTTAAAAAAATATTACAATCACTGCATGCCTCATCCACATATTACAATCACAGCATGCCTCGTCCACATAAAGTATTACAATCTGTAATTCTTAAAATATAAAAATAATTCAAACCACCAAAACTATGAACAGAGCAGTAGTAGAAATTGTATACCTCTGTGTTGTTACATTTAGATCTGTTTTTGAAAACAAAAACTAACTAGCATATATCATCTTTTTTATTTATTATTTTTAGAGTTAAATTTAAAAACCAAAACATATAGATAAATAATACCTTTTTTTTTTAATTTAAAAAATATATTCAAGTTGAAAACTCTTTTTCAACAAAATATTTGAACTCTTTTTCAATTGAAAATATAAAGTCTTACAAATTATTAGGGGTGCTTACGATTTGGCAGTTCAGTTGCGGCCAAATGAATCTTAAATCCGTCATCCGTTCAAAACTAGGAGGATTGGAAAAAATCAATCTACAACCATCCGCTCGTCATCGTGCATCCGTCCAAAATGTGACGGATCGGTTTGGTTCGATCAGTTTGGGCGGATTGATATATCCACTGCTCACCCCTGTTAGTTAGTTTATTAAATAAAATGGATTAAAATATTTTTAATATTAAATTTTTTTTAATAAATACTAAAAAAAATATTATTTTATATGAATTTTTAAATGATTTTTACACAATTTATATTGAATAGAAAATAAAAAATATTAATCTACTGGTGTTCAAATAAACAATTTTTATCCTACATCTCCAACCTAATATTACCACAATTAAGCCATATTTGTTTGGATGGACTAGATAAGGGGAGATTGTAATACAACGGACTAATAGTTCTGAGATATATATTAGAAATTATGTGTATCCCATGTTTATTTTTTTTTCATAGGATTAAATATCTAAAAATGACTATTTTAGTGAATCTCATATTTAATTTAAAAATTATGAAGTATATTATTTAAATTGCTTACAATGGAAATAATTTGAAGAATATTTTATATTATTTTATTTAAAGTGTATTTGATTTTATTTTACAAAAACCTTAATTTTATTTAAATACGACATTAGAAGTATATTTTTATTTATGATTTTACTAATACAAAAAAAGAAAAAATGAAAAAAAAATAAGAGAAGATTATTATATATCATGAGATTAATTTACACGTATTTAAAAAAATTCAACATGTTTAAAAAAAAATTAAAGAAATAAATTATATATATACTTGAGGGTTAATTTTGTTATTTAACCAATTAATCCGGAGGTTAGGTCAGTCTATCCATTTCTATTCCACACCCTCCATGGGATTAAGTTATCTCATATATAAGAGATTAATAATTGGACCGGACTATTAGTTCGACCTTCATTTTTTCAACCAAACATTGGACTATGAACTTTGTTAGATATGGAGTCTAATCCCATAGCCTAATCCTGCTAAACAAATACCTCTTAATAGTTTTTTCACTTAATTCCACCGTACTCTCCCCTCAATTTTATGGAATCAAACAAATGAGACCTTAAGGCTATCCTTAAAAAAAAGGAGGACCCAGAGGTCATACCTGAGAAGGAAAACCCAAAAGTCACACTGAAGTAGCATAGACTAGTCGAGCAAATTTCACCCCTAAGGATTTCAGCATCATCAAAAGCAATTTGATAACTCTCACTTCAAAATGTTCTGTTGGGAGTTAGAATCTGAGGGGTATTATATGACATGTTCAAAGTTTTTTTATTTTTATTTTAATAGATAAGCTAATCTTTTTATTTACAATTTTGAAGTCACTATAATAAACACAATAAAAAAAGAGTTTAAATTTTTTTGAACATCCACCAAGAATATTTATGGGATCCCAAAAATATTTATGCTTTATTTGGAGGATTTCAATGTGAAACAGGACTTATGAGATTACAAGAATATTTATGAGACTAAATGGTCAATAAGTCATGGATATATGATTTATTAATAAATGGCTTTATATTCATACTCAAAGTAAATTGGGATGAGATGAACTCTACTCCATGGCTCATCTCTCCATTTATATTTCTCTTGTGAGTCTCAACTCGGACCCACAACGATAATCGAATCGTCCATTCCGTAAATCTCGTAATAAAAGTAATTTATGCAAAAATTAATTTCATCGAACAATTATAAATATAGAAATATGTCCCGTTTTGTTTTATAAAATGAATAATTTAAATTTATTATTATATTTATCATTCTTTTCATAAATTAAAATGTGATTTATATCCGATGAAATTAATTTTTTGTACGAATGAACTTTATTGCGAGGCCTATAAGATAGACGGTTCAGATTATTGATACGGGTCTAGATTGGGGCCTACAAAAAACTGTATGAATAGATATAACAAGATGAAGGTATAGAGAGAAACTTAGGGAGGGTAAATTCTATAAATGCATAAAATCCAAATGCTTAGATGCTTGAGGTAAATTCTACATGTTGCAATCATTTAAAATGCAAGACATGCAACAATCAAGCTCAGCACCTCTAGCACCCCTGCAAATCCAGCATCTGAAAACCATAGAGTTATCAGGAAAAAAAAAAAAAAAAAAAGGAGAAGAAGAAGAAGAAAGCAAAAAGAAAGAGAAAAGGCAATGAACATGAACAACATGGTGGGCATTCTTCACATTAGCAAGCAGGCTCATATAGCTTCCTTCTTTTCTTACAAGCATTGCAGTAGAACTATGCATCTTCATCTTCATCTTCATCTTTATCTTCATCCTTATGCTCATCTGGATGGCCTTTGATGGGAGAATTGGTGAGATTGAATCACAATTGTCATAACTGAGGCATATAATATGGTTACACATCCAAAGGGTATGTGTATTATAGAATTTCCCAACTATTATACATTTACAAAATGATCTTGTATTGTACATAAAAGCAGATTTTTTTTTTTTTTTTTTGGTATATGTATATAGATAAGATACACATGGGTATGTATAAGCTTTTGCAATATTGATTTTTGGGAAACTTACTGATAAGTCCCATATACCAAGTTCAAGACCCAGCTAATCCTCAAACAAAACACTTGCACCAATTAGTCCAATACATTTTTAATTGTTACCAAAAAATCTTTTTTTTAAAAAAAAATTTACAGACACTGTTCACATCTTACTACCATCGGACTTCCATCAAACGGTCGCCGGAGACTCGTCGGAATGTTCAATATCGCCGGGAAGTCGCCGGAGTATCACTGGGAAGTTGCCGGAGTTTCGCCGGAAGTTCACCGGAGTGTTAAGAACGTTAATGGAAGTCGCCAGAATATTCAGAACGTTCACTGGACGTTAAGAACATCACTAGAGACTCACCGGAATGTCTATAATATTGCCGGAAAAAAAAAAAAAAGAATAAATGGATAAATTATAATAAAAAAACATAGCAAAATGTGCTAAATATTGATAAATTAAAAGGAAAAAAAAATGAAACTACAAAAAGCAGCAACAATGGAGAAAACATATGTTATTTTTCAATTTTTGTAAGGTTCAAGCAAATAATCTCCAAATAGTGATCAAATTGAAAAGTAAGTTTTGAAACTGTAAAATGTTACAGTTTCAAAACAAAAATCTATTAAGCATTTATCCTCATTAATCAAACTGAAAAACATGTTATGAAACTGTAAAATTTTACAGTTCTAAAGAATGTTATAAAACTGAAAAATTTTACAGTTTTAAACCATGATTCATTCCAACACAAAAAAAAAAATTGAAACTGCAAAATTTTACAGTTTTCACCGCTTGTAACAAAAACTTGAAAACTACTTATTCAGAATTTGAAAATTTTCTCCATTAGAATAGAAAAATAGAAGTGTATAGCAGAGAAAAAAAAAAAAGAGATCGAAGGAGAAAGGCGGATGTAGAGAGAAGATTGTACTCCGGCAACTATTTTTTGTTTAGATCTAGCCAAATCTGATGTAGATCTACTCAGATCTGATGTAGATCTGACTCATCTTCTTCGTCGAAAATATATCATCTTCGTCGTTGGTGAGAGTGAAGGCACGAGTTGATTTCGATGGTTGGTGGTTATCGGTGAACCCCGATCAATGGAGAAAGACATGATCACTGGTCGTCGTCCATGACCAAGACGATGAGAGAAAAATGTAGAAAAAAAGAGAGAGAGGAAAACGTAAAAAGGGAGGCAAAAAGCACAGAGAGAGAGAGAGAGAGAGAGAGAGAGAGAAGAAAGAAGGACTTTTGGGTCTATTCAAAAAGTTACAGGATTAAATTGTGTCTATATGTTTCACATGGGACCTGTGGGTAATTTTCCCTTGATTTTTCCTTCAAAACTTATTCATTCTAGGCCTGATTAATTGGGCCGGCCTGAACTCGGCCGTATCCAGGACACATATATGGGCTGAGTTTTGGATGAAACGGTTTGTATTTAAATGGGCTGTCCTCAGACAACCTTGAGCTTAGATTACACCAGCCCAATTGATAGGTCTACTACTAAAAAGACAGACTAGAGAGTGAGAGAGAGAGGGAAAAGTACAGAAAAAGAAAAAAGAAAAGAGAGAATGAAACATATCCATTAGATCTTAGAGTTGTGAAATAATCATAATAATTGAATAATGCAATAAAGATCTATTAAAACTTTGGAATGGATAGAACAACAATTTTAACCGGGTGAATATTGGGTAGTTTAGAGGCGCATTTAGTGGTGTTTTATGATATTATAATTAATAGAAAATATGAGATATTATGATTTTGTATTGGGTGATTGATAAATATAAAAAAATATAATAAATGATGATTACTGAAAAAAAATATAAGCACTACAGGAAAAATGAGTTTTGGCGACGTTTATTTAACGGCGTTTTATGAAATGTCACATTTTATAATATTTAACGACGTTTCTTAAACGTCATTTGTTTTAAAAATAAAAGCGGCACTGCTTTCACGCATTTAAAAGCGCCTTGAATGTCCTCTCTCTCCTTTAAATGGGCAACCCTGAATCCCTAATCTCTCTCACTTGCTCATTTTGTAGCCCTAATCTCTTACTCACTCGATCTCGTTCGCTCTCTCTATTTCTCTAAACCCTCTCAATGGATCGATTCATCTCTCGCTGATTCATCTCTTGTTGATTTCTCAGATTTCGATTTCATCTGAATCTCTGATTTCGATTTCGAAGCTCTACTCCCAGCACCATCTACACCAGCGAGGTATCGATTTCTCTGTCTCTCTCAAGCTCTTCCTTCCCGTCTCTCTCGATCTGGTTATTGAAATTGAAATTCTAAACAAGAAACTACAAGTTGATTTGTGGCTAAACACATCATTTTCTTCTTTTCTTTACTCTCTGCTTCGTTGAACTAGATTTAAGGTCTTTGCTTCAAGCCCGTATGTGAGAGAGAGAGAGAGAGAGAGAGAGAGAGGGGATGAGGATGAGGATGAGGAGAAGGAGGAGGTGTTGATTTGTGTCTGAAGGCATCCTTTCCTGATCTGTTATGTTGAAAAAGTTGAAAGATCTTTGAATATATACAGTTACTTTCCTTTTTCTAGATTCTCTTTAGCTTGAGGTACAAATCTCCAATCTCTTCACTTTCTCTACCTTCAAATCTTGTGTGTATGTATATTTGGATTTATTTGTGCATATTACATGTTTGTTAATATGCTAAGCTCAAGTTGAAGTTCTCTCTTTCTTGTTCTCTGTTAGATTTCTATTTTTCTATTATTTTTCACTGCACACAAAATACAAAAAGAGACACAAAAATGCACTTGTTAGTTTGTCTCTGGCTCTAAAAGTAGTCCACTATTTTGACTTGTAAGACCCACCAACCATCTATATATATGTGTGTATGTATATATGCTAAAAGGGTTTATTATTGTTGAATTTGTAAATTTGAATTGAAGGGCAGTTTGGAAGAAGGCCATGGGAGAGGGAGAGAGAGATGAAGGTCAAGATCATCAGACCTCTTTGGTTGATTCTTCCATCGACAGAACTGGTTTGTCTTTCTTTCACTTTCTTTCTCTTCTCTTGTTTTTTTTTTTTTCCCCTTTTCTGACAGTAACCATGAATTATTTAATGTTTTATGTGTGTGTGTATATTATATATTCAATTGTGTGTATGCATGTATGTATTTGTGAACTTGGCGGATAGATAAATAAACCAGACCAAACCAAACTAAGCCCTTGTGTCTCAATCAGGTTGATTCGGATAGATAAAGTCACATCTCATAATATGACACATTTGTCTTCACATATATCCAGTATCCTTCATCTAAACCTTACCTCAGTTTGTAATGGGCCTTTTTATGCCCTTACAGTTTGAGTGGTCAAGTCGATCAAGAACTAACTAGTTTCCCATGCACCACAAGCTTAGGCTTAATAATTTGCATCTTTGAGTGCATTTGCTATCACTAGAGAAATTATTTGTTTATGTATTCCCGGCGGTTTAGAGCTTTGATGATAATATCTATTGTTCTGAATCTTAATCTTTGTGGGGCATGCGGTAAGAACTCCTTGACATCTATCGAATGTATTGGCCGAGAGAGATTCAAGCGAATTATTGATACATTATCAAATTCTCGATTCCACATATTCTCGTAAGTTTTTACGTCTGGAAGCATAGAATTCTAGTTTGAAGTTGTACTGCTATAATTAATTTCATCCTAAACCTTATTTATGAGTATTGGTGGTCCATGACACTAGGTTCTCTGCTGTTAGTCATATGGATTTGGATTCTTGGTTCCTATCACTAGAGAACTTCAAAGCTGCCCTTTCAAGTATCCAAAGGCAGCCAAAGGTGGAATGTTTAAAAGGTATGGGCATTTTATTAGATTTTTTTTTACCTTTCACATGCATTTTTTTGCTTTTACGATTCTCATTATTCTAGTCCTCCCAAAGTAGTCCACTAAATTCTAGTGAGTAGGTGAGTAGTAAATAGAAACCAATTTTATTGAAGTTTTTTTTTTTTTTTTTTTTGGTTCAACAAGTTAATGCTGTTGCCCCAGGGTTCATTGCATCTGATATGATTGCTAAGCTTGGGGGAGACATTGAGAAGAAAATCTTGGAAACCATCCCCTTGAAACTCATTTTGAATTGTTTAACATGAATCGAATTGTGAATCATGCGATTCACCGTCGATTCTGTCCCAAAATAGATTCACATCGATCTATGCATGAATCATGAATTGAATCGTGAATCAAATCACGAATTGTAAGATATTGATAAGATAGGTACTATTTTCAACCACCATTTTACCTCTTAATGAATGGGAGCAAGAGCCGTTATTCTTTGTTAGAGATAGACTTTTGTTTTGTGGAAGTTCGGTTTTTAGTGGATCTAGAGTTGACTACGATGCTCTGGACACTCATGTACTACTATGCTTTACGGTCCGATGGAAGTAGGTAAGGTTATTGAAATTAAAGATATCAAACATGATGTAGGTTGGTTCCTTGATCATTTTCTTGTACCCTGCTCTTTTGTGTTTTTGAATCCTTGATGAAATATAGTGGTCAAATCTGTTAATCATTCATCCTCTTCTCTTCATTCCTTATCCTTTCTTTCGATTGTTCTCTTGTGGAGCGGGTAAAGATGGGTATTCTTTCCTTGTTGAATGGAATGAAAGTGAAGGAGCAATAAAGAGGACATACTCGGGTTGAGAAGAAATCTGTTGGTGTTGTGCGGTTTGACACAACTCAAAACCACTTTTTGGTGGGTGAAGATCACCAAATAAAGTTTTGGAACATGGACAATAACGACATTCTCACTAGTATGGATGCAGAGGGTGGACTTCCTGGTGTAATCTTTATAGTTGTTTTGGGAAACACCCAAATTTTGTTTGAATTCACTCTTACTTTATGACATTTTTTGCCTTAAAAGAGTCTTCCTCGCTTGAGATTCAACAAGGAAGGAAATCTTCTCACATTACAAAGCAGACAATGGAATAAAGATACTCGCTACCATTGCTGGTCTTAGGAGTTGCAGAAAAGATTCAGGTAATTTTATGATCCTTGCATTGTCTGTTATCCCTTCAGATTATTTAAACTTTATTTTTTCCTATATAAGAAATCTGGTCTTCGGGACCTCACAGATATCTAGCAAAAACTTTGCCTACAGATGGAAAGGACACCTACTGTGATGAGGTTATGGAAACTCCAGAAGTTGGTGTTAAGAATTTGGGTGATAGTTCACCTTTGATGCAATCTGAAGGGTACAAGGAGGTAAAAAGCATTGGTACTTCTGTTGATCAATCTATTGATGTTGTTGGAATCTGCAATGAGGCAGTTACTCTTGATCAAGAAGACACGGTTATTGATGAAAGTAACTCTGCAATCACCTCAACAAGTCCAGTCCCTCTCCTTCCTTGCTATTGATAACTATTCAAAACTTGTCTTGTCAATCATAAAGGTATATATCTATTTCCCTCTGGATATATAATATGGTTGCAGCTCATAAATAGTGCTTATTCTATATGTTTGTTTATGGTATTACTGAAACTGTAATACATTGATGTTTCCATGGCTGATTGTTGAATATTTGTTGGTGGTGGTGTAGCTGCGGTGGCATGGGAAGCAGGGAAGCCACTAGTGATAGAAGAGGTGGAGGTGGCACCGCCGCAGAAAATGGAAGTTCGTCTCCAGATCCTCTATACGTCCCTTTGCCACACCGATGTTTACTTCTGGGAAGCCAAGGTATATTGAATAAAGAAAATTTAGTTTCCAATGGAAACATTCGTGTATATATAATTCATAGTAACTCTATTTTGTCCATTGCATAAATCACAGCAACAAAATCCTCAAAACTGTAGAACAATCGAATCCTGGAATGTATGATAATGCTTGTGATAATCTTGCATATATTGTTCGTTTACGGTTTCATTTTCTATTTTCACTTTTCGAAAAGCACATGAAACTTGTTTGGTAATTGTGTTGTTTCTGAATTCTAAAAACAACACACTTTTTAGAAAATACTAGAAAGTTAGTTTCAAATTTTAGATTACTGTTTCCGCACAAAAATTAAAACAATATGAAAATGACAATTGTTATCAAACTTTTTGTTGTTTTGTTTTTGGAAACATGAAATTCTAAAACAATCCACTTTTTTTTTTAAAACTATTTCTGCACTTAAAAGAGAAGGCGATATGAAAACGATGGGTACTTTCAATTGAAAAATGAAAATTGAAACTGAAAACAAAAATGAAAAATGCATTGAACTGATGTATTTGTCTTGCTCGATTTTATTTGAATCTTAAAAAATTTCTTCCCAAGTTCTCTCCGAGGTTTAGTTTTCATCTGATAGATTCCTTAGGATTGATTGTTGATTGCTCTATAGATCAATCCCTTCTCTCTTGAGACCATTCTGTAAATTAAGCCCGGACTTTGAAGCTATCACTTGTGCTGAAATTTACCAGTAGTAGTTTGGATTTGTTAACAGTTGATTGTGACTGAAACGTATTTTTTATATTGCAGGGACAAACACCCTTGTTTCCTCGCATATTAGGTCATGAAGCTGGAGGGTATGAATATCCATATTAAATTTCAAGGACTTGGCTTTAAATATGTACTACTTTTGCTAATTACTTTCTTTGTGTTTTCGAGGAAATTAGAATTGTGGAAAGTGTAGGCGAGGAGTGACCGATCTCCAACCAGAGACCACGTCCTCCTGTTTTCACTGGGGAGTGCAAAGAGTCTTGCCTTGCAAATCGAAGAGAGCAACATGTGTGACCTCCTCGGGATAAATCTTGATAGAGGGTCATGCTTAGCGATGGCAAAACAAGGTTCTCCATCAATGGAAAGCCCATCTATCACTTCGTTGGCACATCCACATTTAGTGAATACACCGCCGTTACACGTTGGTGTAAAATTGAAATCTTATGAATTATCTTTTGCATCATTTTTTTCAAAGCCAGCGTCGGTGAAGGTGCTCGTATTGTCGGAGCTTCGGGATCATTGGAATTGATTTGAATGCAAATAGATTCAATGAAGGTGAGTTTTAATGATTAATAATTGCCATTTCTTGTTGGCTTTGCTCCCCATCCTAATTTCTCATCGATTCTTGATGATGGTCCTAATTTATTTCCACACTAAGAAGTTCGGTGTTACCGAAGTTTGTGAACCCAAAAGATTATGACAAGCGGTTCAACGGTTAGTTCCAAACCATTTTCATATTCTTGTCACGTTAACTGTTGTAGAAACAATTAGTTGAGACTAACAAAATTGTAGGAAATAGTCAAAAAGCGTTTGATGCCAATTTGTTGCCATTTTGTAATGGTGCAAAAATGTAAATTGGGCGCCAAGTAAATTGACAACCACTAGTTCAGACAAATCGTTTGGACAATTGTCCAAACGTATCCCAAACCCCATATGCCATCATCAAACCTGTGCAAACTGTCACCAATTGTTTCATTTGGATAGGGTTTGGTGACGACATTTGGGATTGGAACCATCTGCAAAAGTGTAATTTCCTAAGGTGCAAGCAAACACGCTTGTTATTGCATATCAATGCTAACTTTGCATAGGGAAATGACCCTCATTGATGTAGTTGAGTAATTTAAGTGTTGATTTGAGTTTAAAAAAAATCACTTCTTTGAATTATTAGTTAGTTCTGAGATTTAAATTCTGGCTGTCAGGTGATTGCTGACATGACTTGATGTGCGTATGAGCATGCAGAATGATCCTGTTAGCAACCACAGGGGGAAGAAAAATCTAGTGTTATCTGGATGGGGAGATGAATCAATTCTGTCTGAAGATTTCATAAATCCATACTATATTCCGAGTACTTATCAAACATATAAGTGATCAAACTTGAAAGAATTTGGTAAACATCTTGGAGATGTACTTTTTAAGTGTTAATAACATATAACTGTTTTGACCATTTTGATTTTAATTGATGTATTTAAAGTCTAAATTGTTGCTATTTTTAGGTATGTAATGCATTATTTCTTATTTTTAATTTTGTTTTCAAGCTTAGTTTATTTATTATTTTAATAAACATCAATTATTAGTTCGTAATAATTGTTTGATAGGTATTTTTTTTGTTCAACCGTATAAAATTAACAAAATAAAAAAAAAGGCTATGGCGGCGTTTAAAAAACGTCACTATATTCCACCCCAACGGGTAAATTTAAAAAATATATAAATGTCTATGACGGCGTTTTCAAAAACGTCGCTAAATGTCTTAGTGACGTCATAGTGCAGTTAGGCAGGACATTTTGCGGCGTTTTTAAAAACGCCGCCTATAGTCATATAACAACGTTTTTCAAACGTCATAAAGTTATAGCGGCGGCCTCATCATCGGCGTTTGGTACTAAACGTCACAAAAATAATTAGCGACGTTTTTAGTACTTTTGGCGGCGTTTTTTAAACGCCGCTAAAAGTGGATTTTCCAGCAGTGAAGTATGTGCTGCTTCGATAATATTTAATAATTTTCCATTCCAAAATATATGTGGCAAAACAGGCCATGTACATGGAGGAATCTTTAAAAACCAACCATATAATAGAATTTTAGAATATGCTTAAAAAAGATCCCAAAAAAGTTAGCAAAAAAAACTGTCAAAGAAAAGGGAGTTTGTCGAGTATAGTCCACAGATATCATTGTGGCGTGCTTGTATTGAAATGATACAGTTTTGAAATTGACAAATTTTTAGCTAATTAACTAAACAATATATATATATATATATATATTTTTGTCATTCGGAAAAGAACAATATCAATTTTCATATTAGACTCAGTAGAGAAAAATAAAAATTTATGACAATCAACTTTGATCATATATCTTTATGAATAATGTTTGAAAACTCGAATTTGGTCCCTCCTAATCCCCAAAACGACGTTGTTTTGGGGATTTTTTTTTTTTTTTCTTCTTCCATGTTCGACTCTGCAACAGCTCGGAGGGAGAGGGAGAGAAAGAGAGAAGAAGAGGGGAAGAGAGAAGAGATCGTCGCCCAGCCCGTCGCTGCCGATCGCCCAGCCCGTCGCCGCCGTCGCCCAGCCCGTCGCCTAGCTCCGATTGTCGCAGCAGCTCCGCCTCCTCCCACTGTTATGGCCCCCTCCAGTCCACTCCTCCTCCTCCTCTTCCTCCTCCTCCTCCTCCTCCCTTCTCTTCTTCTCTGCTCCTGAAAAAAAAAATCAAGATTAGGAGGATTCGGGAGAACTCGTTTTCGAGCTCCCTAGCACGGTCGTATCTTTATATAAAGAAATTAGCATATCACTCATTGTTATATACATGTTTAAACAAATAATTAACAATTAATTTTGAAATTAAATAATAACATAAATTTTATTTAAAATCTAGAATTTTTTATTGATAAATCCTATTTAGAGGTGTTCTAACCTAATAAGTCTACCAAGGAAAATTACAACTTACTTAATCCTATATATTTATACTTTTATTTCATGAGGTCTTTTTTTCTAAATTTATATTATTTGTTGGACTGTTATACCCTTATGTCTATTATTGATATATATTACATAGAAAAATGATATATACATTTCCTTTTTTGTTGCTATTTCTATTTTGGTAGTAACCATTATTCACGTTTTTTTCTTTTTGATCAGTTCCATTCATATTTATGGTATTATTTTATTGTGCTAGGGTTTTGAAACTCTATTTGGTAGAATTTAGAAACTCTAGCTTATACATAGTGGTGAAATAATATTATATTTCTCCATTGTTGCAGTGAAGCTTTAGGTTCTTCCATTGTCACTTTGTATTCAAAGTTCTGTGTTTGTCCATTGTTACTCTGTGTTTGAAGCTCTATATTTCTCCATTGTTGTTAGTCGAAACTTTGTTTATATTCAGTCAATTTTGTTATAAACATATTCTTCAAATGCGGGTTTGGTTTGATTTGGATTGGTAGAATGGTGAAATTGCATAGATTGTTAATGATAATGATAATGATAAAGATAAAGATGATAATGAAGATGAGGATGTGAGTGATATTTTTTTTTCTTTTCTTTTAGAGTGATTGAGTTTTTTTTTTTTTTGGGTAAACTACCAATAGGTCCTACTTTGGAGACTTATTACCCATTAGGTCATACTTTGGAGACTTATTACCCATTAAGTCCTATTGATAAATTTATTAAGTGATAAAGATAAATTTATCAGTCTTTTATTTTTATGAATAAATTTATAGTGATAAATTTATCAGTCTCTTTGTTTTTATGAATAAATTTTTAGTGATAAATTTATCACTCTCTTCTTTTTATAGTGTTAAATTTATTAGTTAGGACCTGTAGGTAAATAAGTCTAGTAAATAGGACTAATTGGTAAGTACCCTTTTTTTTTTTTTTTCTAATTCTATTGCTGCCATTATTTTTATTTTTTTGTCAATCAATGTAAATGTTCACATTTCACATTATTTGAAAATCTAAAAAATAAGTGTTGGAATATAGATATGGACAAAATTATATAATTGATAAGATGTGAATGTTCACATATCATTGATTATTTGTTACTATACTTGTTGTTTGAATAATTATTTTTTACTAACATTAAACAATTGAAATAATAATTTTTTTTTTCTTTCAATTTTGTTTCATATTATAGTGTAAATGTTCACATTGGTATGAATTTAATTTTTCTAAGGTTAGTTGTATGTTAATTGTAAATTGTGAATATTCATATTGTATTTTGATTTGAGTTTTTTTTTTTTTTGAAATTTTGAAAGTTAGTTGTATTTTATTATTTTTTAACATACTTGTTGGTTGAATAATAATTTTTGTTACTATTGAACAATCGAAATAGTCGATTTTCATTTTTTAAAATTTTATTTTATGTTTTCACATTGCAGTGTGAATGTTCACAGTAGTATGAGTTTATTTTTATTTTTTTAAATTAGTTGTATATTAATTGTAAATTGTGAATATTGACGTTATATTTTGGTATATGTTTTGTTTTTTCAAAAGTTAATTGTATGTTTGTTGTTATTGCTACTATGCTTGTTAATTGAATAATCATTTTGTTACTATTGAGCAATGGAAATAGTTGATTTTACTTTTTCAATTTTGTTTTATGTTTTTACGTTATAATGTAAATGTTAACATTGGTATGCGTTATTTTTTTAAGGCTAATTGTATATTAATTATAAATTGTGAACATTCACATTGTATTTTGGTATGAATTTTATTTTTTCAAAAGTTAGTTGTATATTTGTTGTTTATTGTGAACATTCACATTGTACTTTATATTGTGTTTTATTTTTTCAAAAGTTAGTTATATGTTCGTTATTTACTGTAAACATTCATATTGCATTTTGATTTTCATTCAGATTTTTTGTTGCGTTATTTTTAAAATTTTCAAATTATAAAAGGTTCAACCTTCATAATTTGAGATTTTATCTAATGCAAGAGAGATTTTCTCCTTAGAATAAGGGAGAGATTTTCTTCATGGAATAAAGAAAAGATTTTCTCTTTAGAATGAGGGTTAGATTTTCTCCATAAAATGAGAGACTATTGTTATGTATTAGTTTCAAAATAGAAATATGTGCAAAAAATTAGAAAGGATGATTTGGTCATATTACATTAATGGAATAATAAAAAAGAACATGAATTAAATGGAATAAAATACTTAGAAAGAGGATTTATAAAAAAATAACCCTAAAATGTGTCAAATATAATTTAGAATTAATTAAATTTTAACCATTTCATTAGATTTTTTAAAATTTTAATTTTTTTTATAATTATTATGTCATTAATGGTATATTCTAAGTTTTCAATAAGAAATAAATATCATAGTTTAATTAGTAAAGATAAAAAAATAAAATAAATTACAAAGACTATATTTATGATAAAATAAAAATACATTTCACCATATAAGTTTTTCAGCTTTAATTTATTCTATATTAGAATTTGTCTAATTATATAGTTAAAAATTTTATTCATATTTTATATTTAAATATTTTTAAATTACAAATAAATAAATTTTATTTAGACTCTTCATTTAAATCTCAAATTGGACTCTCCTTTTAAATCTCAAATTGGAACCATCACCACTGCGGAATGTTTTGGAAAGTGTTTTTTTTTGGCTATTTTTTTTTTCATCTTTAATAAAAAAAATTAAAAAGTTTTAGGTTAATAGATTCTACTCAACGAGATGAACCGAAAAATTATAATTTTTTTAAGAAAAATCAAAAAAATTTAGAAAAGACAAAAATAAACTAAAATAAGCAATTTTTTAAAAGCTTAATTCTATCTTTAGTTTTTTTTTTTTTGAAAGTTTTTATTTTTTAAATATAATTTTTAGATTCGTCTTGATTAGAGAATTGGAAAAGTAAAAAAGATTGATATAATTTTTTTTTTTTAAAATTCAAAAAAAGAGGGTTTTTTAAAAAAAAAAAAAAAAGAAAAGAAAAAAAGATATGTCTCTTTTGGCAACTTAAAAAACAAGTCATTTTTTAATTTTTATTTTTATTTTTAATCATTAGTGTGTTTTTTTAAAATTATGTTAAATTTTTTTATTTTCTTGACCAGTTTTATCGGCACAAATCTAAAAGTATATTTTGTTTTTGAAAAATTTCAAAAAAATTTGAAAAAATCAAAATAAGTCAAAAAAGATTGCTTATTTTTGTCTTTTTTGAATTTTTTTAAAAATTATAAAATTTCGATTTCCCTAGTCGAACTGAATCTAAAAACCTATAAATTTTTTTGAAAATTATTTTTAAAAAATTCACTAATAACAAAAATAAATCAAAAAATTAACAAACCCCAAAACAACTCTTTAATCTTCTTGTCATGCGAGTAGACTATAAATATATTTTGATCTTTAATTTTAAATTATGATTAATTTTTTAAAGGGACGAGACTGTCTCCAGTCTAAATTTGAGACAGTTCGGTCCAGTTCAACCTATTGAGCTCACTTTTAGACTTTTTTTCGATAATTAGAATCGTTTACATTTTAAAGTTTGTTAAGTGCCTTATTCCTGTAAAAAAATCACGTCGATCGGATAATGGATACTATATATGCCGATCACTTTTATCTGGAAAAAAAATAGACGGTCATAAAATTAATAGTTCATAAAAAAATAATCCGAATACATAATATATGTTATTCGATTGACTTGATATTTTTCAGAGATAATATACTCAATCAATTTTAAAATGTGAATCGTTCAAATTATTAAAAAAAAAAAATCCTAAAATAAACTTAGGCACCGTTTGGCAAGAAGGATATGGGGCTTTTTTAGCTATTTTAGCCACAAAAAACAAAATAGGCTATTTTAACTACAAAAAACAAAACATCACATCTAATCCATAATCATTACACTCTTCTCTCACAAAAAAAAGTTAAAAAAGTCAAAAGATCCTTTCAAAATCAAATTTTTTAATCCAAACTAAAATAATTAAAAAAATCAAAAAATTAAAAAATCAACCCAATTCCCCAACCAACCCTTAATAGGCCGTATTAAATTCTCCAACCTAAACGGTGGACTGGAAGCCAACCCAACCTTTTTTGAACTCATCCAAAATCCCACCATCATCAAGTGGATGAGTGGAGAGAATTTTCAACGCCACTTTTCTTCCAAGTTTGAAATTAGAGGATAAATTGCCTGCCAATTTCGCCTAATCAAAATCTATTTCACTTTATTTATTTTTGTCTTTTTATGAAATAATCAATAAAACATAACATTTGTATGGAATGTGCGTTGATTTTTTTAAATTTTTAATTATTTTAATTTGAAATTAAAAAATCTCATTTATGATGATTTTTTTTGACTTTTTTTATTTTTATAAAAAAAAATTATAATTTAAATGTCACATTTTAACACTTTTTAACTTTATATTTTATTTTATGACTAATAGCTCCAAAACAACCTGCCAAACATAGCAGGTAATTGTTGAAAGGGACCTTTCAGTCCGTGATTGGATTAGAATATAGTGATGAGATTGTGGGGGCTTATTCCGGATCATATTTCGATAATTCAAACCGTTAATATGTAGAATTGATTGAGTACTTTATCTCTGTAAAAAAATTACTTTAATCGGATATCGATAGTTATTTGATCAGATCAGATTTCTATCAACGCTAAATATAGTTTTCAAAATAAATTGTTGATAAAAATCTAATCGGATCAAGTAATTGTCGATATTCGATTAATATGATTTTTTACAGTGATAAAGCACTGGATAAGTTCTACACTAAACGATTCAAATTATTGAAAAAGGACTCGTGGTGAGCCTCACGGATATAACAACACTATTCAATCTACGAAGTAGATTGGAGATAAGTCTAACCCTTATTAAAAAGTTCAAGCTAAACAAAATATAAGACATTAGGTTTAATAGATATTTTTTATTATTGAAAGGTCCATCTATTGTAAAATAATTTGGTAAGAAATTTATTTGTTTATTTTGAAGAATATTTTTTTTTTTAATTTTACCCCTTAATTTATTTATTAATTTTTTTTATCTGTTGATCCGTTCAAGTATTTTCCTATCTCAAATGTGCAAATAATAGTTGCGTGCAATAACTGTGTAGCTTGCTTCGACATTGATGATAGAGACCACCATGCAATGAATATCACTAGCATGATGTTGTTCGGTACTTAAAGCAGCAAATTCTTTGACTAATCATTAAACCACTAAAAGTACGCGATCATAATATTTAGGTTAGGTTCACCATCTCCTAAAAAAAGTTTAAAAAATATAAAATATAAATTAATTTGTTAAAAATAAATATCAAAAAAGTATTTTTAAATTTTAAAAAATTATTTCTATTTATCAAAGATAAAATTATATAAAATCAATAAATCTTTTACACATTTATTTATTTATTTATTTATTTTATAAAATTAATTTTTATTATATGTTTGGATGATAGTTATATAATGGGTAGTTGTTACGTTTTTAATATTTAATTGGTATATTTAACATATGAAATGTTTTTAGTTTTAGATTTTTTTATTTAATAGATTGATTTAATAATGATATCAAAGTTGTCGTCATATTTGACTTTTAAAAAAATAGAAACTAATTTAATGAACACAAAAACAATCATCCATTACATGATTATCATCCAAAAACATAATAAAAATTAATTTAATAAAATAAATAAATAAATAAATGTTTAAAAGATTTATTAATTTTCTATAATTTTATCTTTACTGGATAAAAATATTTTTTTGATATTTATTTTTTTTCAAATTAGTTTATATTTTATCAAATTGACGGTTTTGTCTTTGAAAATCCAATAGTATCTTCAATTGTCCTTATTTGGAACAAGATTAAAAATTCAAAGTCAAATATATCACAATTGAAAAGTTAGGTATCAAAATGACACAAGTCCCAAATTATAGGGACCGTTAATATAATTCTTTTTTTTTTCTAGTTTTATTTTAGTTACTCTTTTTTTTAGTCTTTTTATTATTATTATTGTTATTTATTTTTAAGGTACTTTTAGACCAGAAGAAGTAAATAAAAGTAAAAATAAAAAGATAAAAAAAAATTTAAAAAGCCCACTATATTGCAGTTTTTGAAAGTTATATCAAGAAAAGAGAACTACTATTAATATAGGGAAAAATATAGATATTTTATCAAAACATTTTATTTCTTGTGTGGCTTCTAAAATGACATTAAGCAATTTTTTTAGGAGAAGTGATTCAGAGCTCGAATTCGGGTGTCCCTAATGCCCTGAAACCACGAAACGACGTCGTTTTGTGGTTTTAATTTTTTTTTTTTTCAGCAGATGAACGAAGAAGAAGACGAAGGGGAAGGGGAAGGGAGGAGGAGGAGGGCCAACAAACTAGGGCTGGAGGCAGAGGCGGAGGCAGGAAGGCGGAGGCAGAACCTTCTGCTGACGTCGAGGCGACAAGCTTCGAGGCTGCAAGAAGCGGCCGACGTCGGCGCGAGCTTCTTCCCCTCTCTTCCTCCTCTTCCCCTCTCTTCTCTTCCTCCTCTTCCCCGCTCTCTTCTCTCTCTCTCTCTCTCGGGGCATTCGGGGTACAAATTTTTCGAGCTACAAATTTTTTTCCTTTTTTTAGCCACCGTACATATAGGACATTAAAAGGGTATTTAGAATGCTCTAAATAAGTATATTTTTTTATTTTTATAAAAAAACTAATAAAATTGATGTGATTTAAAAAAGATAAAAATATATATATACTTTTTTAAGAGTGGTCAAATACTGTCTTAATTCATGAATAAAAAGTGAAATAAAGAGGGTGAAGTAAATACAGTGGTAAATAGCACGTAGCTTTTAAGCATGCATTTTTTTAAGTGAAAAACAGTTATGGAACCTAAAAGTTTGACTAAACGCCATCCGTTTTGTGCAAATATTTAGGCATGAAGTTTTAAATTCCAAGCTAAATAATTTGAGAATAAATTTTGCCAAATGCATTATCATCCATTTTGTTTTGGGGAAATTATCAGACAGTTATGGTTTCACAAAACTATTACAAATTTATGAAAAAATTTAAAATTTTGATTATTAATATTTATAAATTCTATCACTTATTTATAATTTATTTTTAGAATATACAGGGAATAGATATTTCCCTTTTTCCTTTTGGTGAACTTTTTTTAATTTTGATTTTTTTTATGAAAAATAAAATAAAATTGAGGATTTCTAGTCTAAAAGCATTTAAAGGTTTAAAAAAAATAAAAAATAAAAAATAAAAAGCATCAAATTTTAAAATCTTCACTCCAAAAAAAAGAAAAAAAGAAAAAAAGAAAAAAAGAAGAAGAAGAAGAAGAAAAGAGAAGAGAACTAGAAAAGTACAGCTGCCAAGTTGGAAAATGAGATAGAGAATTAGAAAACAAGAAAGAAAAGGCCACTCATTCATACAAAGCAACGAAGTAAAGACCATCCATTATCACTCTCTCTCAATAATACTTCCCAAGCTAATTGCTATGGCTTCCCAAGCCCAACACCTTCACTTCATCTTGTTCCCTTTAATGGCCCAAGGCCACATGATCCCCATGGTCGACATAGCCAAATTACTTGCACACCGCGGCCTCATCGTTACCATAGTCACCACACCACTCAACGCCAAGCGGTTCAAACCAACCGTTACTCGCGCCATAGCCTCAGGACTTAAAATCCAATTCCTCGAGCTCAGGTTCCCCTGCGCCGAGGCTGGATTACCCGAAGGATGGGAGAATCTTGATGTGCTCCCTTCAATGGATTGGGTTCAAAAGTTTTGCGTAGCACCTAGCATGCTACAACAACCATTAGAACAAGCCATGAAGGAGATGAAACCCGAGCCGAGCTGTATAGTCTCTGACATGGGTTTTCCATGGACAAGTGACGTGGCTGGCAAGTTTTACATTCCAAGGCTTGTTTTCCATGGAACTTGTTGCTTCTCTCTTTTGTGCTCACACAATTTGAAGGTGTACAAGGTTCTTGATGACATAAAATCAGAGTCAGAGTACTTTGTGGTGCCTGGCTTGCCTGATAGAATTGAGCTGACTAGAGCTCAGCTGCCTGGCTTCAATCCAAGCCCATCTTCTGCCTTAAAAATGTAGCTGAGCAAATCAGGAGGCTGAGAAAGTGGCTTATGGAATGGTGATTAATAGTTTTGAGGAGTTAGAGATAGAGTATGCGAAAAGAATACAAAAGGGTAAGAGGTGGTAAAGTTTGGTGTATTGGGCCTGTTTCACTTTGCAACAAAGGCAACCTAGACAAGGTTGATAGAGGCAACAAAGCTTCAATTGATGAGCAACATTGCTTGGAGTGGCTTGACTCCCAGGAACCGAGCTCTGTCATCTACGCTTGCCTAGGAAGTCTCTCTCGCCTGACATCTGCGCAGATGATAGAGCTCGGGTTGGGGCTTGAAGCATCAAACCGGCCATTCATATGGGTTTTGAGGGAAGCATCTGAGGAATTTGAGAACTGGATTTTGGAAGAAGGGTTTGGAGAGAGGACCAAAGAGAGAGGCCTTTTAGTCCGCGGTTGGGCCCCACAGGTACTCATATTGTCTCACCCGCAATTGGGGCTTTTTTCACTCACTGTGGGTGGAACTCGACTCTGGAAGGATTTGTGCCGGTGTGCCAATGGTGACGTGTCCGTTGTTTGCCGAGCAATTTTGCAATGAGAAGTTGGTTGTGCATGTTTTGAGGATTGGGGTGAGTGTTGGTGTGGAGCTTCCTATGATGTGGGGGCCGGAGTAGAAGGTAGGGGTGTAGGTGCACAAAGATACTGTTAAGAAGACTATAGACAAGTTGATGGATGGAGGACATGAAGGAGAGGAGGAGAGAGCGAGCTAAGCAACTTGGGGAAATGGCAAGGAGGGCAATAGAGGAAGGAGGTTCTTCTCACCTCAACATGACAATGCTAATTGAAGATATCATGGAAAAGGTAAATTGCGACCAAGAGAGAATATGATGTAGAACACGCAGCAAAAGAGTTCTTGGATTGGAACAGTTATATCAATAAAAGTCTAAGAAGAGGTCGAATTGATGTCCAATGGCAAAATATAATTTTGGAATACGAGTTCAGAATTGTTTCAAATTTATTAGTTTGATTGGAAATGGTTTAAACGGAAAAACTCACTGCTTTGTTGTTGCCGAAGCTGGATGTCGATTAAATTCTATTGTTTAGGCCTCCCAATTTGCATTTGAGTAATGTTAGGGATAATGAAAAATATATCATGAAATATATCATGAAAATTTTTCATCCCTTGATTAGTCTTTGATTAGTGTGTGGTGTTTTATTGTATAGATAATCCAAAGGTTGAGAATCTTTCATGATAATATTCATGATATATTTTTCATGATCCCTAACATTACTGTTTGCATTTTTGCAATTTTCACAAATTTTTATTTAACAGCAGATTTGTCTAAGAATATTTGTTTTAAAACTTTTTGGTATTAAAATTTGAGCTCAACTTAAATTTATTTGTTTTAAAAATTTCTGTCTTCTTTTATTATATTCTATGTCTAGCATGGATTCAATATACCATACTATTCTTTTAAGCAAGAATATGGCTTTTCATTAATAATATTCCTACTTTTCGCTTGTGAGAACGGTTTTGATTTCAATTCATTGGATATTAACGTTGGTGAAGTCGAATACTTTTATAATTATAAGTGTACCCCTTTAAAAAATATTTAGGTTTAATAAAGATGTCGGCATTTTGGATTTTACACTTTTAAAAGCTTCAAGTATCTGAGATATTCACCGATCACAAAAGCTTCAAGTATCTGTTCACCCAAAAAGATCTAAACATGCGTCAGAGACGTTGTATGGTGTATCTCGAGGATTATCAATTTACCCTTTCCTATCATCCCGACAAGGCTAACGTGGTGGTAGATGTGCTAAGTCGCAAAAATAGAGGGATTGTTGCTACTTTAGCACTTAGAGAATGGAATATGGTTGGAACGCTCAATGAATTTGGGGTACAAATGGGGGTTCAAGATGAAAAGGCTTACCTTGGTGCTCAGATTGCTATGCCTAAAATTTTGAGCGAGATATTGGAATCACAAAAGTACAATCAGAAGGTAACATTCATTAAGGCACAAATGGAATCTAGTGAAGCCATGCCTGGTTGGGAAATTCACACTAATGGGAGTTTGAAATATCAAGGTTGAATGTTTGTGCCAAACGACAACTCACTAAGGGAAAAGGTACTCAAGGAATTCCACCATTCAGTATTCCCAGTACATCTGGGAGGTACTAAGATGTACCAAGACTTAAAACGCCAATATTGGTGGGGCGGAATGAAAAAGGATGTAGCAAAATTTGTGTCTCAGTGCCTGACATGCCAACAAGTAAAGGTTGAACATCAAAGACCGGCAGGAACACTTCAACCCTTACCAATTCTGGAATGGAAATAGGAACACATAACCATGGATTTCATGACGAGTTTGCCTCGGTCACCGCAGGGACATAACGGCGTGTAGGCGGTGGTAGACCGATTAAGACAGCCCTATTCTTACCTGTTGGGTCATTAGATACGTTGGATTCATTCAGCAGATTGTTCATCAAAGAAGTGATCAGATTACACGAAGAACCGGTTAGCATCGTGTCTGATCGTGATCCTCGATTCACTTCTCAATTTTGACAGAGCTTGCAGAAGGCAATGGGAACGAACCTATGCTTTACCACCACATTTCACCCACAAACCGATGGACAGTCTGAAAGGATGATACAAACCTTGGAGGATATGCTTCGAGCTTGTGTTATGGATTTTAAGGGAAGTTGGGAGAAACACCTACCTCTCGTTGAGTTCGTTTATAACAATAGTTTCTAGGTCAGTATTGGAATGGCACCGTATGAAGCACTATATGGGCGACCTTGTCGGTCGCTAGTCTATTGGACTGAAGTAGGGGAAGTAACCTTGTTAGGACCAGACTTGGTTCAAGAGACCACTGAAAAGATAAAACTGATCAAACAACAGCTAACCACAGCCCAAAGTCGACAAAAGAGCTATGCGGATCAATGGAGACGACCCTTAACATTTGAAGTAGGGGGTCATGTTTTTCTCAAAGTTCGACCTCGTCGAGGTGTGTAGACGTCCCCGAACGCCCCGGGAGGATGAATCCCGTTCTGTTCTTTTGGGTTTACTACAGTTCGGACTCAATTTGTCACGGTTCTAAATCTGAACCAAAGAGTCCAAATCCGGCAAATCGTTTTGAGAAAAACAGATTTTTAGAAAAGAAGTGCCAGACATGGACTGCTTTGCCAGATACAGAGTTGCCACCAAAATATTTTTTAATGGGGAAATTTAGGAAACCCTAACTCGGTGCCAAAGGCCACGTGTCCGTCATCACCAAAGTTGCCTCGGCTCGGGAACTTGGGTACGATTGGGGAAGGTCAGCTATGAGCACCCCCTCTCGCCCGATCCGAAGATCGGCCTCTACTAACCATGATATCCGATTTTGAAAACGTTATGTGTTCTTATTCCAGTAATTAGCCTAGAATTACTATGTTATGCGCACAGCAAAACAAGTATAGACTAGATCGCCTAATTTGGAACAAAGCATTGCATATCCATTTGTTTGGGAAATGGTTTAGAATTTGCTACTCGCAAGTAGGCTAAAATATGGATTTCAATGAATTACCCTAATTCAAGTAATCCACCCTTCACCCACAGGCATTCAGACAGTTTATCACATAAGCATTTAGCCACATGGTAAGCATGCTGTCATGTTAACATTCGTACGCATGTGAGATGCTAAAGCATAAAATACTTATAGCGTACTCCGTGCCAAAATAATGAAACTAGTTAGCAAAACATACATGACCCTAATTCATGTTAAGTGGCTAATGCATCGCATACAAAATGCAACTAAGTAGGCTCGACTACTAATGACATGGCATGGCACTTACTTCAAAACATGCTTTGAAACACGTATTCAAGAAAGTGTATTGAAAATTGCAATGCAGTTTGAATGATGAACTGAGCCTTCGGTGCATGCAAGACAAATGAATGATGCACTCATGCAAACATACGGTATGCTAAACAAACGTGTCCCTAAAACTAACCAACATAAGCAGGTAAATAAAAGGGAGAAAGAAAGGGGGTTGGAGGACATGCACACACACACGCACCCTTATTACAACATTGTGCCCTCACAGGGAGGGTCCGAATAAAAGAGTCCGAATGTCCAAAATAGGTACAGTCCAAAGCAAAATAAACAACCAGCTAATCTAAGCTAATTACTTATTACATCACAAACTAATTTAATCAACTATCTAAGCTAATTAAATAATTACAAAACAAACGAGCCAATTAACAAATTAACTAACTTCAACTGAGCATGCATCTAGCTAGCTACTGAAGCTAATTAATCTAAGTTATTACATAATTAGAAACCTCGGGACACGAGGGATGCACATGCTCGCTTCGGTTCCTCGCCTTGGAATGCCTTCTGGTTGCTCTTTGGAGGCTCTGTTTGCAGGGTGCCCTCCAGTTCTGGGTGCTGAAACTTACCAAAACACTGCAGGGGAAGCTACCAGTGGCCTGCCGGCCATGATAGGAGGTCTGCCGGCCAGAGATGGCCCACTGCTGGCCAAAGGTGGCACACTGTCGGTCGTCAATGGCAGGCTGCCGGCCACTGGTATGCTGTGACACCAAACTGCAACGAAGCACAAAATAGAGAAAATGGAGGGTCTCTCAAGGACATGTATGCACCATGGCACTCCAAATCACCTTAAAACATCAAGGGAGAGGCCAAGTCGGATCCACGACCATCAATCACGCATCCTGATGCATAATGGCCAAAGATCCAACTTGTGCAAATCAATATAGAAATGAATGCACAAATACAACAAATAAAGCCCAGAACTCTATCATGAATCATCAAGAGCTTCAGCGACCGAGAATTGAGACGCGTTCCATCACTTGAAGTATGAAACGCCCCTCGTTCCTCGTGCTCGGATTAATACTTAATCCAAGCAATGCAACACATAAGCATGGCAAACATGCAACATGACCTAAGTATGCAAACATGCAATCAAACCGAACATGCAACAAGCACATGAGCATAATGTGAGGCAACAACCTATGACAAAATGCAATATGAACATATGAACATGCAAGGCATGTAAAGTTAAGCAAGTATGCAACAACATACTACATGTAACAAGCATGCAACAACATGGTAAAATGGGCTTACACCAAAGATGGACAACTCTCAACTAGGTCCAAATTAGTAGCCAATAACGATGAATTAAGCCACACAAAACACTCAAGCATGCAAAATGCGAAAGGTTCAACAAAGGGGCCTAAAAGGGCAACTCTCGAAAGTGCCTAAGAAGTGACAAATGTGCAAGTGTGACAACACTATATGCACTGAAATGAGATGATAAATGATGCCAAATCATTTAAACAACACAAGTAAAGCATGCGAAGATCTTAAGTCATGAAAGCTAGCAAAGAGCAATACAAAGGAGGCATGCAATACATGGCACGAACACATGAACTAAGCATGGACAGAGCTTAATTAGGCCTAAACAAGGACTTAAACATGCTGGAATGAAGGTTCAAACACTTAGACATGCAAGTATACAAGCTAAACCTTAAACTAGGCAATAATGCACGACATTCCAAGACACTTGAAGCATGGATGAAGTGGGAAGTTAACAATGGTACATGTTCTGAAATGAAGCATTAAATGATGCCAAATCATCTAAATATCTCAAAGATAGCATGCGTGAATCACCGGAACACAAAGCTTGCAAGGTCAATTACACTACAGCTATATAAAGCATGCATTATTTGACTAGGAAGCATAAATACAGAGGCAAGGCAGCCCCAACACATGAACATTTCTAGTTCAAAGCATGGCCAAAAGGTGCTAGCATAATGGACTAACATAGCATGCAAGATTGGCCAACAAACATGGTTTACATTGCAAGTGTATAAAGCAGGTAAGAACTCATCAAATCAGCCAAAATCAGTGAACAAAACATGTGAAAATATGCCCAAATAATCATGGAAATGCAGCCAATGCATGCCAAAATGAGGGGCATCTTTGGAGGGCTACACAAGGGATTATTAGGCACATGCAAGATGGACATTCAACAAGACCAAATCGACTCTGGAAATGGCTCAAGAGGGTCCCAAAACCCACTTAAAAGGGCCTGGAACTAGGCCTAGAAGCATGCAAAATGTAGTCTCTTTGGAAGGCCCAAAAGACCACCAAACAAGACAAGGAGAGAGGGGGATCACCCCCCTCTAATTTTGGCCTCCAAGAACACAACAAGGCCACTGAAAATCTACTGGATTTCAGTGGCTAATAGGCCAAAACAAGGCCAATGCAAATACTCATATGCATGGCTCTAAACATGAAGAGATAAAGCATGCATGGGGGAAGATGACCCCAAAAAGCAAAGAGACCTCAATCAATCTTAAAGAAGAGGTCAAAAAAAAACTTTTTCCAGTTTATATCAAATCTCGAAAATAATCACAAGTATGGCTAATCTATCATGCAAAAATGGCCCTAGAAGGAGAGATAAAGCACAAGGGACAGTAAATGGCCTCAAACAGAGGAGAGCCCTTCAAAAAAGTTGAAGAAGGGCTCAAAATAATGCACTTTGTAGTTTGGCTCGGAGCCCAGAAGTGCTCACAAATGAGGCTAATACATCATGCAAAAAAAGGCCTACAAAGAGGGATAAAGCATGCAAGGGGGGAGGAAACCTCAAACAGTAAAGAGTCCTCGATCAAACATATAGAGGAGCTCAAAATATGACCTTTTTCAGTTCATGACAAAGTCCAAAAATACTTGCAAGTAAAGCTTATAGATGAAGCAAGAAAGTGCAAGTTTGAGGGAAATAGAGACTTACCCTAGAAGAGCAGTAAACCAGCAGGTTTTGGTCCAGAATTTTGAGCTTCCAACCTCCTAAAATGGCCTCCAAGGTGCTGGAATGGAGGATGGAGGTGTATATCTAGGTGTTGTAGTGCAAAAGTGCAAAGAAATCCAACTCTAAGGCACAAAATACACACAATATAGAGAGAGGCAACTTTTTTCCTCTCCAAAACTCAGAACCCCTGTCAAAGAGGAAGGCCTCTTGCTTATATAGAACAGTGCAAAGCCAAAGCTTTTTGAACAAGCTTTTCAAGGCTTCTATCCCTCCATACACGTGTATGGAGGGGAGCAAATGAAAATCCAGCTGGCTCAAAAGATCTGCTGAAACCAGTGAGATAGAGGGTGCCGCCATCAAGAATGGTGCGATTGCCATCTTGATGGCGGCGGGCTTCATCGATGGCCAGTGAGGAAAAATCCATAGCCAGCAGTGCACTATAAAAGCCACTCTAATAGGACCTAGTCAGGGTCCAAAAATGAGGCAGAAAGGATACAAGGTCCGGGAAACTTGAACCGGTGCCGTTCCGCCGCGACAGTCAAATGCTGGGCGAGCAATCGAACCAGTTGTTGGGTGTACCTACAAGCACAACCAAGTTTTGAGGACAGTAAAAAATGGGGTGTCTACAGTTGTCCCTCTTTGACAGAACTCAGAAGTCACAAAGTGACGGGAGTGAATGTCAAAGCCCAGAGACGACCCATTTTTGACAAGGCCGAAGACTCAGACAAACAATTAGTATAAGCATGCAGAGATGTGCCCGAAGGCTGGGGCAAAATGCAAACAGTATGCAAGATGCAAGATTTGAGAGCATGACTAATTATCATGCCAAGAATGCTGTAATGAAGTAAACATGCGACAGTTTTAAGCAAGTGAACAACACTCTTACATATTCCGACAGGAAGGATGTAAGAAAATTATGCAATTCTTACCACGTTTCACGCAAAGCGCATACAATACCTGTGCGGCTCGTCTGGTTGCACCAGCTTTAAATGAACCGTACATACAATATCGTGCCTGAAAAAGAAATGAACTTACCAGGTACAATATCATTAGGAAGATGCATAACAACGCATTTGAAAAGTGCGTGACAACGCATGCGAAGTGTGTATTAACACATGTAAGTAAAGCGTGCGTGACAACGAATGCAATGTGTAAAGCAAGCAAAGGTATGAACACATGTCAGTAAAGCACACGCCGAAACGTGCACAATGTGTAACCACCTGAAAGATACATATACACATGTAAGTAAAGCATGCAGTAACGCAAGCAATGTGTATGGCAGGAATGAACACATGTCAGTAAAGCAAGCGCGATTAACGCAAGCAATGTGTAACCTCCTGTAAAATGCATAAACACATGTAAATAAAGCACACGCAGAAACGCATGTAATGTGTAAAACAAACAAAGGTATGAACACATGTCAGTAAAGCACACGCCGAAACGTGCACAATGTGTAACCACCTGGAAATACATTATACACATGTAAGTAAAGCATACAGTAACGCAAGCAATGTGTATGGCAGGAATAAACACATGTAAGTAAAGCAAGCGCGATTAATGCAAGCAATGTGTAACCTCCTGTAAGATGCATAAACACATGTAAGTAAAGCATACGCAGAAACGCATGCAATGTGTAAAGCAAACCAAGGTATGAACACATGTCAGTAAAGCACACGCCGAAATGTGCACAATGTGTAACCACCTGGAAATACATTATACACATGTAAGTAAAGCATGCAGTAACGCAAGCAATGTGTAACCTCCTGTAAGATGCATAAACACATGTAAGTAAAGCACACGCAGAAACGCATGCAATGTGTAAAGCAAACAAAGGTATGAACACATGTCAGTAAAGCACACGCCGAAACGTGCACAATGTGTAACCACCTAAAAGATACATTATACACATGTAAGTAAAGCATGCAGTAACGCAAGCAATGTGTATAGCAGGAATGAACACATGTAAGTAAAGCAAGCACGATTAACGCAAGCAATGTGTAACCTCCTGTGGGATGCCTAAACACATATAAGTAAAGCACACGCAGAAACGCATGCAATGTGTAAAGCAAACAAAGGTATGAACACATGTCAGTAAAGCACACGCTGAAACGTGCACAATGTGTAACCACCTAGAAGATACATTATACACATGTAAGTAAAGCATGCAGTAACGCAAGCAATGTGTATAGCAGGAATGAACACATGTAAGTAAAGCAACCGCGATTAACGCAAGCAATGTGTAACCTCCTGTAAGATGCATAAACACATGTAAGTAAAGCACACGCAGAAACGCATGCAATGTGTAAAGCAAGCAAAGGTATGAACACATGTCAGTAAAGCACACGCCGAAACGTGCACAATGTGTAACCACCTGGAAATACATTATACACATGTAAGTAAAGCATGCAGTAACGCAAGCAATGTGTATAGCAGGAATGAACACATATCAGTAAAGCAAGCGTGATTAACGCAAGCAATGTGTAATCTCCTGTAAGATACATAAACACATGTAAGTAAAGCACACGCAGAAACGCATGCAATGTGTAAAGCAAGCAAAGGCATGAACACATGTCAGTAAAGCACACGCCGAAACGTGCACAATGTGTAACCACTTGAAAGATATACATAGACATGTAAGTAAAGCGAGCGCGATTAACGCAAGCAATGTGTAACCTCCTGTGGAATGCATAACAATGTTTGATAAAGAGAATGCATGATAATGCATAATAGGGATAAGGAAATGCATGACAATGCACATTGGTGCGCATGACGATGCGCGGTAAGGAGAATGCACGACAATGCATGATAGAGAAAATACATGTCAATGCATAATAGATGCGCATGACGATATGCGATGAGGAAAATGCATGACAATGCACATTGGTGCGCATGACGATGCGCGATGAGGAGAATGCATGCAATATATGTAAAGTGCACATGACGATGCGTGATAAGGGGAATGCATGACAATGCATGTTAGAGATATGCAAAACAATGCACATGAACTAGATTGGTGTTTACTGTAACAAATGAATGCTAATTGATATTGACAAAAGAGAAAGATGCTTAATAAAGAGATCTTAAAAGGAGACCTCCGGTTTACCTCCCAGAGGGCTTGGGATGCGTCAAAAGGATACACCTCGTATGCATTGACGGTTGTAAACCATCGTATATTGAAGACATGACTCCTGAGCTCCCACGGAAGTGTTTCAAATCAAGCTTTGAGCATTCCACATGATTGTTGGGACCCGGGGACAAATCCCAAGATCAAATAGGTAGGAAAGCTGGAGAAGATTTTATGGTCATCAGGAAGAACTGCCGGCCACTGCCGGCCATCTTCATCTAGTGCCGGCCATCTACAGCATACTGCCAGCCACCGATGTGCCCCTGCCGGCCATCGATGGCAGATTTGGGCAAAAGGGGCCTTTATGCCGTGGGTCTTTAAATAGGCTCCAAACCAACCCATTTCCTCACAAACCCTTCCATAGAAATCACTTTCTTTCCTTTTTAGGATTGTCTTCTCTCTAGATTCGCGCATTCTACGCGTTTCCCAACACCATATACAACCTTGAATCACTAAAGATCCTTGGTTTTCTTTGGTTTGAACCGATCAGAAATTGCATCCGAGGCTTCTTTCATCATTTTCTGCATTCCAGGATCATTTCCCCCGATCTTCTCTCGAGGTTAGTTCACTTTCCTGGGTTTTTCAACTTTTCTTGCATTTTCTCTCTCTTAGGTTTTGAGTTTGTTCTAAATTTCACCATTTTGCTCATTTTTGCTCATTTTCGCATCATTCTTTTGCATTCATCTCAGATGGCTGACGATGTGCCCCATGACGAGGGTTTCCCCGCACTCCGTCCAGTAGAGTTGGCGGCGGAGTTTGCGGCCGAGCCAGAGGTTGGGCCTCAGCAATTACCATTAGACGTGCGTTCCTTCGACCCTGAGGTGTACCATCCGGAGACTCACATCATTCCAGTGGCAGGAGGCATCGATTTTGATGAGGATGTACCAGACGACCTGCTATTGAGGGAGCCGATGTCTCACTTGTCGGCCATTGCCGTGGAGGTACCACCTCTGTTTTTCTGTAGTATTACTTTCGAATACCTGCATCTTTTGCACCGTTTCGATCTGATTGCATCGCATGATTTAATCTGACTGCATTTTATACACTGCTACCCTGTATACACTGCACTTAAATGCATCTCACGCGTCACCGTTCTGAATTTGAATACATCTTTAACCCATCATTGCCCTGGATTCGACTATATTTTCAATATATCATTTATCTGATCTGAACTGAATTGCATTCTCAATATACTGTTGACCTGACTTGAATTGTACTTTCAATACACTGTTGACCTGACTTGAACTGTACTTTCAATACACTATTGACTTGACTTGAACTGTACTTTCAACATGAGGGATCTCGCTCCTTTCGAGGATACGGTGCCACGACCGCTAGAGACTGGTACGATGTGTTTCCCACGGGGGTCCCTCGGATTGTCGACGAGACCGGCTTTGGTATATTTTGTTGCAGCTTGACACGAGTTATAGCGAGTCGTCCTCTCTTGGGGGCTCTCGTGGAGAGGTGATGGGACACCACCAATTCCTTCCATTTCTCCACGGCAGGGGAGATGACCATGACTCCTTTTGATTTTGCTATGATCACCGGTCTGGGAGTGGGAGGTGATCCGATTCCCCTAGATCCCGACATGGGGGAGTGGGTGGCTGCATAGGATGTGCTGCTTGGAGCGCGTCCACCCCTTGCTCGAGCGGGTATGGTTAGATATTCTTGGTTCGAGGAGCAGTTCCGCGGGGAGGATCCTCAGACCGATGAGGGAGTGGAGCAGTATGCTAGGAGCTTCCTTCTATTCCTTTTCGGTACCACCTTCTTTTCAAATAGGTGGAATACCGTGGGTTTGTACTTCTTGAGTGCCCTGGTACTGCTTCCGCGGGTCAGTTCCTACAATTGGGGCGCAGTTGGCCTCACCACTCTTTATGGATACATGAGCTCCACTTCTCGGATGTGTGGGAGGTTGATTGGAGGCTACTGGCGAGCTTGGGAGGTACGCAACCCAGTTTCCTTTTTCATTACTTTGCTTAGCGTTTGTACGTTTTGCTTTGTTCAATATTTGCACTCTTCGTACTCACTGTCATACTGTATGCTTTCTGCTTTGCATTTTCTGTACACCATACACTGCTCATGATACACTACATGCACAGGATCTAATGTCTGCCTTTCTAGGCCTGCATCTGTTATGTACTGTACTGCATTTTGCTTTCTGCATTCTTGTTCATACGCTGTACTGATCACACCTGTTCAACAGCTTTGGGTATATGCATATTTCCCGGCGCTTGCCCCAGATCCGGTGGAGGAGACTGCAGTGACGGTCCCATTTTCCGACGTATATGACGGTCCGCTCCGCCGTAGGACCCGGGAGGGCTTCATGTTTTTCCGACAGTATTTTGACACAGTCGCGGCGCGTGAGGTAAGTTTGCAATGAGTTATTTTGAGTAAACCGATGCACCTGCCTTAATTATTTAACGACTGATCATTTCGTTGGTTTTCTTTCTCAGATTTCATGGCGACCATGGGAGGCGATTCCATCGGGACTCCGAGATCAGTATCACACTGCTCATATCATGTCTCAGTATCGTATTCTCTTCGAGGGACCGATCTGTCGGGCCTGGTTTCTGAGCGAGCGCTTTGTGCGCCAGACTTTAGGATTGCCTACCCCATTTGTACCGATGGCGCCTCCACCATCGATGAGGGCGACACACATGTTATCCGCCGACCAGGTGATCCAGTTCATGGTAGGGCTGGAGACAGATTATTTCCGTGCTGAGGGCAACTACGCGACCTTCATTCAGACACATCTGATGCCGCCTTTGACTAGTATCCGAGGGGGAGAGGGAGCGAGGGCTCCAGCTATGAGAGGTAAAGGTGGAGCGGTCAGGGCTCGTAGGAGGCGAGGTCCTGAGGGGAGACAGGAGTCTGGATGGCCAGTATTGCCTGCTACTATGACACTTCGAGGGCGAGCTAGAGAGATTTATCAGGTTCCCTTTGCCCCTCCTCCAGCTGGCCACGAGCTTATCGGAGGTTACGGCTCGACTCCGGTATGTGCTACACTATCACCCCTTGTACTGTCATTTGATTTCCCTTGATATTATACAGAGTACTAATGATTTCGACCATTTTTGTAGGCTCCCATTGAGTACACTCGTCAGTCTCTGGCGATGACGGCTTCAGCGATAAGGATGCTGCAGACGAGCATGGACCTACTCAGTATTTATGGCATTCCGGTAAGTTCATTCAAACTGCCTGGATTTGAAGTCTTTTCTTAACACACCATCATTTGTATAGCTTGCACACTGCCTTCATCTAATGCATTGTTCCCATACCCCATTCACGGCATGTATTCACTGTAAATCATTCACTATTCACAGTACAACACTTTGCTGCATCTGACATGCCTTGGTTACTAATGCATTTCGGGTGGATTGTCCCTTTTCAGATTCCTTTCTTGCCGCCAGGCCCATTGGGTGTTCCAGCAGGAGCAGGGACGGGCCCTTCAAGACTCCTCGGCGCGAGAGGAGCGGGGCGAGGACTAGTTCACAGGGACCTGTCTCTGATGATGATGAGTCTGACGAGGAGGCGATAAGTCTACATTCAGAGTCAGAGTCGGATGCTGGTGGTGGAGATCCTGGACCTTCATCCAGGAAGAGGACCAGGACGGATTCCCGCACTTGAGACCGCCAGCACTGGTCCAGACATTTTGCTACTTCAGACGATGATCTTCTTTTGTTTTATTTTCCTTTTACTAGTAGTTTTTTGCACATTGTACTGCGTTGGCCAGATTTGTTTAAAACCGAACTCATTTGTAAAAAGGAAACTATGATGGAATGAAAACAGCCTTTTTGTTGGAAAAGTGTTTCATTTGTATATTCTATGCATCGCATCGCATCACTTTACACAACCATGTAAATGAGATTGAAATTGACCTTTTGTCTGAAAATTAAACACTTGCATCGTAATAATCAGATAATGAATCGGCCAATGACAAAACAACTCATACAACCCACTGCTCATTTTGAACACTCGGCTCATAACGCAATAATTGGTTTATTCTGCACACAGCCCATTCCTGATCACACAGCCCATAACACGGTGCTCTGTTCATTTTGAAAACACTGGATGGGAAGATGGAATTTGTAGGAGTCGAAACAAACTCAGATGCTCCGAACTTTCCTTATTTTCTTTTGCATCGCAATCTAGAACCCAAAAAGCTTCAGGTAGGTCCAGGTTTTACCGTTCACATTTATCGGGGGAGGACCCTGCAGTTCTATGAAAGAACAAATCTTGTTTTGCACAAATGTAGAGAAAGGCGCAGCATTCTGAACACAAACGATTTTATTTTCGAAATCAAGAAGGAGTTCTTAACCGGGTATTGAGCCTACGACTGAACACAGTGAAAATGACTCAACAACGGAAAACAAAAAGGTAAACAACCTAAACACATCGAGACACGCTCGGAACCGTCTCAAAACAAGAGTTGAGGTAATCAAAACAAAACAAAAGACACGACACACAGACGTATTACAAAGACGAGAGACCTCAGATAACGAGGAGCCAGTTCCTCCGGGTATGTTTTCCACCCTTTCTGATTTGTGATTCTCACATCACTCGGCCCTCAGGCTCAATTTTTCTCTCAAACCCTTTTTTCTCACTTTTCTCTCGACTTACACCTCTCTATTCTTTATTCTCTCATTTTTGTTGTCCCTCCCCAGGGTGATTGATAGATTAATAGAAAGTCGTGGGTTCACGCCCAACACTATTAGCTCGCGGCTATCTCTTCCGGTGACGTCTAGTCGATGTTCCGGATAGGGAATGGAGTATTTAGATCTGTTCCGATTTGTGCTTCGCACTTGGCTTCATACCTCGTTGTTTGGAGTATGTTGAAAGCTTTCAGCCCTTTACTGACAGCTTCAGTTGTGCCTTTTCTGGCGAATAAAAATGCCCTTTTGGCAAGTATGTTGATGACGAGGAAAGACAGAACACCTGACTCGACTGTGCCCCTAGTTCATCATCTTGACCATTTTTTAGTTTTCTACTAAAACAGTTTTGACCAAAATGAGAGTTAAATTAACGTGCTTGTTCGATTTTTGATTTGAAAATCATGCAAGTTAGACTATGAGCACTGAAAATTTTCCCGTCTAGGTCTCAAAAATAGTCTAGTTTTGAAAAATGAAATAGTTTTCGAGAAAATAATCAACCTCAGTAAAAATTTTCAAAACTATTTTTGCAAACGGTCGATGCTCGACGAGCACGGAACCTACCCTCAAGATGCGTAATCTCGGATCGGAGGCAATGGAAAATTGCCCCTTGCTTGAAAGGGATGCATGGCAACGGAAAGTTGCCCCTGGTTTGAATGGCGACTCGTGGCAACTCATGGCAACGGAAAGTTTTCCCTTGTTTGGATAATGCCGCAGCATGCTGAAAACCAGTCCTCGTCAGTGATAATTGCGAACGAATTCTCAGACACGAAGAAGACGAAGATGGTCTGGACCAATATATGGACACAGTCATTGTGAGAGCATTGGTGGTTGGACTTCAAGGGGAAGTTGCCTACGTGGTTCCGGTTGTCACAACCAAACTATCAGATTCAGAGGAGGCAAAGGTGATCAAAACCATGACATGGACTGAGACGCTATGAGAGCGTTGCGGGTTGGACTTCAAGATGAAGTTGGCTACGTATCCCAAACATAGGAATCAAGCCTTACGTAGTTCCGGGTAAGGTACACTCGTGTATTAACCCTCACCTTTTGTTTAGACTCTAACTTTTGCCAAGGCGCCCGATACGGGTTTTCGACCTTGCGAGCTTTGTTTTTCTTTTTCTTTTCAATTCTTTTCTTTTCTTTTCATCTTTTCTTTGCATTTTTTCTCTTTTTTGTTCTTCGCATTTTTTATTTTCTTCCCTTTTTTTTTTTGATCTTTTTCTTCTTTTCCTTACTCTAACTTTTGCCTGGGTCGCCCTTCCGGGTTTTCGGCCCAGCGAGCCTCTTAAAGGGTAAAATTGTAACAAGTCCATGCCAAATGGTTTTAGGGTTTTGAAGCCATCCGTATCTAGGAGAGTGGCTGTTGTATTGATTTGCAGAAGGATCCATCTTAGGCTCTTCGAGCACATCTGACATTTTTGCCCTGATATCTGATCTTCTTGATCTGACTTTGGTGCCTCTTGTTCGAGGGCCACTTCAAATACGGCCGCATAGGCCTCTCTTGATGGTTGATCGTTGAATACGCTGAACCCAAGGTCAAGGTTTTTGAGAACGGAGGGATTGAATCTTGTGGCTGAGAGCGATCCTAAGCTACACAATCTCAAGAGCGATTCCACACAGGTCTTCGCAGGACTGCGCAAGACATTTTGTTTTTGAAAGTTTTTAAGAAAGCGACAAATCGCTCGCACTGAAGACAGTGTAGAGCCAATCTAGATCAAGCCAGGGTCTTTCTCAGTACTCACGCTAACAAGCATGATTTCGATCATTAAGGGCTTAGCACGCCTCTCTTTCTCTCCATTTGATCAAAGTTTTGCAAATCTCGAGGAATTCCTTCCTCTTCGTTTTCATCACCACAGTGTTTAAAAAGGTTTGAAAAACTTAGGCCATTACAATGAGTTTAGAGCATAGAAGAGTAAGTGAGATGCTCCATCATTTCATTCAAATCCTCTGGCACAACCAGCCCAAAATAGCAATAAGCACGGAAGCATGATAGCTGCAGCTGTTTCACTCAGATTTCCTGGTTGCAACTGGCTCCATAGCAGAGACAGACTCAAGAGAAAACAAAACTTCCGGCATATGGTGCGGCTGGTGGCGAAGTTGACATTCCGTAAGCGAGATCTGCGACGGACCTCTGGAGGTCACCTATCATCCCCATAAACTCGAATGTGGTGGGCTCACGAGCTTGGTACAACTGGGGGATCCAGACTGGGTGCGCCGTAAGCGACCTAGGTGGATGCGGTATATCAATGTCGGTCTCACTTTGCAGTGTGATTCCTTGATCTAATGCGGCTGTCATAACCACGATCTCTTCTGAATTCTGTGTCATGATAAGTCCACTGCTCTGAATGGTGACTGACGGATCAGGTATCTGTCTTGCCTCAGCGAAGGAGAATACTAGCTATTCTGAATTAACTCTCGAATCGAAAGGAAAACACAAGATTTCAAATTGGCAAGCAGACACAAGCATAGCCGAATCATCAGCATACTCATCGATCACCGTTACGCAAAATCATCGCCCAAAATCGAATCGATACCGCAGATATAACTGATTCCCAGAATACTGATACTAATGCCCGCAGGCCTGATGCCCAGACTTGCAAACTGGTATATGCGTTCTTTGTAGAGATACACTCTAAAAGCACATAGCAAGCAAGTGAGAGCCAAAAACACCCCTATGTTGGGGTAGGGTTTTCCTGTCCTATTTTTTCAGGAGCTAGGGTTTCACTACGCACACAGTGGTTTCAAACAACCTATCATCGGGTAAGCAACCTAGTCCTAGTTTGGAATGGTCACTATGGATTCCGAATATGCACTAGGTCGAATGGTCGAAAAGGGTGCCCCGGTAAAACCAGGGTTTGTGTTCCCATACTGTCACAACCTACAACCGGTCAGCCTTGTGGCACACTTTGACAAAGTCAAGCCTCCGGCAAACCGTTTAGGAATGGCAGATGGCAAACACGGTGTCATAGGCGCACCAATGCACATGCAATGCAAAGAGACACATAAATGAGATCAAAACAGGATATCACGAGTTCGAGTCAAGCTCTCTAAATCCCCAGCAAAGTCGCTAGAAACTGTAGACTTCCCCGAACGACCCGGGAGGATGAATCCCGTTTTGTTCTTTTGGGTTTACTACAGTTCGGACTCAATTTGTCATGGTTCTAAATCTGAACCAAAGAGTCCAAATTCGACAAATCGTTTTGAGAAAAACATATTTTTAGAAAAGAAGTGCCAAACATGAACTGCTTTGCCAGATACAGAGTTGCCACCTAAATATTTTTTAATGGGGGAATTTAGGAAACCCTGACTCGGTGCCAAAGGCCACGTGTCCGTCATCACCAAAGTTGCCTCGACTCGGGAACTTGGGTACGATTAGGGAAGGTCAGCTATGAGCACCCCCTCTCGCCCGATTCGAAGATCGGCCTCTACTGACCATGATATTCGATTTTGAAAACATTATGTGTTCTTATTCCAGTTATTAGCCTAGAATTACTATGTTATGCGCACAACAAAACAAGTATAGACTAGATCGCCTAATTTGAAACAAAGCATTGCATATCTGTTTGTTTGGGAAATGGTTTAGAATTTGCTACTCGCAAGTAGGCTAAAATATGGATTTCAATGAATTACCCCAATTCAAGTAATCCACCCTTCACCCACAGGCATTCAGACAGTTTATCACATAAGCATTTAGCCACATGGTAAGCATGCTGTCATGTTAACATTTACACGCATGCGAGATACTAAAGCATAAAATACTTACAGCGTACTCCGTGCCAAAACAATGAAACTAGTTAGCAAAACATGCATGACCCTAATCCATGTTAAGTGGCTAATGCATCGCATACAAAATGCAACTAAGTAGGCTCGGCTACTAATGACATGGCATGGCACTTACTTCAAAACATGCTTTGAAACACGTATTCAAGAAAGTGTATTGAAAATTGCAATGCAGTTTGAATGATGAACCGAGCCTTCGGTGCATGCAAGACAAATGAATGATGCACTCATGCAAACATACGGTATGCTAAACAAACGTGTCCCTAAAACTAACCAACATAAGCAGGTAAATAAAAGGGAGAAAGAAAGGGGGTTGGAGGACATGCACACACACACGCACCCTTATTACAACACTGTGCCCTCACAGGGAGGGTCCGAATAAAAGAGTCCGAATGTCCAAAATGGGTACAGTCCAAAGCAAAATGAAAAACTAGCTAATCTAAGCTAATTACTTATTACATCACAAACTAATTTAATCAACTATCTAAACTAATTAAATAATTACAAAACAAACGAGCCAATTAACAAATTAACTAACTTCAACTGAGCATGCATCTAGCTAGCTACTGAAGCTAATTAATCTAAGTTATTACATAATTAGAAACCTCCGGACACGAGGGATGCACATGCTCGCTTCGGTTCCTCACCTTGGAATGCCTTTCGGTTGCTCTTTGCGAGGTGCCCTCCTGGTGTCTTGAAACTTACCAAAACACTGCAGGGGAAGCTACCAGTAGCCTGCCAGCCATGATAGGAGGTCTGCCGGCCAGAGATGGCCCACTGCCGGCCAAAGGTGGCACACTGTCGGCCATCAATGGCAGACTGCCGGCCACTGGTGTGCTGTGACACCAAACTGCAACGAAGCACAAAATAAAGAAAAGGGAGGGTCTCCCAAGGACATGTATGCACCCTGGCACTCCAAATCATCGAAAAACATCAAAGGAGAGGCCAAGTCGGATCCACGACCATCAATAACGCATCCCGATGCATAATGGCCAAAGATCCAACTTGTGCAAATCAATATAGAAATAAATGCACAAATACAACAAATAAAGCCTAGAACTCTATCATGAATCATCAAGAGCTTCGGCGACCGAGAATTGAGACGCGTTCCATCACTTGAAGTATGAAACGCCCTTCGTTCCTCATGCTCGGATTAATACTTAATCCAAGCAATGCAACACATAAGCATGGCAAACATGCAACATGACCTAAGTATGCAAACATGCAATCAAACAGAACATGCAACAAGCACATGAGCATAATGTGAGGCAACAACCTATGACAAAATGCAATATGAACATGTAAGTAAAGAAAGGCATGTAAAGTTAAGCAAGTATGCAACAACATACTACATGTAACAAACATGCGACAACATGGTAAAATGGGCTTACACCAAAGATGGCCAACTCTCAACTAGGTCCAAATTAGTAGCCAATAATGATGAATTAAGCCACACAAAACACTCAAGCATGCAAAATGCGAAAGGTTCAACAAAAGGGCCTAAAAGGGTAACTCTCGAAAGTGCCTAAGAAGTGACAAATGTGCAAGTGTGACAACACTATATGCACTGAAATGAGATGATAAATGATGCCAAATCATTTAAACAACACAAGTAAAGCATGCAAAGGTCCTAAGTCATGAAAGCTAGCAAAGAGCAATACAAAGGAGGCATGCAATACATGGCACGAACACATGAACTAAGCATGGACAGAGCTTAATTAGGCCTAAACAAGGACTTAAACATGCTGGAACGAAGGTTCAAACACCTAGACATGCAAGCATACAAGCTAAGCCTTAAACTAGGCAATAATGCACGACATTCCAAGACACTTGAAGCATGGATGAAGTGGGAATTTAACAATGGTACATGCTTTGAAATGAAGCATTAAATGATGCCAAATCATCTAAATATCTCAAAGATAGCATGCGTGAATCACCGGAATACAAAGCTTGCAAGGTCAATTACATTGCAGCTATACAAAGCATGCATTATTTGACTAGGAAGCATATATACAGAGGCAAGACAACCCCAACACATGAACATTTCTAGTTCAAAGCATGGCCAAAAGGTTCTAGCATGATGGACTAACATAGCATGCAAGATTGGCCAACAAATATGGTTTACATGGCAAGTGTATAAAGCAGGTAAGAACTCATCAAACCAGCCAAAATTAGTGAACTAAACATGTGAAAATATGCCCAAATAATCATGGAAATGCAGCATGCCAAAATGAGGGGCCTCTTTGGAGGGCCACACAAGGGATTATTAGGCACATGCAAGATGGACATTCAACAAGACCAAACCAACTCTGGAAATGGCTCAAGAGGGTCCCAAAACCCACTAAAAAGGGCCTGGAACTAGGCCTAGAAGCATGCAAAATGTAGTCTCTTTTGAAGGCCCAAAAGACCACCAAACAAGACAAGGAGAGAGGGGGGTCACCCCCCTCTAATTTTGGCCTTCAAGAACACAAGGCCACTGAAAATCCACTGGATTTCAGTGGCTAATAGGCCAAAACAAGGCCAATGCAAATACTCCCATGTATGGCTCTAAACATGAAGAGATAAAGCATGCATGGGGGAAGATGACCCCAAAAAGCAAAGAGACCTAATCAATCTTAAAGAGGAGGTCAAAACAAAAAAATTTTCAGTTTATATCAAATCTCAAAAATAATCACAAGTAGGGCTAATCTATCATGCAAAAATGGCCCTAAAAGGAGAGATAAAGCACAAGGGATAGTAGATGGCCTCAAACAGAGGAGAGCCCTTCAACAAAGTTGAATAGGGGCTCAAAATAATGCACTTTTTAGTTTGGCTCGGAGCCCATAAGTGCTCACAAATGAGGCTAATACATCATGCAAAAAAAGGCCTACAAAGAGAGATAAAGCATGCAAGAGGGGAGAAGACCTCAAACAGCAAAGAGTCCTTGATCAAACATATAGAGGAGCTCAAAATATGACCTTTTTCAGTTCATGACAAAGTCCAAAAAATACTTGCAAGTAAAGCTTATAGATGAAGCAAGAAAGTGCAAGTTTGAGGGAAATAGAGACTTACTCTAGAAGAGCAGTAAACCCCCAGGTTCTGGTCCAGAATTCTAAGCTTCCAACCTCCTAAAATGGCCTCCAAGGTGCTGGAATGGAGGATGGAGGTGTATATCTAGGTGTTGTAGTGCAAAAGTGCAAAGAAATCAAACTCTAAGGCACAAAATACACACAATATAGAGAGAGGCAGCTTTTTTCCTCTCCAAAACTCAGAACCCCTGTGAAAGAGGAAGGCCTCTTGCTTATATAGAACAATGCAAAGCCAAAGCTTCTTGAACAAGCTTTTCAAGGCTTCTATCCCTCCATACACGTGTATGGAGGGGAGCAAATGAAAATCCAGCTGGCTCAAAAGATCTGCCTGAAAACCAGCTGAGATAGGGGGGTGCCGGCCATCAGTAATGGCCGGCAGTGCCACACTGATGGCCGGCAGGGCTTCATCAGTGGCCGGCAGGGGAAAAGCCATGGCCGGCAGTGCACTATGAGGGCCACTCTAACAGGACCTAGTCAGGGTCCAAAAATGAGGCAGAAAGGATACAAGGTCCGGGAAACTCGAACCGGTGCCGTTCCGCCGCGACAGTTGAATGCTGGGCGAGCAATCGAACTAGTTGTTGGGTGTACCTACAAGCACAACCAAGTCTTGAGGACGGTCAAAAATGGGGTGTCTACAAGGTGCTACACAATTTAGGAAGAAAGGAAAACTTGCACCTCGATATGTGGAACCCTTCGAAATTTTGAGCAAAGTATGAGAAGTGGCGTATCGTTTGGCTCTACCACCTCAACTGGCTGGAGTACATAATGTTTTCCACATCTCTATGCTACAGAAATATAAGCCACACCCTTCTCACATCACCAATTGGGAAGAAATTAATCTTGATAAAGATGTGACATTTGAAGAGAAGCATGTCAAAATTTTAGATCGTCGCGAAAAGGAATTACGAGGTAAAACCATACCATTGGTTTGAGTTCTTTGGAGACATCGTGGGACGGAAGAGTCAACGTGGGAACGAAAGGATATGATGTCACGACCCGCTCCCCGTACCCAAGGGTTAAGCATCGTGATAGCCAGTAACTGAGGTTACCTCCGGCCAAATCATAAACAAATCAATAAACGCGAGTGGAAGTAATATTTAAATAAGAGTACTAAAATAATCATTGGAGCTTCTATTTTTATTACAACATTATATTGACCAAAAAAGTCGATATTTACATAGAAAAATATCATAAAAATGTTGTGTGTGTCTATTCTGCAGCCTTGCATCTAAGACTTTCCAAAAGCTATTTCCTGAAAATTGGTAAACAACAATAAGCACATGGCAGAGTGAGAAATATTATACCAAGAGTATAAGAGATACGAAATAACCATGGATCGTTAGTTAGGCCAAAAAATTTACATAAACAAATCATTTAAGTAGCAGAAACTGAAATACAGATATTATATAAATATATAACCATAACCATGGTACAGAACAGAACAGAACAGAACAGATGTCACATAAGTGACAATCAGAACAGAGGTACGGATTCAAGAGGTGACTCGTACGGATTCTAGAGGTGGCTTCTACAATAGTGTAGCACTTAGTTCCGCACAGCACTTTGGTCCGCACAAAACAAAGGTCAATGGATCCATGACAAACAGAGGACCACAAAGTGGTCAAACAGAGGCCAATGGTTATTTAAGTTCCCCAAGGCGTGGGACTCCCGTGGTGGTACTTACAAAACATGATTGTATATAAGGTCATAGTCAAATATTCTTTAAAATATAAACAGACATATCCATGGATTTTATTTTAAGCAAATAGGGTTCAGAAATAAAACCACGTAACTGAAATCTTTATAAAACATAACTTTTATTAATATATTAATAAAACATAACTTATATAAAGTAGATATGGTAAGTCAAAACATAAGTAAAATAAATTTTGGTAACTCAAGATATAATATAACTCACCTTAACTTTAATACCTCACCCTTTCTTTCAACTGTTAAAAACCCTTTCAACTTCCACTTTTCTTTCCTTCTTCCTATCTTCTTTTCTTTCCTTTCTTTCTTCTTTTCTTCTTTCTTCAGGCGAATCACCTCCTATTTATAAGGAATTGAGACCATGGCTTGGCCAACACGGGGCCGGGCCGTCCCTTTCTCTCAAATTCGATAATAATTATATAGATTTGTTCTTATCCTTAATAGATATATTTAAAATAATTATCTTTTGACTCAATATTTTAATATAATTATATAAATAAATTAATTTTTAATTAAATTACACTTTATTATATATTAATGAAAAATTAATTATTTATTTTAGTACCACATCCATTATTATTTATATTATCTATATTATTACTATTTATATTTTGACCTCTAAACTTTTAATAATTATATTATTTTACAAAATTATGCATAATAATATATAATAAATTATATACTTTTCGAACTGAGATTAAATAATATTAGTATAAATTCTACAGAATAATTAAAAATTTGGGTTGTTACAATCTTCCCTCCTTTTAAAATTTTGTCCTCGAAATTTGTCACAGGTGTAAGCTATCTGCTGCGCACTCTAATAAATATATATTAGATGATTAATCTGATAGAAAATAGTATCTCAAAAAAAATTTTACCAAAAATAACTCACTGTCTAGTTGTCAAAAATTAGTTTGGGCCAAAATGAGAAATAATGGGTGGCTTTTAAAAAAAAATTTCACTCGTTTTATTTACGATAAAAATAAATAAAATAAGAACACAATGACAGAATTATATTCAAGAATTGAAAATTCTGAGATGAACTTTTCATTGATGGAAAATAATTTTAAAATCAGTATCTTTATAATTTGAATCCACTTTTAAAAAAAAACATCAAAATAATTTTTTTTGAATGCTAAACTGAAAATTATACGTATTTAATTATATTATAATTTTGGTGGGTGCTTGAGCCCGACATCTTTTATTTCTTTTCCTTCTTTTATTATAACAAATATAAATTATATCTAATATCATTCACAAATTAGGCACGCTAAAAAAAATTTATTATATGTATATAATCATATGAAATTATAATATAATTAAATCGACGAATAAAATATAATAATTTGGTACTAATTACCCGCTATCCTACTTCTTAAATATGCATATGTCCTATGCTCTAATGATGAATTTTTATTTTTATTTTATAAACTATTGCTCTGATACCATTTGTCACGACCCGCTCCTCATACCCAAGGGTAAAGCATCGTGATGGCCAGTAACTGAGGTTACCTCCGGCCAAATCATAAACAAATCAATAAATGCGAGCGGAAGTAATATTTAAATAAGGGTACCAAAATAATCATTGGAGTTTCTATTTTTATTACAAGATTATATTGACCAAAAAAGTTGATATTTACATAGAAAAATATCATAAAAATGCCGTGTGTGTCTATTCCACAGCCTCGCATCTAAGACTTTTCAAAAGCTATTTCCTGAAAATTGGTAAACAACAATAAGCACATGGTAGAGTGAGAAATATTATACCAAGAGTATAAGAAACACGATATAACCATGGATCGTTAGTTAGGCCAAAACATTTACATAAACAAATCATTTAAGTAGCAGAAACTGAAATACAGATATTATATAAATATACAACCATAACCACGGTACAAAACAGAACAGAACGGAGGTCACAGAAGTGACAATCAGAACAGAGGTATGGATTCAAGAGGTGGTTCGTACAGATTCTAGAGGTGGCTCCCACAATAGTGTAGCACTTAATTCCGCACAGCACTTTGGTCCGCACAAAACAGAGGTCAATGGATCCATGACAAACAGAGGACTACAAAGTGGTCAAACAGAGGCCAATGGTTATTTAAGTCCCCCAAGGCGTGGGACTCCCGTTGTGGTACTTACAAAACATGATTGTATATAAGGTCATAGTCAAATATTCTTTAAAATATAAACAGACATATCTATGGATTTTATTTTAAGCAAATAGGGTTCAGAAATAAAACCACGTAACTGAAATCTTTATAAAACATAACTTTTATTAATATATTAATAAAACATAACTTATATAAAGTAGATATGATAAGTCAAAACATAAGTAAAATACATTTTGATAACTCAAAATATAATATAACTCACCTTAACTTTAATACCTCACCTTTTCTTTCAACTGTTAAACACCCTTTCAACTTCCACTACTCTTTCCTTCTTCTTCTCTTCTTTTCTTTCCTTTCTTTCTTCTTTCTTTTTCTTTCTTCTTTTCTTCTTTCTTCAGGCGAATCACCTCCTATTTATAAGGAATTGAGACCATGGCTTGGCCAACACGTGGCCGGGTCGTCCATTTCTCTCAAATTCGATAATAATTATATAGATTCGTTCTTATTCTTAATAGATATTTAAAATAATTATCTTTTGATCTAATATTTTAATATAATTATACAAATAAATTAATTCTTAATTAAATTACACTTTATTATATATTAATGAAAAATTAATTATTTATTTTAATACCACACCCATTATTATTTATATTATCTATATTATTATTATTTATATTTTGACCCCTAAACTTTTAATAATTATATTATTTTACAAAATTATGCATAATAATATATAATAAATTATATATTTTCCGAATTGAGATTAAATAATATTAATATAAATTCTACAGAATAATTAAAAATCTGGGTTGTTACATATGATACGTGCCAATTACCCTCAGCTTTTCGAGTATAAAGGTATGAATTAATTTCAAGGACGAATTTTTTTTTTAGGAGGATAAATTGTGAAAATCCACATTTAATTATTCTTAAAAAAAACAAACAAACAAACAAACAAATAAATTAATTAATTTTATCCAGAGTCTATATGAAAATGTATAGAGAGAGAGAGAGAGCCTCAGAGAAGTGGCTTCTATATATTCATACCACACACAGTGTCTATATACACTGTGTTCGTGTTTTCAAAGACTAATCGGGAAAAAAAAAAAAAAAAAATAGAGGGAATTCTTGTGGAAGAAGGGGAGGAGGTTGAGGTTGCATATTTTTCTACCATCTCATTATTCCATTTCAATCCTACAACTAAGTAAGAAAACCCTCTCAACCCCCTCATTTTTTTTTTATTTGAGATTTTTAGATTATATACATATGATTAAATGTCTAAACTTGTAGATAGAATTTTATTTATAATTGTATGAAAATTTATGATGGTATATCAAATATTGGTAGTCTGAAAATCATGATAATATTGTGGAATTTGGACTTGCATGTGTAGTTTATGCCATTAAAAAGATTATTGAAGATGTAATTTGGCCTTTTAAATCTGCCAGAAAGTTGTATGAATTTTTTTGACAATTTTATACTCAAAATTTGAAGATGATTTTTTCGAAAAAGTTGTTGATAATGATGTCTAGTTCACCCACAAAATATTTCAACAATTATTGAGTTTTGTACGAATTTATACATATTTTTAGCCAAATCTGGAGCTATAGGCAGATTTCACTATGTTTTTGAAAAATCATTAAAAAATTTATATTAAACCAAATCTGGCAATTTCTAAGCAAAAAATGAAATTTGAGATGTCTAGTTTTATAGTAAATTTTTATATTAAGGAATTGATTTATAAATTTAAGTATGGATTTAATTTAAGAAAATGTGATAAATCTGTGTCATAAATTTTCTGGGAATTTTTCAAAATTATTTATGATTTATTTTTGGAAATTGCTTTCTGAAAAATGACCATAACATGTTTATTGAGTATTCTGTAGATTGATATCAATTTTAGAGTTGTATAAGTAATTTATTTATAATTTTATTTGCAAGATATACATCTTGAAAATTTTGGCAAATTAAGGAGGAATCAAAAATTATCTCTTCAATTGTTTCTTTGGACTAAAATTTAATATTGTGTTAATCTGATCTTGTAGATTAAAAATCCATGCATGTGTGTGATTATGATTTTTTTTTTTTTGGTATCTACATTATTATTTCATACCATAGTTTAAATAAATTGTTTATTTAAATTTTGTACAATTGTTTATTATTGTGTGACATATGTAATATTTTATGTTGGGATTTTAATGAGTTGGAATAACATTATTGGTAATTAAATTTTGAATTATTGTGAATATCTCAACAAGTAAAGAAACACGAAATTTAACCAATGATACATTAAAATGTAAAAGTGATGGGATGAGCCCGGTTTAGAATCTTACATAAGTGAGTTGCGAACCCTAACATGGCACAGGAAGGTATTTCGGCTCTTATCGGTGTAGGCGATATAAGGTTGGTGGTGCGGGTGTCACAACATAGACCGTTCCCTTGGGGCAGACCGTGATGTCACGACTCGAGTACGTAACTCTGGTACGTGGGCATCATTGGTAGTTACTGTAAGTAAAATTTAAATATTTGACCAAGGGGGAGTCAGAATTGCCCGTGGCCATTGCTTAGTGGTTGGGTGAAAATAGTGCTCCGCGGGGAGTTACTTAAATTTATCCGATAAACTAAATCTATGAAAATTTAAAAATAAAAGTGGGTATATTCCTTATGATGAAACACTGCTTTCGTTTGTTGTATTTTTTTTAATTGATTTATTATTATCTATTGTTATTATTTCAACTGATAACATTCCTTTTATGCTTACTAAATGTTACTTGTTATGATGTTACTTGTTATGTTGTTACTACACATTATTCATAAATTGTGAGTATTATTATCGGGGTGAGTATTTTCGGGTTGCAGTATCTTATTGAGCTCGTCGCTCACTGGGATTCCCATTGCCCTGGTGTTTTTTGCTAGGTACCGAAGAAACCGAAGGAAACACCGAGGCCTTGCAAGGCGACACTCAACCTTGGTTAGCTTGAGGAGTGCCAAGTTCCATGAACTATTTTCTAAAATTTCTAGTTTTTCTCTAGTTTTCTTTTTGTATTTGTGTCATTTCTTTTATGTACTAAGACTAAGTTGTGATGTAAGAACTTTAAATTCTGGGTTGTTAATTAATGGATGTTAGTAATATTGGTGGCAATATTGATTTTAAATTCTAAATTTTATTATGATGTCCTTAAATTTTGGGATGTTACAACATATTTTGTAACGCTCCACTCCCGGGTCGTTAAATACACTAAAATAGCCTAAAAAAATACAAGTTTTGCTCCCAAAAATAATAACTACAAGATCGTCTCCAAATTGTACAATATCCTCCAAATATTCTACAGCACAATTACCTCCGAAATAAACAATATTACAACTATCTCCAAATTTAATAATTACAGTGGTGGGTCCCAAATCTCTATATTAAAAAATCTTTCTAATCTCAATTTTGAGCTTTGCTAAAATCTGCTCCACAGTTGAAAAATAAATTAATTCGGAAAGTATAGAATAAATTAAAAGGAATCCAATAATTTATGACACTAAATCAATGATACGATAATCAAGCAATTTCCCAAATTGTACAACAAATCAACCATAATTTATCTAGGACCAAATACCTGGTCCTACTCAGTACATGACTAGTGAATAAATTTATTTATTCACCCACCTCACCCAAGCTCTATGCTTATTGGGGCATATTAGTGTAAACAATTAATAAGATTCACTCGATCCATGTACGGAGTATTTCCATGTCATTCAGTTAGACAGATCACCATTTTAACACTGAAATATTTGTAGAGAATTTTACCAAATGATCAGAATATCAACGATTCGATAACAAATGATTTTACCACAATAATCAAGTGGATTACAAATTGAGGATAATTTAATATAGAGAACTCTTTGTAAAGAGATTTAAATAGAGCATATTGTATACAACCCGAATTTACCTCAAAATAATTAATTCCATCACAATAAATCTAAAATTGCTCCATGGATCTCCAAAAATAGCTTTGATCAAACTTCTAAGACATAAAGTATGTATAATTTAACAAAATCTACAACTCTCAATTTATTTATTTATTTTATAAAATACTCATTTTCACTCTAAACACTCCCATATCTAAATTTAATATTTCTACTCTACACAATTTATGAGAGGAGGAGAACCGAATGAAGAAATGATTGAGAGGAGCTCCCCTCACTTTGCTGATTTATAGAGGAAAGGAAGGAATGAAAGAAGATTAAAAAAATTAAAAGAAATGAAAAGGTGAAATGATGGAATGGTGGGTTTGGGGGTATTGTGGGTGTTGCCCACGATTTGTTATTGTTGTAGTTTTTTTTTCTCTTCATGTGATGGGGAATGGTAAGATTTATTATTAAATGAGAATAAATAACAATATGATAGATATAAAAGAAATGAGATAAATACAAATAAATAATTCAAAGTTAAATTCTTATCTAAAAATCTCACCACTAAATTATTATAATAAACCACCAATACCACTCACTAAATATTAATACCTCAAAATACGGGGTGTTACAATCTATCCCCCTTAAAATAATTTCGTCCTCGAAATTCCAATCCATACTGCTCCAAAATTTAATCTCAACTAAAACTCTAAATAACACAGTTCCACTACACATTCTGATATAAAAATGATTTTTTTTTATCTTAAATATCAAACCCCCCATCCCTCCCCATTTTTTTAATAATACTCACCACCCGACATGGTATCAGAGCTCTAGGTCAGAATACCTAGGGACGGTGGAAAGAGGTTTAACCTCAATTGAGGAGTAGTGTCATGTGTTAGAAAGAATAGAATTATGTGACTCATAGTTTATGCGAACTTTATGCTAATTTAACTGTCATGTTGATCAAAACATTTTTACAAAAAAAAAAAAATCAAGGCAATGAATTAGGGGCATAGTTGAGTCAGTGATTCTATCTTCTCCCCCGCTCGAGTCACCTAGTCAGTGTATTCATACCGGTTAGGGTATTCATACCAATCAGTGTATATAAATGTGTTTGGATTGTTTTGCTTCATTTTTCTTTCGTTAAGTTATTTTGTGATTCAGGTCAGTATGGAATCAATGTCCAATTCAAAGTTCAAATTCAATCATTCTCAAATTCAAATCAAATAAAATTATTTCAAATTCAGAGTGATGTGCCAGTCACGCCATTGATGTACAGAACCTAAACTGATTTTATTGCAATCTGAGTAGGACATCCCCGATTACAAAAAAAAAAAAAAAATCTTGTTCTTCTTTCTCCTCTGGCAAACGGCCATACGTCGACCTCATTTGCTTGACTCTCCTACCATTTTCTTCATCTCAATTTCGTTCTGGGAGACCTTCGAAGGCCCTGCCTCAGTGTGTTCCCCAAGAGAAGGCCCTGCCTCAATGTTTTCACCAAAAGAGTTAACTCTTCGTCGACCATCAAAGGCAAAATACGACGGCACTCCGAACCGGGCCATACAAGTGGCCTTTTGTTTACCTCTTTATTCTCCGTGGAGGTAGCCTTCCATTTCAGTTCTTTGTTATCTGCTTTCAGCGCGCAAATCTCCGCTCGCGTATCCTTATACATATGCTGAAGCAAAGTGAGTTGGGTGGTAACCCGATGTACCTCACACATCTTGTTTTGTAGACGATAAGACATGTTAGTGACCACGGCCATTGTCTCCATACATGACTTCAACGTGTAGTGGTTGGCCTCAATATCGGTTTGAGCAGCCATCACTTGCTCAACTGTTAGTGTAGGAAGACTAGGATGAGTAAGAGCAGGGCCACTTGGCCCAGAGGAGCTTGATGGATCATTAAGATCCGGAAAGAGAGAGAGGGGACGAGACGAAGCCATGTATAGGAAGAGAGAGGAAAGAAGGAAGTCGTAGAGAAATGGCGAAAAATAGAAGAGGAAGAAAAGAAAGGGATGGAAGAGTAATGGAGAAGAGACAGAAGAAGAGAGTCATTAAGAAAAAGAGAAAAGAGTGATGAAGAAGAAGAAGACAGAATAGAATAAGACAAAGAGGGAGAGAGAGTTAAGGCGAGGCGAGCTTGCAAATCGAGGAGGCCTTCTTTTGTCGGCCAGCCGACGCAAAAGCAAACCCGCGTGTCAAACGCGATTTTCAAAGGAAGAGAAAGAGGCCGGAGAGTTATATGCATATATGTATATGAATTGTATATCTATATAATATATATTTTTTTTTTTGCATATTTGGTTACAAGAGTGGCTTGGGTTCAATGGTTCGGCTGTTGAGGATTGAAAAGCTAAGCCTGAGGTTAGAGATTCGAGCCCCCATAGCAACGAGTGTTTCTTTTGTTTTGTTTTGGTTCTTTTTGTATATGTGTCTCATATACCTATATATACATTTGTTTGAATATTTTGTCACAGGAGTGGTGTGGCTCAGTGGTCGAAAGAGCAAGAGACTAAGCTTGAGGACAGGGGTTCGAAACCTCGTATCCCCACATCCATGCATTTTGAGTTTTTCCTTCTTCTTTTTTTTTTTTTTTTTTTTTTTTTTTTTGCGTGTTCGGGAGGAAGATATTCTTAAGACTGCGTTTCGAACGCATTACGGCCGCTATGAATCCGTAGTGATGCCATTCGGCCTAACCAATGCACCAGGCATGTTCATGAACTTAATGAACAAAATATTCACGCCTTACTTAGATCAATTTGTGGTAGTTTTCATAGATGATATTTTGGTGTATTCCAAGTCCGAAGGAGACCATGAACAACATTTGAGAATAGTACTTCAAACTTTGAGAGAAAACCAACTGTATGCTAAGGCTAGTAAATGTGAGTTCTGGATGGAGGAAGTAAGGTTTTCGGGTCACATGGTATTTGACAAAGGAATATCAGTAGACCCAACTAAAGTAGAAGTAGTGACAGAATGGAAGCAACCTAAGAACAGATTTGAGATTCGTAGTTTTTTAGGATTGGCCGGTTACTATCGAAGATTCATTCAAGACTTCTCAAAATTGGTCAAACCAATGACACATTTGACTCAAAAGAGGGTAAAGTTTGAATGGAACGAGTCTTGTGAAAATTCATTCCAAGAACTCAAGAAAAGATTGACGAGCGCCCCTATTCTCATAGTGCTAGAACGTGACGTTGGGTACAACGTGTATTGTGATGCTTCCAAAGAAGGTCTGGGGTGCGTATTGATGCAGAATGGCAAGGTGGTGGCATATGGATCAAGGCAATTAAAGAACCATGAAAAGAATTATCCCACCAATGACTTGGAGTTAGCAGCTATAGTTCACACACTCAAAAATTTGGAGACACTACCTGTATGGTGAAAAGTTTGAGATATTTACCGATCACAAAAACTTAAAGTATCTGTTCACCCAAAAGGATTTAAACATGCGTCAGAGATGTTGGATGGAGTATCTTGAGGATTATCAATTTATCCTTTCTTATCATCCCGGTAAGGCTAACGTGGTGGCAGATGCGCTAAGTCACAAGAATAGAGGGATTGTTGCTACTTTAGCACTTTGAGAATGGAATATGGTTGGAACGCTCAATGAATTTGGGGTACAAATGGGGGTTCAAGATGAAAAGGCTTACCTTGGTGCTCAGATTGCTACGCCTAAAATTTTGAGCGAGATATTGGAATCACAAAAGTACGATCATGAGGTAGCATTCATTAAGGCACAAATGGAATCTAGTGAAGCCATGCCTGGTTGGGAAATTCACACTGATGGGAGTTTGAAATATCAAGGTCAAATGTCCGTGCCAAACGACAACTCACTAAGTGAAAAGGTACTCAAGGAATTCCACCATTCAGTATTCCCAGTACATCTGGGAGGTACTAAGATGTACCAAGACTTAAAATGCCAATATTGGTGGGGCGGAATAAAAAAGGATATAGCAAAGTTTGTGTCTCAGTGCCTGACATGTCAACAAGTAAAGGCTGAACATCAAAGACCGGCAGGAACACTTCAACCCTTACCAATTCCGGAGTGGAAATGGGAACACGTAACCATGGATTTCGTGACGGGTTTGCTTCGGTCACCACAGGGACATGACGGCATGTGCGCGGTGGTAGACCGATTAACTAAGACAGCCCAATTCTTACCTGTCGAGTCATTAGAAACGTTGGCTTCACTCAGTAGATTGTTCATCAAAGAAGTGATCAGATTACACGGAGTACCAGTTAGCATCGTGTCTGATCGTGATCCTCGATTCACTTCTCAATTTTGGCAGAGCTTGCAGAAGGCAGTGGGAACGAACCTATGCTTTAGCACGGCATTTCACCCACAAACCGATGGCAATCTGAAAGGATGATACAAACGTTGGAGGATATGCTTCCAGCTTGCGTTATGGATTTTAAGAAAAGTTGGGAGAAACACCTACCTCTCGTTGAGTTCGCTTACAACAATAGTTTCTAGGCCAATATTGGAATGACACTGTATGAAGCACTTTATGGGCAACCTTGTCAGTCACCAGTCTGTTGGACTAAAGTAGGGGAAGCAACCTTGTTAGGACCAGACTTGGTTTAGGAGACCACTGAGAAGATAAAAATGATCAAACAACGGCTAACCACAGCCCAAAGTCGACAAAAGAGCTATGCGGATCAAATGAGACGACCCTTAACATTTGAAGTAGGGGACTATGTTTTTCTCAAAATTTGACCTCGTCGAGGTACTACACGATTTGGGAAGAAAGGAAAACTTACACATCGATATATGGGACCCTTCGAAATTCTGAGCAAAGTAGGAGAAGTGACGTACCGGTTGGCTCTACCACCTCAACTGGCTGGAGTACATAATGTTTTCCACATCTCTATGCTACGGAAATACGAGCCACACCCTTCTCATATCATCAATTAGGAGGAAATTAATCTTTATAAAGATGTGACATTTGAAGAAAAGCCTGTTAAAATTTTGGATTGTCGTGAGAAGAAATTACGAGGTAAAACTATACTGTTGGTTTGAGTTCTCTGGAGACATCGGGGGATGGAAGAGTCAACGTGGGAATGAGAAGATATGATACATGCCAATTATCTTCAGCTTTTCGAGTCTAAAGGTACGAATTAATTTCGAGGATGAAATTTTTTTTGGGAGGGTAGATTGTGAAAATCCGCATTTAATTATTCAAAATAATAATAATAATAACAATATCAATAATAATTAATTAATTAATTTAATCCAGAGTTTATTTGAAATATATATTAGTGTAAAAGTTAGTTTTAAATTAACCTAATTCAATCACTAATAAAGATATTATTAAGAATAATAATTTTGTGGGTGTTCAATATTGGTGGTTTATAAATTGTTTTAATAAGGATTCAACATAATAATTATCTTTGATAAATAACTTAGTTAAAAACCTTAAGAAACCCATACAAATACACACACACACACACAAAAAAAAAAAGAAAAAAAAAAAAAGAAGGAATTTTCGTGGCAGTAGAATGCCACCTGTTTGTTTGCATGGTGGTATAGGAACCATAACCCATCATCCTTCTTAGAATTGAGAGAAAGTGAATAGATATAATAATGAAAAGAATAAGAGAGAGAGAGAGAGCGCCTTAGTAATGCATTGTATATATATCCATGCATGCTTGCATTTGGTGAAGGAAAGAAGAAAACAAAATTTGTCAAGTTGAGTAGGAGGATAAGAAGAGTGGGAGATTAAGGAAGCTAATTTTTTTTTTTTAATTGAATTTTCCTCTTAATTTTCCTCTTAATTCTCTCCCTCTCTCTCACTTTGGTCGGTTAAAGGCCACAAAAAGAGCTGATCAATTGTCATGTTAAGTGAAATAAGGCTCTCTAATAATAATAAACAAATGTCCACTAAGTGGGGCAAAGTTGTAATTAAGGCAATCTATGTGTTTAGCTCATTTTAATCTACTTTAATCATTCCTAATAAATTTTTAGATAAATATGCCATTAAATCACAAATATTCTACTAATCCCAAAACTCTAAACGGTTCCTAATTCGGCTGCCGATAAGGCCTTCAATTAGCAGTTTAAACGTATGAATTCAAACAGATAATCAATCAATCAAACAGATAGAAATGCAATATAATAGATAAACTTATTCAATTTCGCTGATTTCAATCATCCATTCAAGACTTGATTAATTCAATTATCAGTCATTATCGATTCGGTTTAGCAAGAACTAAGATGGCGATTGATGGTTTATCGATAATCGAGACGAGGGTTATTCTGATCTTCCTCCTTATAAGGAGTTTAGTCCTCTAAACTCGAGTTACCTTCAGTCTGGAAGAAAACAGGGTTCAGTGGAAACAGTTCTGGGTATCTTTTAGCCATGTCATCTTCCCTTTCCCAAGTGGCATACACGCCACCATGGTTCTGCCAATCAACTTTCACCAGCGGGATCTTTTTGTTTATTAGTTTCTTGATCCGTCGGTTCACAATCTGTATAGGCCGTTCCTCGTAAGTGTAGTCATCACTCAACACGATACGAGTAGGCTCAATCACGTGGAAGGGATCCCGGAGATAGTCTCTCAACATAGAAATGTGAAAGACGTTATGCATATGCTCCATTTCAAGAGGAAGTGCAACTTGATACGCCACCGGATTGATTTTCTCAATAACCTGATACGGTCCGACATATCTTGGCGCTAACTTGCCTTTGACTCCAAAACGAGTCTGGCCTTTCATTGGTGTCACTTTCACAAACACGTGATCACCCACTTCATACTCTTCCGCTCTTCCGACATCCGTGATAACTTTTTCTGCTCTGCGGCGATCTCTATTGTCAGACGCTTTCACTTTCTCAGTCGTTTCATAAACAATCTCGGGCCCAAGCAAAGGCCCATCTCCAACTTCCGCCCAGCAAATTGGAGATCTACATTTTCTGCCATACAATGCCTCGAAAGGCGTCATTCCAATACTCGAATGGTAGCTGTTGTTGTAGGCGAATTCAGCCAACGGCAAATGACTTTCAGTTTCCTGAAAATCAAGGACACACATTCTCGAGATCCTCTAAAGTCCGGATGGTCCTTTCGACTATCCATCTGCTCTAAGGATGATAGGCACTACTCAAATTCAATTTCACTCCAATGCAATTGTAGGCTTTGCGAAACCTCGATGTAAACTTCAATCCTGCGAAACAATAGATACAGGCACTCCATGCAATCTCACAATTTCATCAATATAGATAACAGCCAATTTGTCTGCATTATAAATTGTCTTGACAGGTAGGAAGTGTGCAGATTTAGTCAACCTATCAACAATAACCCAAATAGAGTCCATACCTTTTCTGGAGCGAGTAATCCAACGATGAAATCTATCGTGATATGCTCCCATTTCCACTCTGGTATGGGGTAAGGATTACAGTAAGCCCGCGGGTCGTTGGTGTTCAGCTTTGACTTGTTGGCAGTGAAGACATTTGGACACAAAGTCGGCAATTTCCTTCTTCATTCCCGGCCACCAGAAATTCTGTTTCAGATCTTGGTACATTTTCGTGTTCCCCGGGTGGATAGACAATTTTGAATTGTGGCCCTCTTGCAGTACTCTTCTTTTCAGTTCAGTGTTATTCGGCACACACAGTCTTTCTTGAAATTTCAATACATTGTTCTCAAATTTGAACCCCGGTCTCAGTTTAGAATCTCTTTCTTCAATAACCTTTTTCAAGAAATCATCCAGTTGTTGTTTTTCTTTAATTTCTTCAATCAATGTCTTGGCAAGAATGACAGCTATTGTTCCACCTTGTTCTCTCAAAACAATTTCAATTTCGAGACTTTTCGCATCATGAAGCAATTCTTTTCCGCCCGGTGAGCAAACAAGCTAAGTTGGCAATTGACTTTTTTCAATGCATCGGGAACAAGTGTTAGCTTTTCCGGATGGTACAAAATCAGAGGTCATAATCTTTGATCAGTTCAACCATCTCCACTGTCTCATATTCAGTTCTTCTCGAGTGAAAAAGTACTTGAGCTTTGTGTGGTCGTGGTCAGTATACACTTCACATGTTGCTCCATACAAATAGTGACGCCAAATTTTCAGTGCAAACACTACTGCAGCAAGTTCTAAGTCATGGATTGGGTAGTTCTTTTCATGTGGTCTCAACTTTTCATGTGGTCTCAACTGTCGGGAAGCATAAGCAATAACTCTCCCATTCTGCATTAAAACACACCCCAAACCCTTATGAGAAGCATCACTAAATACAGTATAACCATCCGTACCTGAAGGTAGAGTCAGAAACGGTGCAGTCACAAGTCGGGTTTTCAATTCTTAAAACGCTGATTCCCTTTGGTCAGTCCAGTCAAATGGTGTCCCCTTCTGAGTCAACTGAGTCAGTGGTAAGGCAATTTTGGAGAAGTCTTTGACAAACCTTTTATAATATCCAGCCAAACCCAAAAAACTTCGGACTTCAGTCACATTTGTTGGTCTAGGCCAGCTTACTACAGCTTCAATTTTCTGCGGATCAACAGAAATTCCATCTTTGCTAACAACATGCCCCAAAAACATAACATGATCAAGCCAAAATTCACATTTAGACAATTTAGCATACAGTTTCTGTTCTCTTAAGGTTTGCAAGGCAAGTCTCAGATGGTGTTCATGGTCTTCTCTGGTCTTAGAATAAATCAGGATGTCGTCAATAAATACCACAATGAAATCATCAAGGTACGATTTAAAAATTCTGTTCATGAGGTCCATAAATGCAGCAGGGGCATTCGTAACTCCGAACGGCATAACTAAAAATTCATAATGGCCATACCTCGTTCTAAAAGCAGTTTTATCGATGTCTTCAGGTTTGACTTTCAGTTGATGATACCCCAATCTAAGATCAATCTTGGAAAACACTTGTGCACCTCAGAATCGGTCAAATAAATCATCAATACGCCGGTAATGGATATTTATTCTTTACGATTACCTTGTTCGATTCATGTAATCAATACACGATCTCGGTGAGCCATCTTTCTTCTTTACAAACAAAATGCACGCACCCTGGTGAAGTATCGGGCACGATGAACTTTGTCTAACAATTCTTGCAATTGTACTTTCAATTCTTCTTCTTGGGGCCATTCTGCAGGAGCTTTAGATATCGGTACCAAATTACATCCACAAGAAATTCAATTCCCTGTCGATCAAATCCCCTGGCAAATCATCTGGAAATACATCTGGGAATTCTCTGACTATAGGAATACAATTCACATCAGTTTTAACACTATCATCAGTAGGCACAGTCAGCACAGAACACAGATATCCTTTACACCCCTTTCTAATCGGGCTTAACAATTTTCACAGAAGAAATCAGATACGGAGGAGGTACTACTCCACTCCCATTAAACACAAATTCAGGCAAACTTGGTGGACGGAAAACTACTTGTTTTGTTACACAGTCTATAGTGGCATGATATTTTTGTAACCAATCCATCCCTAATATTACATCAAAGTGATCAATATTCAATGGCAGTAAATCAATAAATAGATGCATATCCCTAACAATAATCTCACAGGCAGGATACATATATGCACATGTCATGGATCCTCCAACAGGTGATGATACAGCTAGTAGATAGTTCATGGGTTCTAAGGGTCTATTCAATTTATGCGAAAAAGCATGTGATACATACGAATGTGTAGACCCTGAATCAATCAACACATATGCATTTTGAGCACAGATAGAGAGGATACCTGACACAAGCCTCGAGTTTTGCGTCTCCCAAGATAGGCGAACACTGCCCCGCCTCATAGGCTCTTTCCAAGAGCTTTGGGGTTCGGTTTTGGTGTTGCGGTCGATGTCAGCGCTTGCACTTTTACTCTTCTTTTGGGCAGAGGGACATCTTTAATTACGTGGCCCACCTTGCCACACGAAACAAGCTCAATCGTAGCAAACCCCTTTGTGCTTATTGCCACATACGGAGGCGGTGGAGTAAACCCACTCCCTCTTGGCGGGCTAGTCGTCGACCCTGTGTTCGCTTTCTTGGGTTATGCTTGCCTTTCTTGAATTTGAAACCCCGCTTTTACCTTGCCACTCGTTGTTGGTGTTTGATTGTTTCATCTTTGCAATATTCGACTCGGCCATCAATGCCCGATCGAGAACACCCACAAAAGTCGGTAGTTTCAAAACATTTATTCGGTCCAGTATAGCAACACTAAGGCCTCCTTCAAACCTTTTGGCCTTCTTATAATCGGTGTCCACCATGTGTGGTGCATACCTATCAAGTTCGGTGAATTTCTTCTCATACTCGGCAACAGACATTTTGTCCTGTCTCAGTTGTTCAAACTCCGTTACTTTTCTGTCCCTGATGCACTGGGGAAAATACTTTTCAAAGAAGGACTCCTTGAACTGAGCCCAAGTCATAATAGTATTCGCATCGCGGGTCAACATCCACCACCTTCTTGCTTCTTCCTGAAGGGTGAAGGTTGCTAACAAGATTTTATTGGCTTGAACGGAAACATTTCAAACAATTTTTTGTTTCAAGCACCCAAGCTTGACCTTTAGGAGTTCAAGGCCTCCCCTGAAAGGAACGGCGATTTCGGTTCTTAACTTATGGGTAAGGGCAATAATGTCCCCATCATTCACATTTGCATTTAGTTTTGTCTGCCGGAAGAGGAGAGGAGGGGCTGTTGGTTCTCTTGTTGCTCAAGTCTAGCATTAACGTTCCATCATTCTTTCCGCTTCGCCATTGTTGCCTCGGTAGACGAGGATTCAGGTTCATTCGCATTGTCCCTTTCACTATAAGCAGATATAACAGTTATAGCAATTATACGATTAGTCACTCGCATGTTTAGACAGTTACCACATTGAGATGTATTCAATCATAACATAGCCACACACTTTTCCAGTTCATGAAATGCCCTAATCACTTTCTAGGACACCCTATAGCTCGTTTGGACACGTGTGCGGTATAACTTCGTGATAAGTATCGCTCGATACCACTGTCACGACCCAAACCCGGCCCTATGGGTTTAGCATCAGAATCGCCAAGAATCCGAGATTACCAAGGCTGCCGAACAAGAATACGATTAAACAGTACAAGGCTGGCGGAAATACAAGAAGTAACTAGTGTCCATTGAGTTGTGAAAATCAGATGCCAAAAACATTTTTCATGCATTCATATAGTTCAGCGATGCAGTTTATACACGCCTATACAATCATATACAACATTCAAGACGGACCTAATCCTCGATAACAAAGATAAAGAAAAAGAGAGTCTATACAAAGAGTACAAAAGCAAGAAGGAGACCGATGGGGAACACAAAAACACCCCAAGCCATAGCATGGCAACTGAACCTCATGATGAGGCACATAGGTGGCTTGACAAAAGCGGGGACCAACCCACGCTCCTAGCTCCAGGCTGCCGAGAACCTACATATATATAAGCAGTGAGCTAAAGCCTAGTGAATAACATAAAGCGTAAGAGGTTATGAATGAATGTCCTTACAAGAATGAAAAACAGTTCATTAAACAAGATTTGATCAATCGGTCATATGTGGTACACCCATTAGCCTATAAACAAGAGGTCAAAGGATGGGTCTTAACAGACCAACAAAGAATGATGGCCATCAATCAAGAATGAGATGGTTCCACAAGGAACCGACAGAGCTCAGAATAAGAAATGATAAGTGCTAAGGATGCCACAACAATTGAGAATACAGGACATACATTCATTCAAGAAACAATATCACTCAATAAAATAAGCCTCAAGTTCAATATATTCAAAAGATAATCACTTTGAACATATCTTTACACAATTGTTACTCACAGAGATTGGGCTAATAACAGCTAGAGCGCGTCCTCGAGAGCCAACCCTAAACAGTTAACAAATAGAACACACACTTAGTTTCACAGTCGGGAAGGATGATAATTAAATCCCTAAATTTCCTCGGTATGGTTCCATGTCTAAATCCTCATTAAGATGCCTTAAACTAGGCCTAAGAATGCCTAGGATGGGATGAGGATGCAAAGATGTGCATAGAAATCGCCAGAATTTTCGCTGAACAGGCCTCCGCCGAAGCGCAGTTTCTTCGCCGAGCGACAAAGAAACAAAGGTCTTCGCTCGAACGTCAACTTCCCCGCTCGAGCGTGTCACACAATATTCCGCTCGAGCGTACATTCCTCCGCTCGAGCGGACTGATGAACCGTGCAGGATGCTGGATGCTCAATTTTTCCGCTCGAGCGCGAATTTCTCCGCTCGAGCGGACTGTAAAACAAGTCGAAGAAAATGCTGGGAGCATGATTTCCCCGCTCGAGCGGACATCAAAAATCTGGAAAATCCAGGTTTGTGTTCCAAGTTCAAAACTCAAGTTTGATGCTCCCAACTCGATCCTCTTGGGCCCATTTTCCGGAAAACTCTTTCAAACACATAGAATAACACGTTTTAAAGCTCAATTTAAGAAATCAAGGCCCAAGGGTGTTTCAATTAAACTCAATTTCAAACTAATTTTCAAGAACAACATGCAAACATGACATGCATGCACTTTAAACAATTTTAAGCTTCCATACTAGCTCAATTGAGCTCAATACTTGGAAAACAAAATGAAAACATGGGCTTTAACGAAAACATGAGCTTGCATGTACAATCTACCATGAATTCAACTTCAAAATGCACCAATTCAAGCATGCATGCAACAATGGAGTTCCAATTCAACACATATGAGCAAATTCATGACTTAACTTCTCTATAACCATGATACATGCAAGATGGAACTCAAAGACGACAAGAAGAAGATGGATTTTCTTACCTAATTACAAGTCTTGCAAGCTCAAATTAGCAATCTATGTTACAAATCTTTCAATTCCCAAGCAATCCACAAGATGAACAAGATGAATTCAATTTTCCTCTTAATTCTCTCCCTCTCTCTCACTTTGGTCGGTTAGAGGCCACAAAAAGAGCTGATCAGTTGTCATGTTAAGTGAAATAAGGCTCTCTAATAATAATAAACAAATGTCCACTAAGTGGGGCAAAGTTGTAATTAAGGCAATCTATGTGTTTAGCTCATTTTAATCTACTTTAATCATTCCTAATAAATTTTTAGATAAATATACCATTAAATCAAAAATATTCTACTGATCCCAAAACTCTAAACGGTTCCTAATTCGGCCGCCGATAAGGCTTTCAATTAGCAGTTTAAACGTATGAATTCAAACAGATAATCAATCAATCAAACAGATAGAAATGCAATATAATAGATAAACTTATTCAATTTCAGTTTCGATTTCAATCAGTCCATTCAGTACTTCAGTTAATTCAATTATCAGTCATTATCAGTTCAGTTTAGCAGTAACCAGTAGCTAATTCAGTAGTTTATCGGTAATCAGTACGAGGGTTGTTACAGATTAGTCCCAATTCCATCCAATTTCATGATGTTCAAATCAATTTCATATTCCTTACAATTACCCAATTAATTATACTAATTAATTATTTAAATTCAATTAGGGTATTTTCCCCCTTTGCTCTACTTTAGCCCTAAGGCTCAATTTTCTCATTTTCAAGACCTCATATGCATATGGAGCTTAAAAACACAAAGTCTCTCTCTTATATACCACAAACCTCAAACCCTAACTTCCCAAATCACCAAATCTCAACATTTATACTAAATGACCAATAGTTATGTTAAAACTCATAAGAATGAGTAGATCATTCCTACCTCGAAGTTAAGATCCCAAAGGAAAAGATGAAGAAACTCGAAAGTGCTCCAAAGTACAACTTTTTCGGATCAAAGTGTAGCCCGCACCTAGCTCCACCTTTCTTACAAAGAGATTAAGGTAAACACACCCAAGAACCAAAGGTATTTGTAGAGAGAAAGTGTATGTAGAGAGAGAGAGAGAGAGAGAGCCGGATCTAGGGTTTGGAAGTGAAAAGATATGAAAAAGTGAAGAAGAAACACGCTGCTGCAACTGATATACTCGAGGCTCGCTTGAGCGAATGAGTGGTTGCTCGAGCGACCAGACATAGACAAACCTCGCTCGAGCGCACAAAGCCTCGTTCGAGCGAACAACACGAAGCTTTAAGTCTGCAATCCAGAAGCACGCTTGAGCGTAAGAGTTCTTACTCGAGCGAAGAAACTCAAAACATAGTCCTCGCTCGCTCGAGCGAAGAAAAGCTCACTCGAGCCAAGAAACACAACCTTCAGGTCCAAAAGAGAAGCAAACGCAAGCTCGAGTGAAAGACCGCTCGCTCGAGCGAAGAGACGCACTAGACTGAGCTCGCTCGAACAAAGGAAATCTCGCTCGAGCCAAAGCTGCGTCTTGAAAGAAAACCTAAATACCCACAATACTCGCTTGAGCGTACAAAACCTCGCTCGAGCGAAGAAGGAAAAACACAAGGCTCACTCGAGCTACAAAGTCCTCGCTCGAGCAAAGAGACCAAAAACTGGACAGCAACCATTTGCTCCAACACTCAACCAACCTGTTTCGAACCTGCCCAACACACCCCAAGACTCAAATACAAAGAATCAAAGGATGGAAACCAGAATAAGACAACAACATACATCCACGGAATCGAGTCCGAAATACAATAAACAATAGAGAAAAAACCGGGATCGCTATAGTGAGCCCGGTTTAGAATCTTGCATAAGTGAGTTGCGAACCCTAACATGGCACGGGAAGGTATTTCGGCTCTTATTGATGTAGGCGATATAAGGTTGGTGGTGCGGGTGTCACAACATAGACCGTTCCCTTGATGCAGACTGTGATGTCATAACTTGGATATGTAACCTCGGTGCGTGGGCATCATTGGTAGTTACAGTAAGTAATATTTGAACATTTGACCAAGGGGGAGTCAGAATTACCCGTGGCCATGGCTTAGCAGTTTGGTGGAAATAGTGCTCCGCGGGGAGTTACTTAAATTTATCCGATAAACTAAATCTATGAAACTTTAAAAGGAAAGGTGGGCATATTCCTTATGATGAAATACTGCTTCCGTTTGTTATATTTTTTTTATTTGAATTATTATTATCTATTATTATTATTTCAACTGATAACATTCCTTTTATGCTTACTAAATATTACTTGTTATTCTGTTATTACACATTATTCATAAATTGTGAGTATTATTATCGGGGTGGGTATTTTCAGGTTGTAGTATCTTATTGAGCTCGTCGCTCACTGGGATTCCCACTACCCTAGCATTTTATGCCAGGTACCGAAGAAACCGAAGGAAACATCAAGGCCTTACAAGGTGACATTCAACCTTGGTTAGCTTGAAGAGTGCCAAGTTCCATGAACTATTTTCTAAAATTTCTAGTTTTTCTCTAGTTTTTTTTTTTATATATATATATATTTGTGTCATTTCTTTTATGTACTAAGACTAAGTTGTGATGTAAGAACTTTAAATTCTAGGTTGTTAATTAATGGGTGTTAGTAATATTGGTAGCAATATTGATTTTAAGTTCTAAATCTTATTATGATGTCCTTAAATTTTGGGGCGTCACATGACAATTCCGCACTTGGACCTCATCACGAGCTTTGCCATTAAAATCCATTAAATGTGCTTGACTGCTCTCAAGTACTTCAAATTTTTTTTTTTTACTTTTTTCTTCCTACATTTCTGGGTTCCAAATTTGTTGTCTTAATCTGGCTTGAATCCTCAGTTATTGGATTTTCAAGGTAATCAAATCTTGGGTTTCTATTTGTTCTGGTTAAAAATTAGTGATAATTGAAAAGAGCAAAAGAATAGATGGGTCTTTCAATGCATCTTTCACTATGGATGCCAATTTCTCACTGTGCTGCTCTAATCATGGATAAGAAGACCAGAAAAAGAGATGGGTCTTACCATTCAACAAAAGAAATCAAGAGAAACCCATAATTTCTGAGAAAATTGCAAGAGCACAAGCTTAGGGAAGCTCTTGAAGGGAAACAAAATCGGAATAGAAATAGAGGGGGGGAAAAAAATTAGTGGCGTAACCGGTCAACCGACCGGTCATCCCATCAGATGTCCCCAGGCATTTGATACAAGCAACAGTATTCACCGTTGGAGTAACTCGTATCAAATTGAAGAAAGTGCCTTTTTTTTCATCAAATTTGATGAAAAAAATAGTTCACCGTTGAAGATGTTCTTATATAGAAAATTGCAATTATTAGTTACATTACAACAAAGTATTGACCAACTTAATTAATCGCATTGAAATTGAAAAATAGAAAATATTTTTGCAGTATCAGTGTGATGTGCTCTTTTGGGAACCTTAGTAAAAAGCTGCATTTTGCAGCCTCACAAAACGCCAAAGTTACATTTTTAGTCATTTGGGAAGCGATAAAAAAAAGCAGGTTGTAAGATTACTCGTGAGGGCTAGGGCAAAATGTAAATTTTCCAAGTTAGATAGGGTATTTTAGTCATTTTAGTGTAATGTGACACCATAAACAAATATTAATCTAAGGCCTCGTTTGGGAACAACCTTTTTTAGTAACTTTTTAAATTTTTGGCTAAAATGTGATGTAAAAAAAACTAGTATATTTAGAATGACTTTTTGATTTTTTACGAAAAGATGTGCAAAAAGTAAAGAGAAAATGGAATCTTTAACTTTTTGGTATGAATTATTGGCTTTTTGATTTTTTTAGTAACTTTTTTATTTTTTGGCTAAACCGGTCATTTCTCAAACGAAGCCTAAAAAGTAAAAAAGTAAATTTTTTTTTATCAATTTCCCAAATCACTTTTCAAAAAAGTCAAAAAAATTGATAAAAAATCAAAAGTCAACTTTTTATCATCTTTCCAAAACACCCCGATATCTCATCCATCTCCACTATGATGATCATTGAGAAAACTAAGCAAATTGTAAATTGTTTTTACAGTGAATCATATACTTAGCTATCATTTGGCAACTTTCTGTTTTAATTAAAAAGTCAAAAAATCACTATAAATTATCACCTCATTCTTTTTATTTTTATTTTTTTATATATTTCTTTTATGAAAAACCAAATATTTACTAAAATAACATATTTTCCTAGGCCTTAATCATTTCCCTTAGAAAACTGCACTTGTCACCGCAAAGTGTTGACCAACTTAATTTAATTGCCATGAAATCCGATAGCTGTAAACTTCAATTAATTCCTTTCTCAAATACCACTGTATTTTTTATTTTTATTTTATTTTCTAATTTTTTACCGATCTCAAATACCAATGTATACTATCTTATCCTGCTCTATCATGTGTATCCACTTGAACTGGCTATCATCAAAATTTTTGTTGGTGTGATGGTTATATAAATAGAAATTATATATATAATGGCTTGGTTATATTTTGAGTGTATCATTTTAGAAAAAAGAGTATTTAAATATCTTTACTTATATAAATAATATTGACACACCATTCTCATTTACTATATTCTATAAACATTCACTACAAGAATTCACACTTTTAGCAACAAAAAAATTGGTCGCTAAAAGTCAATTTTTGGTCGGCAAAAGTTATCCGCGACCAATTTTTTTGGTCGCTAGTTTAGTCGCCAATTGAGGGTCGCGGAAAGTAATTCGCGACCAAAATTTTCATTGGTCGGGAAAAGTTGCATTTGCCGACTAAATTTTTGGTCGCTAAATATTTAATTACCGCGACTAATTTATTTTGTTGCCAAAACACTTTGGTCGCGAAAAGTGATATTTTCCCGATCAAATTTCTTAGTCGTCAATTGTCACATTTCGCGACCAAAAAGTTTGGTCGCCAATTATCACATTTTGCGACCAAAAAAATTGGTCGCCATTTGTGTCTTTTCGCGACCAAAACTTTTGGTCGGCAAAAGTGTCTTTTCGCGACCAAGAGCTATTTTGGTCGGCAATACATGTATTTTTTGCGACCAAAACTCTTGGTCGGCAATTGTCATTTTTTGCGAAAAAAAATAATTTATTTGTCGCGACTAATAAATTGGTCGCCAAAACAGAAAAACAATACACCTGTAATTCTTAATAATTCATTCAATCCATAATAAACCTATAATTTTAAAGCATCATTCAAATTAACTGAATCATTAACATTCGACACAATACATAATTCATTAACATTCGACACAATACATAATTTGAAAGCATCATTCAAATTAATCAATCATTAAATATTTTCTTACTTTCCAATTTCCCAATAGGCAATAACATAGCACATATAAATCTAATGAATGGCACAAGTGACATTCCATACGATAGTAAACCCAACAACTACTGATTCAATTCCTTAGGTGAGTCAAATGAGATTAAAACAATTAGCCACAGTTCTTGCTTGCTATGCAACCACCAATGTTTCTTTCCTAAAACACAAACAAAACTAAAAGCTACAAATAAACTAAGCAAGAAAAAATTCAGAGATCTCGAGAGAGTGAATTGTCGTGAAAACCACAACGGTGCTCTCCCTCCCTACAACTCATCCTGCAAATACAAAGCAACAAACAAGATATATCAAAGTGGATCCTTTGTGGAATTGATATTTTTAAACAATTAAAAGTACAAAGAAATCCTACATGTGCACTCTCTTCTGTAATATCAGCATCTTTGTCAGTTTCATCATCATCAGCCTCAGCACCATCATCATCACCTTCAGCCTGTAAAAACCAGTTTATCAAGATTAGGACACCGTTAAAATAAACAAATTATATTGTTTAGATGAATTCGTGGCCCCCTAAGTTCGTCAACTTTAATACCTTTCAGAGCATCCTCAATTGCAGTTATAGAAGCCTCACAATCTGTGTTGTAACCAACCAGCTTCCCATCACTATGTCGCCTTATAATAGTATTTACAGCACCTATAGACTGGTGAAGCACACAACCACTGATATATAAATATATATATATATGTGTGTGTGTGTGTGTGTGTGTGTGTGTGTGTGTGTTGATGAACAAGATTTTAAACCCTAATAAAGATGCAGTCATGCAGCCCCAGTAAGGTGCTTCCAGCCTACTATTTCTTAAACAATGCACTAGAAATAGGATACACATAATGCACAAATTGAACATGCCTGTAGTAGCAAAATTTTAACAAAAAGTGGATATCTAAAAGAATATTGAGCAGACCTGAGCAAATGGATCGACTTCATCACAAAATGCAGTTACAGTTTCCTTGTATGGAAATCCTACACTACAATTGCATAAATAAAAAAGAAAACACAATGTTAACATGAAAATAAAAAAGCTAATAAAGGCATTTTAACAGTTGTGTAATTCCAAGAATGAAAATCCAAAAGGAAACAATCTCACATAAAACAAACTATGAAGAAGCCCAAAATGCAAGTAGATTCTCTGTTAGATGCCCCCTTCTAAATGAGTGAATACTCAAGTCAGACACTTGACATTTGAGTCAACGTATGGGATATTTGTTTGATATTGACTTAGACATGCCCCCAACAACCACTCCTGTCTATTCAAGTTCACTGCATGATTGCACATAAAACTCCCTTGCTATGTTCTTCGAGGAAATGGTTGCTTCAAAATGATTATTTAGTCATGTTTCCATATTTGAACTTGTGAATTAGGTGAACCCCAAGCCCAGACATATACATACTGCACTGAGTCACATATCCAAGTCCATGTAACATAGAGAATGTTCCATCCTATTCACTTTGTTAAGGCATAATCATATAATATATTTAAGATTTGAGAAAATATTCTAGGGCTACTCTGCTGCTACAAAAAACAAAATCGGAAGCAGGTATTATAGCAAGTTAATAACATTTCCTTGTTCTGGTGAAAAGGAGTTACGAAATTATTTCCCTTAAAAGACATACCAAAGTCATTATCCTTCAATTAGAGCATCACATGCTTGTTTGAAAACTAATATACTACCGCATCCCAAATGAACATTGGGGTCATTTTACATGTATACTTTTCTGCAGTACTGGTATCAACTATAATTTGAGCTAGTATTTTTTTCCCCATTTTTGGGAGAGAGAGAGAGAGAGAGAGAGAGAGAGAGAGAGAATATAACACATTAGTTGTAATCCTAATGAAAATAAGAAAAGCACAAAAGATACCCAAGAAATATATCCTCTTGTAAAAAGAAAGATGATATAGTTAATAAAAGAGAGATTATATTTCTCAACTAAGAGATCAATTTTTAATTAAGGATTTAATTTCCTTAACTTGAACTGTAGGTGGTCCAAAATGGAGAATACAAAATATGTATCATTGGAGAGGTGAGCAATGTAGACAGTAAAGTGGGGAGAAGAGAATTAGCCAATTAGGTGAGCGTATGGCAAAGAATTCAAGAATATTTTTTAATGTTCAACAAATAAATGCTAATTTCTGATGCCACACTTGATAGTGCAACACTACTGAGGGTTCTTCCATTTTTCACTCTAGGAAAGCAGTGGTGCCCAATCAGACAGGAAGAGGATTCAGTCAAATAAGACAAAACCATGTCCAAACATACTATAGCCCATGAGTTCAGGGAAAATGACATCAGATTGCAGTTTGTTTAAGTTGCTTTGAATATGATTAGACTTCTTTGCTTGTAATTAGTTCAAATTTTGTTGGAGAAAGCATGTAAAATTCCAAATAACTTGACATCATCTAACAGAATTCAATCTATTTTCCTGCAGATGAATTGATGTCAAATACAAATACCTTGAGCTCCAAATCAATATGATCTGCTCCCAGTTCTAGTTCAGAACCATTGTTATAGTGAAGACCATTCCTTAATATTATCAATACAACAGGGAAATTCTCAGAACCATGGTTTAGAATTATTAACCTAGATATGCTTTATGGTCGCACTCAAATTTTAGGTAGCTACAATTTCTTAATTTCTATTTTGGCTTAAATCTGTATCCATTTTTGACATCAGACCTAACTAAAGAAACTATTGAAGATATGCTATTTTATCCACAATAGGATCCACTACAAACATTAATGAAACATACCATAAATATATCAACTCCCAATGCTCTATGCTGGGACTCATACATAAATACCAAATTTGTAAACAAAGAGATACCATGACAAATCAAAAGCTCATACCTTATACTGCATAGGCAGGCTGCGCATGAGTTTCACTCGCAAGCAAAGGCCAATCAACAAAGTTAGCTCTGCTTTGCTCTCATGCATTCAACAAAGTTGTCCAAGATTAAGGGCCATGCAAGTTCAGCATCATAATTACTAAGGTCTGGAAAACTTATCTGTAAAAAAAATAAAAATAAAAAATAACAACACGAAATAGACAAGTCAGACAACTCTACTATCTCAATTTCCCAACTGAAAATATTGGAAAATAATTAAAACATGAAACAGAATCTTAAAAGATTTTATTCATATAAAACATTTAATGGAGAATTCATAAGACAATGATTCATAAGACAAATGGTAAGCACCTTTTTTTTATGAAACACTTTAAATCTATTTATTGAATTTTTTAAATGATGAAAACAATACCAAATAGGGCCTATTAAATAAATAAATAAATAACAAAATTCTATCAGAGTAAGTCTCCTAATCTAAGAGTAAGTCTGCTAATCTAACAGAGGAAACACTATTGGCGAAATGTGCTAAATGCCCGAGACATGTGAACCTGATATCAATGTCATGACACATGAGCCATATTTACCTTCTTTTTTTTCCTGAAATGGCACAGTTAATTTGCTACATGTGGTAGAAGTTGCAGCATATACAGATCACACTGTTTGTTAGCCTATCCCCAAATAGAAAAGCACATGCATGAAGAGAAGATAGCAGAAATGCTCCTCAATGTGTTTCCTGTATGATGAATAGGCTTTCTTAAGAATGGTCTGATTCGAGGGATAAGGGTGGAGGATTTTGAACATCGAAGAAATCCATAGACAAAAAACTGCAACCTCTATGTTCAGCGATCAAAACATAAGTCCTTCAAAGTAAAATCTGCAATAAAGCCACTACACTCTATGAATCACAGTATAGTGATCTACGTTACATGGACTTGGATATGAGTGTCGAGTGCGGGTATGTATAGTCGGACTCGGCAAACCTCTAAATGAGGGATACGCTGCACGTCTAGAAAGTACCCAAAATTAGACACGATTCGTGGATACGCTAAACATGGATGTGTCAAAACAATATTATGTATTTTTCGATAACATGGTGGTTCTATTATAATTTCTCCTCAAACCAAAAGTACCACACCCATACCTTTGTTTCAATTTTATTACTCTCTATGCTTTGCCTACTTAAACATGGGAAGATAGAGAAAAAGAAAGGGGAAGTTTTCTGGATGATTTATTTAATTAAAAACCTTGTTTAACTAAGTAGACAAGGATTAAACAAACCTCTCGCGTTTCCAAATCTTATTCCCAATTTGTAACGCCCTACACCATTCCTTGAAATTTATATCCCAAATCAAGTTTCATCATCAAAACCACCCAACACAATAACTTTCACATAACCAGGATTTGTGTCTTCCTTGAACCTTACTTCAGCACAATTTGAGTAAAATTCTGGCTTTATAGGTTACTGTCTAGGGGAAAAATTCTGGCTTTATAGGTTACTAACTATAGACTACAGTTAACAAAGGAAAAAATTGTAGTGAATGGTTCTGTTGTTGTGTACTCTCTCGACTGGAACAATTCAAATGCATGAAAATGAAATGATAAGCATTTGTTTATGAGATAACCACATTGACTAAAAAGGACGGGCACGAACACAAACACTGATAACACTACTTTAACATGAAAAAAACACCCAGATTTTACGTCCCAAGAACTAAGTATGAACAAGCATATATGAGGGGAAAAAATAAGTATGAACTAAACAGGGGTCAGATTAAAGACACAAGAAGTGAACAGGATGAAATGCCCAGCCTTATGATCATTCTCTTCTTTTCTTTTCATTTTTTCATATCCCACCCACTTGTTTTCAAATTAGTACATCACTCTACCAAACCACCTTTCCAGAATTATAATAAATCCCAAAACATGTCCTGTGGTGTGTCCAGAAATAGTACATGTGTCCTCCAACATGTCCACTAAAAAAATTAATATAAATGCCACATGGCATGTCCGACACATATCTGAGTGGTGTCTTGTCCGACATGTGTTGCACACTACTACGGCAACAAAAATGGAGTGTTTCATAGCATATAGAAATAAGAGCACACTATAGTGGGTTATTTTTAATATAAATTATAGACGACAAAAAACACCTCTTCAAAGCTATTTGCGAGTGTATATGTTAGGATATATACATGAGTATTACCAATACATGAATGAGAGTATTACTGAACAAGGTATATAAAATATTGCAACAAAAGAAAAAAAGCAACTTGACAGAATACTAATTGTTTGCAATCAATGCGACTTGAGTTTTTACTTTCTTGACACCAAAATAAATTTTCAAGGAAAAATAAATCCAAGTCAGCATGAAAAACAGATTAATGTAGATGAAACAAAGGCAGAGCATCTTAGTTGAAGAAAGCCACGAGAATGATCACAATGCAGGACATTTCATCTTTGATGAGAAAGTGCGGAGTGTTATAGGCGGGGTTCCAAGGGACACCTTTTTCCTATCTGTCAACTCCCCAATGCTCATGTTCAATAAAAAGTGATGACCATCTCCAAGGGCACAATTAACATGTTAACGAAAGTGGCACACGCTCAGTTCCAAAGCCATCCCAGCTTCATTTTTCAGGAATCTAAATGCCAAATTGATCCACATTATTATGGTTCAAAATAATGCTAAAACAAAAGGGATCAAAGATCCAAAAATTTAAGTGGTTTATAATGGAAGACCGAGTCTAGAACGTGTGCCATTTGCATATATTGCAGTTGTAGAGCATTCTGAATCTATAATAGAAAATCCTACATTCCCTATCACAAACAATCTGCATGCATGCAAATCAAGATAAATACAGAACACAAAGGCCCATAAAGCTTACGAATAAAACATACCCCTTCAAACGAACATTAAAGAACAGAGCGTGGTATAATCTCTCCCCCCAAATTTTCCTTCGTAATGAGATTCAAGTCAGGTAGAGAAAATATTCTAACACATATCAGTCCACATTCCCACCGCAGCTAGCTGACTGCAGTTGGGATTTTCACCAATGGGATTTATATCAAGGCATGATATATCATACTCCAATTGTGCATGTTTCACTTTTGTCGATATCCCATCACCAATTTCTAGGTACACTAAATGACCACCATCAGTAGCCAAGAAAACCTATTAGAGAAAACTTATAATGAGAGGTCAAAGCTTGTAACATAACACTATATTGGATTAAGAGAAACTAATCATAAAGACAAAATGCTATGTCAACAATATAAAAAAGGATTCACTGTAGAGATCACAATCACAAATTCATGCTCTTGAAAACATTTAACATGTTCAAAGCGTTGTCAAGCTAATAAGCCTCAGCTGCCAACCACCAAGAATAAGTACAGACAATATGGGAATTACACAGATGAGACAATCTCTGGAAAGTACACAAAATAATGCATTCGAAACCTCTACATCCCTCCATGAGTAATGGCATCTAGACTTTGAAACATAGAAGCTTAAGGAGTAAAAACAAAAAAGTAATAAATGATAACTAGTATCCATGTTAAGCTAGATTACCTCTCCTTAAATGAGAAAAACCTTGGTCAGCATCTTCAGTGAATTTTAGCATAGTTGGCTCTCCAGTCAAGTAGGAGACTACAGTTAACAAAGGAAAAAATAATAATAACTAGCAGATATAAGTGAAAAGAAAAGGTTGAGAACTAGAGACATTAACAACCCTTAACCCAACAAGTGATGATGTGAGACAAAATTAAATCATATGCAGAGATAACAAAAATAATATTTTTGATAATAAGATGCCAAGACAGTTACAATCTTCCCATGCCTTTGTTTCAATTTTACAACTCTATATGCTTTGCCTACTTAAACATGGGAAGATAGAGAAAGAGAAAAGGGGGAAGTTTTCTAAATGATTTATTTAATTATAAACCTCGTTTAACTACGTAGACAAGGATTAAACGAACCTCTCGCATTTCCAAATCTTATTCCCAATTTGTAATGCCCTACACCATTCCTTGAAATTTATATCCCAAATCGAGTTTCATCATCAAAACCACCCAACACAATAACATTCACACAACCAGGATTTGTGTCTTCCTTGGACCTTACTTCAGCACAATTTGAGTAAAATTCTGGCCTTATAGGTTACTAACTAGAGGGACTCGTAATCTCACTTGGCCAAGTTTTTGGATTTTCACCTTCAAACTTAAAATTCATAAGCACTTCATGAATATTTACATAATTTATATAGTTCAAAACCAAGATTGGATATAGCAATGAATAAGACTATTAGACTCAAGGAATAGTGAAAAATCCTAAAAATAAAAAACAAAAAGCAAAGTCTAGGTTTATGATTTTAGAAGGTCCAAAGAATGACGGACCATATTGGAAATTGTGGATTCCATTTTATATCTTTACAGGTAAAATGTAAGAAAACATGCAGAAGATCATCTTGTTATCACTCCCAAGAAAACACTGAAAGTTATAACAATAGAAGTGTGGAATGCTCTTCTGTAACATTGCTGAAAGTTTCGTAAAATTTGAGTTCTTAAGGCCATCAAATAAATCCTACAAACTATAGATCATATAACAACTAAAAATATGCTTTTACAATTCTAAATTCAGAATACTAGTCATAAACTTAATATCACAAAATATGTCAAGTTCAAGGCTCCCCATAGAGAGCATTACATGATAAAATGGCTACCAAAATCTGAAGTAGTACAAACAAAAGGAAGGCCTTATGGCTTACAAATTTAACCACAACAAGATATATTAATTAATATGCCAAGGTCTCTTCCACCTTGCAGATTTGATTTGTGTTTCCATTTTGGGGTTGGATGGTAAAAAGTTATTTGAGAAGCAAAACGTGCTTACAAAATTTACCTCATCACATAAAAAATCAATTATATATCATCTAACTAAGAGTTGATCTCATCACATAAATAATTGATCTCATCACATTAAAAATAAAAATAAAAAAACAGAAAAAGCTAAAATTAAACTTGATGGCAGAAGGGGAGAATATAGCTAAAAATAAAAACTAAAAGACACTCAGAAAGCTAAAATTGTATCACAAAAATTGAGAATATAGGTTGAATAATATATCACTACCTCAACCCTTCCAAAGAACTTGATGGCAGAAGGGGAGAATATAATGACAACATATCATCAGGATGAGAATCCAATGAATTATACTGGTGTAACCTGCAAGGAAAAACAAAAAACTGGTAGAATAGATCACCAGCTTCAGTTTCAATACTGATTCATCCAGTAGGACTTGGGTCAACTTAACAAATCTGACCAAATTTGTCAAAAGTAATTCATACCACAATGTTAGATTAATAAATAAAACTAAAAAAATGAAGAAAGATAAGTGAAATTCATCAACAACACATACTTGAACTCAATAATGAAAAAAATAATAAATAAATAAATATTGGAAAGAAAACTTTGTAGCAATATTATCAAATTACAATTATATAAATTACACTTGATTTGAAACAATTATAAGTTATAACCACATAGCCACTGTATTCTTGCAGTTCATTTAAGTCCAATTAAATGTCAGCCCCATCAAAAAGATATTCTGCATTTTCAAACACCCATTCCCCGCTAAACAAGTTGCTCTGGAGGATTGGGGGAGGAGGGTTTCAACTACCACATTTTCAAGAAAATGATATTTTACAGAAACCCAATTCCCAATCCCATAAAACCTCCAATTCTTTCTTTTCTTTTCTTTTTATAAAGTTCTTAACAAAAATCTCCAAAATTAATACATAAATCTTGATCGATTCCGAAAACATAATCAACACAAATCAAACGGTTAAATGCTAAATCACTAATAGCTCAACTACAATAAGCCAAACAGAACAAAACCCAATTAAGATTTAAGGGCAATTAACATATATACCCGAGCAGAGTATAAAAAAGAGCATGTTTTTGATCACTTACAGTGACAGGTGCGTCGACCCTTTGAACATTGCTCTCTTCGATGAGGATTTCCATGCCTTTCAGGCAAAGGGACTTGACTTCGGACTCTTTCAAAGGCTCGCACTTCTTCAGCCGCTCAATTTGACTGTCTAGGTTTGATATCTTCCTCTTTGTTTGGTCTCCTCTGTTACACACATAGAAGGATCGAAAAATAAAGAAGAAGAAGAATATAAGGATCGATAAATAGAGAATAAGAAGAAGAAAAGTCGGAACTAACCTGTTAGAGCTGCAAGTCGAAGCTATGTTGAAGAAGAAGAAGAAGAAGAAGAAGAAGAAGAAGAAGAAGAAGAATCAAAGCTATGTTGAAGAAGAAGAATCAAACCAGAAAAGGAATCAATTCATCAGAGCTCAAATCCCTCTCTCCGTACTAAAATTCGCCGCATTATATATATATATAGAGAGAGAGAGAGAAAGGGAGAGAGACCGAGGGCAAAGGTTGAGTATTGTTGAATTCTTGTACTATAGTGATTTTGAATGGTGGCCTAGGGTTTGTGTTTATGTGAATGTCAAAGAGAAAGAGAAATAGACAGAGAGCACAAAGAGAAACAGAGAAGGGCAACGGTGAGAGAGAGAGGGAGAGGGAGAGCAAGCGAATATTTTTATTTGTTTATGTCTTCTGCGTTTCAAATTTCCCCCCAAACTGATTGGCGACCAAAAGATCAAATTAGTCGCAAAAACAGGTTCTTTCGCCGACAAATTTTTTTAGTGGCCAAATCTCAATCAACGGCGACTAAAATATTAGTCGCTAAAAGTACTAATTTGGCGACTAATTTTTTTTGGTTGCTGAAAATAAGTTTTCGCGACCAAATTTTGGGTCGCCAAAAAATATGTGACCTTTCGCGACAAAATTTGTAGTTGGTCGGCAAAAGTATACCACTTTCTGCGACCAACTCATTTTTTGGTCGCCAAAATATAACCTTCTGCGACCAATAATATTTGGTCACCAAAAATAATGATCATTCGCGACTAATTAATATTTGGTCGCCAAATGTCAATTTTTTGCGACCAAAATTTTTTTGGTCGGCAAAAATAGTCGCAAAATGTGTAAATTCTTGTAGTGATTTGATGGAATAATATCTTGAGTATGCATTCCAAGAAGTAAGATGTTGTGAAAATTGTCCCGAAAAAATAACATCATTCTCATGTATTATAAGATTATTTATTGATTAGAGTTACTAGGTACTGAAAAATTTGTCTCAGAAGAATACTCAAAAAAACACATTGAATGGTTAAGATTCATTTCATGTGTGGATCTCACTATACAAAAATTAGATCCAACTCACAAATAATTTTTAGATTCTTAGACTCTCTCTTTACCTACATTCTATATATAGATTTTCAACTTGAATGCCCGTTTGAAAATTGATTTTTTTTTTTTTTTTTGGTGAAATTTTTAATTTTGAAAAAAGATATGCAAAAAGGTCAAAAAAATGGATTGACCTACGGATTTTTTTGACTGAAATCTTATGAGGCATGTGTTTTTGGAGAAGTTATTTGGTGGTCATGTAGTATGATCACATGGTGTTCTAAGTGTTGTGAGTGACAAAAGTGATGAAATTTACAATTTTATAATGAGAAACAAGGAACATGAAATTTAGCAGACATTGAAGACACATGCGGCACGACATTGGCATGGGCTTGACATTGTTTAAGTCTTTGGCTTTGACAGTCACATGGGCATGACATTGTTTAAGTCCGACTTTGGACTGTCAATTTAAGTCCTCCATTTACACACACAAACACACACACATCTACTTCTTTCGGAGATCATCAACACACTACACACCCCCAGATTGTTGAAATGGGTTCTCAACCACTTCCTCAGCTTCACTTCGTTCTAATCCCTTTAATGGGTCAGGGCCACCTCATTCCCATGGCAGACATAGCAAAACTCTTAGCCCAGCGTGGTGTAATTGTTACCATAATCACCACCCCTCTCAACGCCCTCCGAATCCAACCAATCACCGACCGAGCCACCTCCTCCGGCCTCCCCATCCGCCTCCTCCAGCTCCCCTTCCCCTCCCTTTAGGCCGGCCTCCCCGAAGGAACCGAAACTCTTGACACTGTCCCCTCACTCCACTCCTTCAAAAACTTCTTCGTCGCCATTTCAATGCTGCAGCAGCCTCTAGTGCAACTCTTTGAACAATTTAATCCCCGCCCGAGCTGCATGATCTCCAACAAGTACCTTGCTTTCACTGCCGACATTGCTCGTAAATTCGGAATCCCCAGGATTGTTTTTGATGGTACAGGTTGCTTCAGCATCTTGTGCAATCACAACTTGCACATTTCCAGGGTCTTTGAAGGCAAGTCTGAGTTTGATCCTTTTGTCATACCGGGTTTGCCTGATCAAATCGAACTCACTTGGGCACAGCTTCCTTCACCATTCAATCCGGGCTCTCTGGTCTCGAGCGATTTGAAGGATAATCGGATCAAGATTAGAGAGGGTGAATTAGCAGCTTATGGAGTTGTCGTTAACAGTTTTGAGGAGTTGGAGCCTGGATATGTTGAAGGGCATCGAAAGATGGTAGGAGATAAAGTTTGGTGTGTTGGGCCGGTTTCACTCTGCAATAAAGAGGCTTTGGACATGGCTCAGAGAGGCAACAAGGCCTCCATTGATGAGAACCAGTGCTTGAAATGGCTCAATTCGTGGAATCCGGGCTCTGTAGTTTATGCCTGTCTTGGAACGTTGACACGTCTCACAACTCCACAGTTAGCAGAGCTTGGTTTGGGCTTGGAAGCGTCGAAAATGCCATTCATTTGGGTTACATGAGGAAGAGAAAGGAAGGAGGAGATAGAGAAGTGGTTATTAGAAGACGGGTTTGAAGAGAGGACCAAAGACACAGGCCTTTTGATCCGCGGTTGGGCTCCCCAAGTCCTGATACTGTCACACCGCGCCATTGGAGGGTTCTTGACACACTGCGGGTGGAATTCGACACTCGAAGGGGTTTGTGCTGGCTTACCAATGGTGACTTGGCCTATTTTTTCTGAGCACTTCTTTAATGAGAAGTTGATTGTGCAGGTTTTGGGGATTGGTGTGGGTGTTGGGGCTAAGGTGGTTGTGCACTTGTGTGAGGAAGAGAAGTTTGGGGTGTTGGTGAAGAGGGAGGATGTGAAGACGGCTGTGGAGGAGGTGATGTGACGTAGCGGAATACACGAGGACTAGATATCATTCAAGTAGACGAAAGGGGCTCTCGAATCCACGAGAAAAATAGAACCTTGAATCCATAAGGAAAAGAAAATATCTTAATATTATTGATTGAACGAATAAAAGTTGTTTATAAAAGTTGTTTTTGCCATGAAGCTTACATAGCTATTTATAAGAAACTAAACCTAATACTTGTAGGAAAAGTAATTCTAAAATAAACTAAAAAACTTAAATCAACACAAATTAAGAAACCTAAGAGAATAAGAAACTAAAATTCTAAACTATTTAAAATTCTAGTCAAAGTCTAATTCCAAAATAATAAAATTTAAGAAACCTAATAATTTTAAAATATTTATACTAAATTACAAGAATCCTGATAAAATAATAAATTAAAAATATTAAAACTAAAAATATAAAAATTCTTAAAATTTTGTCCTACATCATGATGGATGAAGGGAGAGAAGGAGGAGAGAGGAGGAAGAGAGCAAGGAAGCTTCAGGGGAAGGCAAAGAAGGCAATGGAAAGAGGAGGATCTTCTTACACCAACCTCACATTGCTTGTTGAAGATATCATGCAACTAGCAGAAGAAAATCAAGCTAAGGCATGAGAGAGAGAGAGAGAGAGAGAGAGAGAGAGAGAGAGAGAGAGAGAGAGAGATGTATACAAAGTTGAGTCATAGGCATGGCATTGGCGACTGAGATTACTACTTGAGAGAGTGGGGTTGTGGAGGATCATGAACAATCTGGTATTTTATTTTTGTTTCAGAGAATGGAATGAAAAATTGGAGATGTCTAGTAACTCTATATTATTCTTGTAGTAGTAATAAATGGAAATTTATATTTGTCAATCTCATGAAAAAAAAATAAATAAATAATCTTTGAAGGCTTTATTTTTTTTTTTGGTGAATAAAAGAAAAACTATCCAGATTTGGACAATGCTGTAAGTATTAATAATACATGTAACCATAATAATAATGCGGAATTAAACTTAACAAGATCTTGAATTCAATACAACTCAAGAATAAAACGAACATACCTTTGTCAGCCATTGATTTAGAGAAGTTGAGAAAATACCCCTTAGAGTTAAACCTTTAATTCTTGGCTCACCTTCTTCTCTCTGTCTCTCTTAATTAGGATGACTATAAAACTTAGATTGATGGAAAATACTTATGATATGAAAGGGGAGTCACCCATCCTTATATAGAGGAGAGAAGAGGGCCAGATAAACTCTATCAGAAGAATTCCTAATCCATCAAGGTTTCCTTCTTATCTTAGAAGAGTAATTATATTAAAATTCTAATTCTTGAACTTGATCTCAAATATTGGCTTTATCTATTTGTGAGTCCAAATAAATTAAAACATGTAGAAAATATGTAGGCTATTGGGCCACACTAGAAAATAAATTTAACATTCTCCCACTTGGCCCATTAAGCCGATTATGATGCAATTATGAGTTTTTTTCAAAAATATGCAACTTATAAAAATTTTGACTCATTGGATTCCACACTAAAAACTTTGACACGTGATCACGAATTTTAAAAAATAGCCAATAAGTTCAGATATATTAGAAACTATAATACTGTGATTACTTCAGATCACCAATGTGAGTCATAGCGGTTATATAACATTTATGTCATATTTTCCTTCTATGCACTACACCATTGATAACCTTCACCAACCCAGTCCTTTATATAATTATTTGCCTGAAAGGCCCCTGTAATTTGTCTTGTTAAGACATTTCATGTTTATTAATATTCTATTTAATGTGTACACACACTTTTAGAAACAGGAAAAACAGAAACAAAATTATTATTGCGCAAATAGTGTCAAATAAAAAATAAGCACTCACGATTAACCATACACATCAAGGGTTGCTTAAAAGACCCATCATGATAACATGCTCTTTGTATGTCTTTGGTGGCAATCCCTTTGTGAATGGATCAACAATCATAAGAGATGTGCTTAAGTTTTCAATTAACACTTGTTGTTTCTGGACTCTTTCTCTAACGACTAAGTACTTTACTTTCATGTGTTTGGAACCACTAGAGTACTTTCCATTCTTAGAGAAGAAAACTGTTGCGGTATTGTCATAATATATCTTCAGCGACCTGGCAATTGAGTCAACGACACCAAGTCCTGAGATGAAATTTCGCAACCATAAAGCATGATTTGTAGCCTCAAAGCATATAGAATGTCCTTCATTTTTTTTTTTTTCCAAGTCATTCCTTGGACACTGTTTTTCACTTAATTTATCACCCTTCATGATGGGTGCATCACCGGCTGAACAAAACTGCATATTGAATCTCTCCAAAACGCGATCAATATATCCTTTTTGAGATAGTCCTAGCAATCCTCGAGATCGATCCCTAAAGATCTCTATGCCAATAACATAGTTTGCCTCACCCATATCGACCATTTTAAAGTTCTTGGAGAGATATTCCTTAGTTTCATGCAATAAGCCAAGGTCATTACTAGCTAACAAAATTCCATCCATATATAGCACCAACATAATGAACTTGCTCCCACTAACCTTCAGATATATGCACTAATCAACTGCATTTTTCTTAAATCCGAAAGAGGTAATGGTATTATTAAATCTTAAATACCATTGCCTAGAAGCTTGTTTAAGGCCATATATGGATTTCTTTAATTTGCAAGCTAAATGTTCTTTACCTTTCTTTGCAAATCCTTCGGGCTGCTCCATATAAATTTCTTCATCCAAATTCCCATTTAAAAAAGCAGTTTTCACATCCATTTGATGCAACTCTAAGTCATAATGAGCTACCAATGCTAGGATGATTCTAAACGAGTCCTTCTTAGATACTGGAGAGAAGGTCTCTATATAGTCTATGCCTTCTTTTTTTTTTTTTTTTTGAGTAAAACCTTTGGCAACAAATCTGGCTTTAAATCGTTCGATATTGCCTTTTGTGTCACGCTTGGTCTTGAAGACCCATTTACACTCGACCTTTTTGCAGTTATTAGGCAACTCGTCGAGATCCCAAACACTATTCTGTTCCATGGATTTTAACTCTTCATTTATAGCATTGACCCATTTAGAAGAATTATCACTATTCATGGCTTGTGAAAATGAGACTGGATCTTTATTAATTCCAATATCAAAATCAGATTCCTGTAGATACACCATGTAGTCATCTGAAATGGCAGGCTTTCTTTCCCTCTGAGATCTTCTCAGAACTGCCGGTTGTGGTGGTTCTACAATATTTTCAATGGTGGTATCTTCATGAAGTGGTGAAACATGAGATGGTGAAGGATTTTCATTATGTTGTTCGTTTCCCTCAGCCTGTGGAATAGTCTGAGGAACAACAATTTTTCCATAAGGGTCAAATGTTGGCGCATCTACCCTAATTTCCTCGAAATTCACCACTCGTGTTTTCTCACTCCCACTAATTTCACCATTCTCTAGGAATCTAGCATTACCAGTCTCCACTATCCTCGTACTATGATTAGGACAATAAAATTTGTACCCTTTAGACTTGTCTAGATAACCAATGAAATATCCAGATATTGTTCTTGAGCCCAACTTTTTCTCTTGTGGGTTGAAGATTCTTGCCTCTGCTGGACAACCCCAAATATGTAAGTGTCTCAAACTAGGTTTCCTACCAATCCACAACTCAAAAGGAGTTGTTGGGACTGCCTTACTAGGAACCCTATTTAAGATATACATTGCAGTTTTTTAAAGCTTCACCCCACATTGAAATAGGTACAATTGAGTAACTTAACATGCTCCTAACCATATCTTTAAGCGTATGATTACGCCTTTCAGCAACTCCATTTTGCTGTGGCGTACCAGGCATTGTATATTGAGCACAAATGTCTTTCTTTTTTAAGAATTTGGCAAATGGGCCAGGATTTTGGCCTGACTCATCATATTTACCATAATATTCACCACCTATCTCGATCTCACTATTTTTACACTTCTATCTAATTGTCTCTCGACTTTAGTTATGTACACCTCAAGGATGCCAACAGCCTGAGACTTTTCATGAATTAGATACACATATCCATAACGTGAGAAGTCATCTATAAATGTGATAAAATATTTTTCACCACTAAGACATGGAATGTTGAGTGGCATATATCTGTATGAATTATCTCAAGAAGCTCATTACTTCTTGTGGCACCTTTCTTGGTGTGTTTGGTTTGCTTTCCTTTAATGCAATCCACACATATCTGAAAATCAGTGAAGTCTAGGTTTTCCAAAATCCCATTCTTCACCAATTTTTCAATTCTATTTCTAGAAATATGCCCTAACCGTCTATGCCACAAGATTGAGGATTTTTCATTAATTAAACCACGTTTTAAACCAATATTCGAATGCAGAGTTACTAATGATTGTGCAAACTCATGATTTAAGGTAATTTTATATAAACCATCACATAAATTACCAAAACCAATCACTTTTGAATTAAACATTAAATTGAGTGAGGGAGTCCATGATGTGAATTAAACCTAGTAGATCTTATTGTCTTGTGAGTGAGGGAGTCCATGATGTGCATACTTAGTTACGATTTAGAAATCAGGAATGAAATCTTCTTTCACACAACCTTTGACTTTTAACAACACAAAAAGAGTTTCTTTGATGCATAATGAGTATGAAAGAGATTAGATGTACCCTTCAGACACTGCCTAATAAATATGACATGCAGCTTTCAAGGTTGAATATACAGCATATATTTAAGATAACCAACACATGCCGACATGAACAAAAATATGTTGTTATGAATAATTATAATTATAATATAATAACAATATTCATAAATATATTATTATTCCAAGGTGTATTGATTCACAAACTAAAGCTCTGATACCACATGTAAGTATTAATAATACATGTAACCATAATAATAATGCGAATTAAACTTAACAAGATCTTGAATTCAATACAACTCAAGAATAAAACGAACATACCTTTGTCAGCCATTGATTTAGAGAAGTTGAGAAAATACCCCTTAGAGTTAAACCTTTAATTCTTGGCTCACCTTCTTCTCTCTGTCTCTCTTAATTAGGATGACTATAAAACTTAGATTGATGGAAAATACTTATGATATGAAAGGGGAGTCACCCATCCTTATATAGAGGAGAGAAGAGGGCCAGATAAACTCTATCAGAAGAATTCCTAATCCATCAAGGTTTCCTTCTTATCTTAGAAGAGTGATTATATTAAAATTCTAATTACTGAACTTGATCTCAAATATTGGCTTTATCTATTTGTGGAGTCCAAATAAATTAAAACATGTAGAAAATATGTAGGCTATTGGGCCACACTAGAAAATAAATTTAACATTCTCCCACTTGGCCCATTAAGCCGATTATGATGCAATTATGAGTTTTTTTCAAAAATATGCAACTTATAAAAATTTTGACTCATTGGATTCCACACTAAAAACTTTGACACGTGATCACGAATTTTAAAAAATAGCCAATAAGTTCAGATATATTAGAAACTATAATACTGTGATTACTTCAGATCACCAATGTGAGTCATAGCGGTTATATAACATTTATGTCATATTTTCCTTCTATGCACTACACCATTGATAACCTTCACCAACCCAGTCCTTTATATAATTATTTGCCTGAAAGGCCCCTGTAATTTGTCTTGTTAAGACATTTCATGTTTATTAATATTCTATTTAATGTGTACACACACTTTTAGAAACAGGAAAAACAGAAACAAAATTATTATTGCGCAAATAGTGTCAAATAAAAAATAAGCACTCACGATTAACCATACACATCAAGGGTTGCTTAAAAGACCCATCATGATAACATGCTCTTTGTATGTCTTTGGTGGCAATCCCTTTGTGAATGGATCAACAATCATAAGAGATGTGCTTAAGTTTTCAATTAACACTTGTTGTTTCTGGACTCTTTCTCTAACGACTAAGTACTTTACTTTCATGTGTTTGGAACCACTAGAGTACTTTCCATTCTTAGAGAAGAAAACTGTTGCGGTATTGTCATAATATATCTTCAGCGACCTGGCAATTGAGTCAACGACACCAAGTCCTGAGATGAAATTTCAACCATAAAGCATGATTTGTAGCCTCAAAGCATATAGAATGTCCTTCATTTGTTTTTTTCTCCAAGTCATTCCTTGGACACTGTTTTTCACTTAATTTATCACCCTTCATGATGGGTGCATCACCGGCTGAACAAAACTGCATATTGAATCTCTCCAAAACGCGATCAATATATCCTTCTTGAGATAGTCCTAGCAATCCTCGAGATCGATCCCTAAAGATCTCTATGCCAATAACATAGTTTGCCTCACCCATATCGACCATTTTATAGTTCTTGGAGAGATATTCCTTAGTTTCATGCAAAAAGCCAAGGTCATTACTAGCTAACAAAATTCCATCCATATATAGCACCAACATAATGAACTTGCTCACTAACCTTCGGATATATGCACTAATCAACTGCATTTTTCTTAAATCCGAAAGAGGTAATGGTATTATTAAATCTTAAATACCATTGCCTAGAAGCTTGTTTAAGGCCATATATGGATTTCTTTAATTTGCAAGCTAAATGTTCTTTACCTTTCTTTTGCAAATCCTTGAGCTACTCCATATAAATTTCTTCATCCAAATTCCCATTTAAAAAGCGTTCACATCCATTTGATGCAACTCTAAGTCATAATGAGCTACCAATGCTAGGATGATTCTAAACGAGTCCTTCTTAGATACTGGAGAGAAGGTCTCTATATAGTCTATGCCTTCTTTTTTTTTTTTTTTTTGAGTAAAACCTTTGGCAACAAATCTGGCTTTAAATCGTTCGATATTGCCTTTTGTGTCACGCTTGGTCTTGAAGACCCATTTACACCCGACCTTTTTGCAGTTATTAGGCAACTCGTCGAGATCCCAAACACTATTCTGTTCCATGGATTTTAACTCTTCATTTATAGCATTGACCCATTTAGAAGAATTATCACTATTCATGGCTTGTGAAAATGAGACTGGATCTTTATTAATTCCAATATCAAAATCAGATTCCTGTAGATACACCATGTAGTCATCTGAAATGGCAGGCTTTCTTTCCCTCTGAGATCTTCTCAGAACTGCCGGTTGTGGTGGTTCTACAATATTTTCAATGGTGGTATCTTCATGAAGTGGTGAAACATGAGATGGTGAAGGATTTTCATTATGTTGTTCGTTTCCCTCAGCCTGTGGAATAGTCTGAAGAACAACAATTTTTCCATAAGGGTCAAATGTTGGCGCATCTACCCTAATTTCCTCGAAATTCACCACTCGTGTTTTCTCACTCCCACTAATTTCACCATTCTCTAGGAATCTAGCATTACCAATCTCCACTATCCTCGTACTGTGATTAGGACAATAAAATTTGTACCCTTTAGACTTGTCTGGATAACCAATGAAATATCTAGATATTGTTCTTGAGTCCAACTTTTCTCTTGTGGGTTGAAGATTCTTGCCTCTTTGGACAACCCCAAATATGTAAGTGTCTCAAACTAGGTTTCCTACTTCCACAACTCAAAAGGAGTTGTTGGGACTGGCCTTACTAGGAACCCTATTTAAGATATACATTGCGCTTTTTAAAGCTTCACCCCACATTGAAATAGGTACAATTGAGTAACTTAACATGCTCCTAACCATATCTTTAGCGTATGATTACGCCTTTCAAAGAACTCCATTTTCTTTGTGGCGTGCAGCATTGTATATTGAGCACAAATGTCTTTCTTTTTAAGAATTTGGCAAATGGGCCAGATTTTGGCCCGACTCATCATATTTACCATAATATTCACCCCTATCTGATCTCACTATTTTAACCTTTCTATCTAATTGTCTCTCGACTTTAGTTATGTACACCTCAAGGATGTCAGCGACAAATGAGACTTTTCATGAATTAGATACACATATCCATAACGTGAGAAGTCATCTATAAATGTGATAAAATATTTTTCACCACTAAGACATGGAATGTTGAGTGGCCCGCATATATCTGTATGAATTATCTCAAGAAGCTCATTACTTCTTGTGGCACCTTTCTTGGTGTGTTTGGTTTGCTTTCCTTTAATGCAATCCACACATATCTGAAAATCAGTGAAGTCTAGGTTTTCCAAAATCCCATTCTTCACCAATTTTTCAATTCTATTTCTAGAAATATGCCCTAACCGTCTATGCCACAAGATTGAGGATTTTTCATTAATTAAACCACGTTTTAAACCAATATTCGAATGCAGAGTTACTAATGATTGTGCAAACTCATGATTTAAGGTAATTTTATATAAACCATCACATAAATTACCAAAACCAATCACTTTTGAATTAAACATTAAATTGAGTGAGGGAGTCCATGATGTGAATTAAACCTAGTAGATCTTATTGTCTTGTGAGTGAGGGAGTCCATGATGTGCATACTTAGTTACGATTTAGAAATCAGGAATGAAATCTTCTTTCACACAACCTTTGACTTTTAACAACACAAAAAGAGTTTCTTTGATGCATAATGAGTATGAAAGAGATTAGATGTACCCTTCAGACACTGCCTAATAAATATGACATGCAGCTTTCAAGGTTGAATATACAGCATATATTTAAGATAACCAACACATGCCGACATGAACAAAAATATGTTGTTATGAATAATTATAATTATAATATAATAACAATATTCATAAATATATTATTATTCCAAGGTGTATTGATTCACAAACTAAAGCTCTGATACCACATGTAAGTATTAATAATACATGTAACCATAATAATAATGCGGAATTAAACTTAACAAGATCTTGAATTCAATACAACTCAAGAATAAAACGAACATACCTTTGTCAGCCATTGATTTAGAGAAGTTGAGAAAATACCCCTTAGAGTTAAACCTTTAATTCTTGGCTCACCTTCTTCTCTCTGTCTCTCTTAATTAGGATGACTATAAAACTTAGATTGATGGAAAATACTTATGATATGAAAGGGGAGTCACCCATCCTTATATAGAGGAGAGAAGAGGACTATAAACTCTATCAGAAGAATTCCTAATCCATCAAGGTTTCCTTCTTATCTTAGAAGAGTGATTATATTAAAATTCTAATTACTGAACTTGATCTCAAATATTGGCTTTATCTATTTGTGGAGTCCAAATAAATTAAAACATGTAGAAAATATGTAGGCTATTGGGCCACACTAGAAAATAAATTTAACATTCTCCCACTTGGCCCATTAAGCCGATTATGATGCAATTATGAGTTTTTTTCAAAAATATGCAACTTATAAAAATTTTGACTCATTGGATTCCACACTAAAAACTTTGACACGTGATCACGAATTTTAAAAAATAGCCAATAAGTTCAGATATATTAGAAACTATAATACTGTGATTACTTCAAATCACCAATGTAAGTCATAGCGGTTATATAACATTTATGTCATATTTTCCTTCTATGCACTACACCATTGATAACCTTCACCAACCCAGTCCTTTATATAATTATTTGCCTGAAAGGCCCCTGTAATTTGTCTTGTTAAGACATTTCATGTTTATTAATATTCTATTTAATGTGTACACACACTTTTAGAAACAGGAAAAACAGAAACAAAATTATTATTGCGCAAATAGTGTCAAATAAAAAATAAGCACTCACGATTAACCATACACATCAAGGGTTGCTTAAAAGACCCATCCTGATAACATGCTCTTTGTATGTCTTTGGTGGCAATCCCTTTGTGAATGGATCAACAATCATAAGAGATGTGCTTAAGTTTTCAATTAACACTTGTTGTTTCTGGACTCTTTCTCTAACGACTAAGTACTTTACTTTCATGTGTTTGGAACCACTAGAGTACTTTCCATTCTTAGAGAAGAAAACTGTTGCGGTATTGTCATAATATATCTTCAGCGACCTGGCAATTGAGTCAACGACACCAAGTCCTGAGATGAAATTTCGCAACCATAAAGCATGATTTGTAGCCTCAAAGCATATAGAATGTCCTTCATTTGTTTTTTTTTTCCAAGTCATTCCTTGGACACTGTTTTTCACTTAATTTATCACCCTTCATGATGGGTGCATCACCGGCTGAACAAAACTGCATATTGAATCTCTCCAAAACGCGATCAATATATCCTTTTTGAGATAGTCCTAGCAATCCTCGAGATCGATCCCTAAAGATCTCTATGCCAATAACATAGTTTGCCTCACCCATATCGACCATTTTAAAGTTCTTGGAGAGATATTCCTTAGTTTCATGCAATAAGCCAAGGTCATTACTAGCTAACAAAATTCCATCCATATATAGCACCAACATAATGAACTTGCTCCCACTAACCTTCAGATATATGCACTAATCAACTGCATTTTTCTTAAATCCGAAAGAGGTAATGGTATTATTAAATCTTAAATACCATTGCCTAGAAGCTTGTTTAAGGCCATATATGGATTTCTTTAATTTGCAAGCTAAATGTTCTTTACCTTTCTTTGCAAATCCTTCGGGCTGCTCCATATAAATTTCTTCATCCAAATTCCCATTTAAAAAAGCAGTTTTCACATCCATTTGATGCAACTCTAAGTCATAATGAGCTACCAATGCTAGGATGATTCTAAACGAGTCCTTCTTAGATACTGGAGAGAAGGTCTCTATATAGTCTATGCCTTCTTTTTTTTTTTTTTTTTTGAGTAAAACCTTTGGCAACAAATCTGGCTTTAAATCGTTCGATATTGCCTTTTGTGTCACGCTTGGTCTTGAAGACCCATTTACACCCGACCTTTTTGCAGTTATTAGGCAACTCGTCGAGATCCCAAACACTATTCTGTTCCATGGATTTTAACTCTTCATTTATAGCATTGACCCATTTAGAAGAATTATCACTATTCATGGCTTGTGAAAATGAGACTGGATCTTTATTAATTCCAATATCAAAATCAGATTCCTGTAGATACACCATGTAGTCATCCGAAATGGCGTGCTTTCTTTCCTCTCGAGATCTTCTCGAATCTGCCAGGTGGTTCTACAATATTTTCAATGGTGGTATCTTCATGAAGTGGTGAAACATGAGATGGTGAAGGATTTTCATTATGTTGTTCGTTTCCCTCAGCCTGTGGAATAGTCTGAAGAACAACAATTTTTCCATAAGGGTCAAATGTTGGCGCATCTACCCTAATTTCCTCGAAATTCACCACTCGTGTTTTCTCACTCCCACTAATTTCACCATTCTCTAGGAATCTAGCATTACCAGTCTCCACTATCCTCGTACTATGATTAGGACAATAAAATTTGTACCCTTTAGACTTGTCTAGATAACCAATGAAATATCCAGATATTGTTCTTGAGCCCAACTTTTTCTCTTGTGGGTTGAAGATTCTTGCCTCTGCTGGACAACCCCAAATATGTAAGTGTCTCAAACTAGGTTTCCTACCAGTCCACAACTCAAAAGGAGTTGTTGGGACTGCCTTACTAGGAACCCTATTTAAGATATACATTGCAGTTTTTTAAAGCTTCACCCCACATTGAAATAGGTACAATTGAGTAACTTAACATGCTCCTAACCATATCTTTAAGCGTATGATTACGCCTTTCAGCAACTCCATTTTGCTGTGGCGTACCAGGCATTGTATATTGAGCACAAATGTCTTTCTTTTTTAAGAATTTGGCAAATGGGCCAGGATTTTGGCCTGACTCATCATATTTACCATAATATTCACCACCCCTATCTGATCTCACTATTTTAACCTTTCTATCTAATTGTCTCTCGACTTTAGTTATGTACACCTCAAGGATGTCAACAGCCTGAGACTTTTCATGAATTAGATACACATATCCATAACGTGAGAAGTCATCTATAAATGTGATAAAATATTTTTCACCACTAAGACATGGAATGTTGAGTGGCCCGCATATATCTGTATGAATTATCTCAAGAAGCTCATTACTTCTTGTGGCACCTTTCTTGGTGTGTTTGGTTTGCTTTCCTTTAATGCAATCCACACATATCTGAAAATCAGTGAAGTCTAGGTTTTCCAAAATCCCATTCTTCACCAATTTTTCAATTCTATTTCTAGAAATATGCCCTAACCGTCTATGCCACAAGATTGAGGATTTTTCATTAATTAAACCACGTTTTAAACCAATATTCGAATGCAGAGTTACTAATGATTGTGCAAACTCATGATTTAAGGTAATTTTATATAAACCATCACATAAATTACCAAAACCAATCACTTTTGAATTAAACATTAAATTGAGTGAGGGAGTCCATGATGTGAATTAAACCTAGTAGATCTTATTGTCTTGTGAGTGAGGAGTCCATGATGTGCATACTTAGTTATTTAGAAATCAGAATGAAATCTTCTTTCACACAACCTTTGACTTTTAACAACACAAAAGAGTTTCTTTGATGCATAATGAGTATGAAAGAGATTAGATGTACCCTTCGTACATCGCCTAATAAATATGACATGCAAATTTTCAAGGTTGAATATACAAAGATATATTTAAGATACCCAACACATGCCGACATGAACAAAAATATGTTGTTATGAATAATTATAATTATAATATAATAACAATATTCATAAATATATTATTATTCCAAGGTGTATTGATTCACAAACTAAAGCTCTGATACCACATGTAAGTATTAATAATACATGTAACCATAATAATAATGCGGAATTAAACTTAACAAGATCTTGAATTCAATACAACTCAAGAATAAAACGAACATACCTTTGTCAGCCATTGATTTAGAGAAGTTGAGAAAATACCCCTTAGAGTTAAACCTTTAATTCTTGGCTCACCTTCTTCTCTCTGTCTCTCTTAATTAGGATGACTATAAAACTTAGATTGATGGAAAATACTTATGATATGAAAGGGGAGTCACCCATCCTTATATAGAGGAGAGAAGAGGGCCAGATAAACTCTATCAGAAGAATTCCTAATCCATCAAGGTTTCCTTCTTATCTTAGAAGAGTGATTATATTAAAATTCTAATTACTGAACTTGATCTCAAATATTGGCTTTATCTATTTGTGGAGTCCAAATAAATTAAAACATGTAGAAAATATGTAGGCTATTGGGCCACACTAGAAAATAAATTTAACATTCTCCCACTTGGCCCATTAAGCCGATTATGATGCAATTATGAGTTTTTTTCAAAAATATGCAACTTATAAAAATTTTGACTCATTGGATTCCACACTAAAAACTTTGACACGTGATCACGAATTTTAAAAATAGCCAATAAGTTCAGATATATTAGAAACTATAATACTGTGATTACTTCAGATCACCAATGTGAGTCATAGCGGTTATATAACATTTATGTCATATTTTCCTTCTATGCACTACACCATTGATAACCTTCACCAACCCAGTCCTTTATATAATTATTTGCCTGAAAGGCCCCTGTAATTTGTCTTGTTAAGACATTCCCTGTTTATCAATATTCTATTTAATGTGTACACACACTTTTAGAAACAGGAAAAACAGAAACAAAATTATTATTGCGCAAATAGTGTCAAATAAAAAATAAGCACTCACGATTAACCATACACATCAAGGGTTGCTTAAAAGACCCATCCTGATAACATGCTCTTTGTATGTCTTTGGTGGCAATCCCTTTGTGAATGGATCAACAATCATAAGAGATGTGCTTAAGTTTTCAATTAACACTTGTTGTTTCTGGACTCTTTCTCTAACGACTAAGTACTTTACTTTCATGTGTTTGGAACCACTAGAGTACTTTCCATTCTTAGAGAAGAAAACTGTTGCGGTATTGTCATAATATATCTTCAGCGACCTGGCAATTGAGTCAACGACACCAAGTCCTGAGATGAAATTTCGCAACCATAAAGCATGATTTGTAGCCTCAAAGCATATAGAATGTCCTTCATTTGTTTTTTTTTCCAAGTCATTCCTTGGACACTGTTTTTCACTTAATTTATCACCCTTCATGATGGGTGCATCACCGGCTGAACAAAACTGCATATTGAATCTCTCCAAAACGCGATCAATATATCCTTTTTGAGATAGTCCTAGCAATCCTCGAGATCGATCCCTAAAGATCTCTATGCCAATAACATAGTTTGCCTCACCCATATCGACCATTTTAAAGTTCTTGGAGAGATATTCCTTAGTTTCATGCAATAAGCCAAGGTCATTACTAGCTAACAAAATTCCATCCATATATAGCACCAACATAATGAACTTGCTCCCACTAACCTTCAGATATATGCACTAATCAACTGCATTTTTCTTAAATCCGAAAGAGGTAATGGTATTATTAAATCTTAAATACCATTGCCTAGAAGCTTGTTTAAGGCCATATATGGATTTCTTTAATTTGCAAGCTAAATGTTCTTTACCTTTCTTTGCAAATCCTTCGGGCTGCTCCATATAAATTTCTTCATCCAAATTCCCATTTAAAAAGCGCCACATCCATTTGATGCAACTCTAAGTCATAATGAGCTACCAATGCTAGGATGATTCTAAACGAGTCCTTCTTAGATACTGGAGAGAAGGTCTCTATATAGTCTATGCCTTCTTTTCTTTTTTTTTTTTGAGTAAAACCTTTGGCAACAAATCTGGCTTTAAATCGTTCGATATTGCCTTTTGTGTCACGCTTGGTCTTGAAGACCCATTTACACCCGACCTTTTTGCAGTTATTAGGCAACTCGTCGAGATCCCAAACACTATTCTGTTCCATGGATTTTAACTCTTCATTTATAGCATTGACCCATTTAGAAGAATTATCACTATTCATGGCTTGTGAAAATGAGACTGGATCTTTATTAATTCCAATATCAAAATCGATTCTCAGAGATACACCATGTAGTCATCTGAAATGGCGAGCTTTCTTTCCTCTGAGATCTTCTCGAATCGCCGTTGTGGTGGTTCTACAATATTTTCAATGGTGGTATCTTCATGAAGTGGTGAAACATGAGATGGTGAAGGATTTTCATTATGTTGTTCGTTTCCCTCAGCCTGTGGAATAGTCTGAAGAACAACAATTTTTCCATAAGGGTCAAATGTTGGCGCATCTACCTAATTTCTCGAAATTCACCACTCGTGTTTTCTCACTCCCACTAATTTCACCATTCTCTAGGAATCTAGCATTACCAGTCTCCACTATCCTCGTACTATGATTAGGACAATAAAATTTGTACCCTTTAGACTTGTCTAGATAACCAATGAAATATCCAGATATTGTTCTTGAGCCCAACTTTTTCTCTTGTGGGTTGAAGATTCTTGCCTCTGCTGGACAACCCCAAATATGTAAGTGTCTCAAACTAGGTTTCCTACCAGTCCACAACTCAAAAGGAGTTGTTGGGAGCTTACTAGGAACCCTATTTAAGATATACATTGCAGTTTTTTAAAGCTTCACCCCACATTGAAATAGGTACAATTGAGTAACTTAACATGCTCCTAACCATATCTTTAAGCGTATGATTACGCCTTTCAGCAACTCCATTTTGCTGTGGCGTACCAGGCATTGTATATTGAGCACAAATGTCTTTCTTTTTTAAGAATTTGGCAAATGGGCAGATTTTGGCCCCGACTCATCATATTTACCATAATATTCACCACCCCTATCTGATCTCACTATTTTAACATTTCTATCTAATTGTCTCTCGACTTTAGTTATGTACACCTCAAGGATGTCAACAGCCTGAGACTTTTCATGAATTAGATACACATATCCATAACGTGAGAAGTCATCTATAAATGTGATAAAATATTTTTCACCACTAAGACATGGAATGTTGAGTGGCCCGCATATATCTGTATGAATTATCTCAAGAAGCTCATTACTTCTTGTGGCACCTTTCTTGGTGTGTTTGGTTTGCTTTCCTTTAATGCAATCCACACATATCTGAAAATCAGTGAAGTCTAGGTTTTCCAAAATCCCATTCTTCACCAATTTTTCAATTCTATTTCTAGAAATATGCCCTAACCTATGCCACAAGATTGAGGATTTTTCATTAATTAAACCACGTTTTAAACCAATATTCGAATGCAGAGTTACTAATGATTGTGCAAACTCATGATTTAAGGTAATTTTATATAAACCATCACATAAATTACCAAAACCAATCACTTTTGAATTAAACATTAAGTTGAGTGAGGAAGTCCATGATGTGAATTAAACCTAGTAGATCTTATTGTCTTGTGAGTGAGGGAGTCCATGATGTGCATACTTAGTTACGATTTAGAAATCAGGAATGAAATCTTCTTTCTCACAACCTTTGACTTTTAACAACACAAAAAGAGTTTCTTTGATGCATAATGAGTATGAAAGAGATTAGATGTACCCTTCATTAATCGCCTAATAAATATGACATGCAATTTTCAAGGTTGAATATACAAGATATATTTAAGATAACCAACACATGCCGACATGAACAAAATATGTTGTTATGAATAATTATAATTATAATATAATAACAATATTCATAAATATATTATTATTCCAAGGTGTATTGATTCACAAACTAAAGCTCGATACCACATGTAAGTATTAATACATGTAACCATAATAATAATCGGAATTAAACTTAACAAGATCTTGAATTCAATACAACTCAAGAATAAAACGAACATACCTTTGTCAGCCATTGATTTAGAGAAGTTGAGAAAATACCCCTTAGAGTTAAACCTTTAATTCTTGGCTCACCTTCTCTTAATTAGGATGACTATAAAACTTAGATTGATGGAAAATACTTATGATATGAAAGGGGAGTCACCCATCCTTATATAGAGGAGAGAAGAGGGCCAGATAAACTCTATCAGAAGAATTCCTAATCCATCAAGGTTTCCTTCTTATCTTAGAAGAGTGATTATATTAAAATTCTAATTACTGAACTTGATCTCAAATATTGGCTTTATCTATTTGTGGAGTCCAAATAAATTAAAACATGTAGAAAATATGTAGGCTATTGGGCCACACTAGAAAATAAATCTAACAAATGCATCAGCTATCAGAGAAAGCATAAGGGACAAATTGGTGTGAAGGCAATTTTATCAGAGGGGAAATGTTTGGGACCCCTTTTTGAGATGACCCCCACACCCCCAAAGTGATCCTAACCCTCCATGTATGCGTAGGGCCCACTCATATATGTGTGGAGTCCACATCATGAGAGGTCTAGATTTGTGAAGATCTTGTGGGGGTCTTGTGATAGTGGGGATCTCAATTATCACTCTTTATCAGATATGTGAATAAGCTAATTTGGAAGATTGAGCTATGATATGAGCAAGAAGAAGACAGTTATGCAGTTATGCAATAGAACAGTAGGGTTGTTTGAGTGAAGATTGATGATTTTTATTTTTATCTGGAAATATGGTGTTTTGCCGTAAATAATATCTTAAGATTTTTGAAGTTGCGCCCAAGGTGAAAGTCTTTAGAGCATTGAATACCTTTCAATTTTGGTTTAATTAGGTGGTTGTCTCCGGTTGGGTGAGAGTTGTAGTTGGCACCTTGCCGACCCTACCTGTTATTCTCCTTTTGTTTTATTGATGTGTTTCTTGATACTCTTTTGTATTCTACAGCAATGATAAAATTTATTTCTATTGCCAATAAAAATATTAAAAAAAAACAAAATGTATATCACCATTCTTTTTCACCTTCTATGTAGATCACTGTAACAAATATTACATATTCATATGAGATACATCATGTTCATAAGATAATAAAATTCACTATGCTACATAAAAAGTCACATAAAAACAAAAAAATGTGCAGTGCAATAATAAATAGCAATCTTATAAACCCAAATATTCATTATGAATGAGATCCGTCACGCCAAATTTAAGTTTATAGTGCACACTCAACTTTCTGGTTTTTATTTTTAATTTTTGTTCCATAGTACAAAACTTGTCCTTATAAAAAAAGGAAAATGTTTGAGTGCTCGAATGTTGAGGCTCGATTCTGGCTCGATTTCGGAAACGACGTCGTTTGACGTCGCTTGACTTTTTTTTCCTTTCCTTTCTTGCTTTCCCTTCCACTCCAAACCCAAACAAACAGAGGAAGAGGAGAAAGAGAGAAATGGAGAAACCGAATGGACAAACAGAGAAGAAAGAGAGAAATGGAGAAGGAAGAGGAGGAGGATCGATGTGCCTTCCTTTCTTCTTTCTCAAATCTGTAATTCATCACCCTCGAAGCTTGATCGGCCATGGAAGGAGAGGCCGAAGCGCCATGGAAGGTGAGACCGAAGCTTGATCCGCCATGGAAGGCGAGGCCGAAGCTTGATGTTCGGCTATGGGTCTTCGGCTCAACTGTTTTGAGACTTGGTTGTTTTGATTTTGTTTTGAATTTTTTTTTTTCGGGTGATTTTTTGGGTGATTTTGCAGACTGATGATTTTGTTTTTTTTTTTTTTTTTGATCTCTTCTTCTTCTTCTTCCTTGGGTTTGAGGAGAGAGAGAGAGAGGGGGTTGTGTTGCTTTTCAACAAACCCAGAAGGCTTTTTCAAGCTACGTAGAAGAAAAACAAGGAAAGAGAGAAGGCTTTTTCAACAAACCAAAGGGAAGGAAGAAGAGAAAGAATGAAGGAGAAAGGAAAAAAAAAAAATTCGAGCCATTCGAGCTTTTCATTTTCGAGCTACCTATCGCGATCGATAAAAAAATTGGTATTCATTAATGTAATTATAGGGTCACATGATATGAAATTGGGGGAATTACATATCAGTGGAAAGAGGAAAAATTATTTACAAAACAGTGAAAAAATTTATAATTATTAATATTTAAAATGTTTATCATCTTTTTGTAAATATTTTTTTTCTATTTTCACTGATATGTAATTGCCCCTATGAAATTTGGCTTTTGGGTTCCAAATTTGCATACCCTGCTAGCCAAAATTTTTGGGCAACTATCTGTCATAGCCATTTTATGGGGACTATTCAGTGGAATATTTAGGTTAATAATGGCTACTTTGGTAGAACAAGAACAATAGCACTTGTAAATTTTCCTCAATACTTGAAATTTTACATTGGTAACACCAAATAGTTTAAGATCAAGTTTTCCTGCATTCATTTCAATCAACAATCTATTTTCAGATAACTCTGTTTAAACTTTTCTAGTATCAAAATTTATTAACTTTCAGCTGAATTAAGCATCTTCCTTCCTCTTTGTTTCAACAAATTTCCATATTTATGATTTTCCGACAAAATATACCATGGATTACGTAACCATTTCCACATTCAGAATCTATAATCATGGTTCAGATATTATATTGTTACAAAAAAATTTCTTTGGTCACAATGACATGATACTAACACATTATTCTGCATATATATTTTGTATAATTTTTAATTTCGTATAGTATTACTCTTCTAATTAATCTTATTTTGGGGACGTGGTGCAATGTTGGAATAACTTATGGTATTTGCTAAACATGTGCACCAGAAGTATTACTTTAAAAAAAAAAATCACAAATTTTTGTACAAAAAATCACTAGTTTCTTTCTGAGCTAAATTGCTTATGCTGGATACTTTTCTTGTGTACTGTTTATTAACACACAAAATTAACAAAAAACAAATTTGTACAAAATGATGTAACTACATTGTGAACTTGTCATTTTAAAAACAAATTTCACCAATGTTAATTGCAAAAGTATCACTATCATACCATTCTTGTTCTGAATTATGTATATAAATTTTATGTAAAAATAACCTTTTTTCCCATATGTTTAGGTGCCACCATAGTCCTCTCACACTCACTAGTGCAAAACACCCTGTGAACAAACAGTGATTATGGAACATAGACCCCAAGGCTTCACAAGATTCCAAATAGTCCTTCACACAAGTCACATGCCTTGATATCAGCATCCCTGCTTATGTAGGCTCTTGCATCACCAGCATATAGTTGCAATTATTGCATAGGAAAAAGGGCATCCACCTTATCTTCCAAAGAAAAAAAGAAAAATCCTTACCCACTTCTTCTCCCAAATCCAACTACACTTTCAGTTCATGTAAATTTGACCACTCTCATCTCCATCAACCCCCAAATTCCAATGTCTTCGCAACACAAACTCCTCCCCCACTTTGTTTTGCTCCCACACTTGGCCCATGGCCACCTAATTCCCATGATAGACATGGCCAGGCTACTAGCCCAGCATGGCACGGTCATCACCGTAATCACCACCCCCCTCCATGCCGCCCGATCTGCCACAATCATCTCTCGAGCCATTGAATCTGGGCTTCAAATCCAACTCCTCCATGTCCCGTTCCCATCCGCCAGGGCCGGCCTCCCTGACGGGTGCGAAAGCATGGATGCTCTCCCCTCGCGACACTTGTTCAAAAACTTCATCATCGGCATTTCCATGCTACAGGAACCAATGGAACAGTTGATCGATCAATTAAACCCTCGTCCGAGTTGCATAGTTTCCGATAAAAATCTTGCCTGGACAGCTGATACCGCACGCAAGCATCAGATTCCGAGGCTTGTTTTTGATGGGACGAGTTGCTTTTCGCTCTTGTGCACACACAACATACTCAATTCCAAGATTCACGAGTCCGTGTCTGAATCTTTCGTGGTCCCGTGTTTGCCTGACCGCATTGAATTAAAGCGGGCTCAGCTACCAGGAGCTGTCAATATGGTGAATGAGAGAGACCGCAGTGAAATCAGGGCCGCGGAACTGGCAGCTTTCGGGGTGGTTGTTAATACTTTTGAACAGCTTGAACCAGCATATGTCGAAGAGTTTAGAAGAGTCAGAGGCAGAGTTTGGTGCATTGGACCGGTATCGCTATGCAACAAAGAGGATGTGGACAAGGCAGAGAGAGGCAACAAGGCCTCAGTTGATGAAAACCAGTGCTTGAAGTGGCTTGACACAAAACAAACCAGCTCTGTAGTCTACGCCTGCCTCGGCAGCCTCAGCCGCTTCACGCCACCGCAATTGGTGGAGCTCGGATTAGGCTTGGAAGCCTCGAACCGACCCTTCATTTGGGTTATCAGAGGAAAAAATATGGAAGAACTGGAGAATTGGATACACGGAGAACAATTTGAGGAGAGAACGAAAGGGAGAGGGCTTTTAATCCGAGGTTGGGCACCGCAAGTACTTATATTGTCACACCCTGCAATTGGGGGTTTCTTAACGCACTGCGGTTGGAACTCGACGTTGGAAGGAGTGTGCGCGGGCGTGCCAACGGTGACGTGGCCACTTTTCGCGGAGCAGTTTTATAATGAGAAATTGATTTTGCAAGTGTTGAGGATTGGTGTGAGATTGGGGGCTGAGTTTGCTGTGAAGTGGGGGGAGGAAGAGAAGTTTGGGGTGTTGATGAAGAGTGAACAAGTGAGGAGGGGTATAGAGGAGGTGATGGATGAAGGAAATGAAGGAGAAGAAAGGAGGAAAAGAGCAAGAGAGCTTGGGAAGATGGCTAAGAGGGCAATGGAGGAAGGGGGTTCTTCTTTCCTCAACATGACAGTTTTAATCCAAGATATTATGCAACAGGTTAAGGGCAATCAACCTATAACATGAGAGATATTACAGTACATTTTGAAATTAGTCTAGATCACATAAATTGATCAGGAAATTGGATATAGAAAGTATGGATGGACACATTTTTTAGAAGTGGACCCTTTAACCATTTTTGATAAAATTTCGTTCATACTTGTATTTTATTTTATATATGTGTTTAATTTTTATGTTGGTAACAAAATAACAAAAAATTAGGTAGAGTTTATAAAGATCCATCAAATTCTGAGTCTTGATGAATTTCGTCTACATTCTTAAAAATAAACAAAATCGATTTTTATTTTTGTTACCAACAAAAATGGGTATGATCTTTATTTTTCATGTTGAGTTTAGAAGATTAGGTAGAAGCCCTTTTTACTCGGCAATAATTGTAACTATATGCTGCTGATGGAAGAGCTTACACAAGCAGGACATATTTAGGCATGTGATTTTGTGTGAAGGACTGTGGAACCTCGAGGTGTATGTTACCCAAACACTGTTTGAGGACTATGGGGGCACCCAACAACAAATTGAGATAAAAATCAAACCAAACTAAATCAAATTTAATCAAATCTTAAGTCTCATAAAAAAGGATTGGTTATATGAATTCTTTTTTTTCACTTAATTCTATCCAAGGTCATTTCGTTAGTCAAATTAAGGAGATTCATATATTTATTTATTACACTAGTCCACGTCAATTCAGGTCTATCCCTTTCCCTAAAACTACTATTTATCGTCACTGTATCGCATCTCTTCATTACTACATCTGTTGGTCTCCATTGTATGTGATCAAACCATCTCAATCTATTCTCTCTCAACTTATCTTCTATTATTACTACTTCTACCCATTCTCAAATATGCTCATTCCTAACTTTATCTTTTCTAGTATTGCCACACATCCACCTTAACATCCTCATCTCAGCAACACTTATTTTATTTACATGTTGTTTCTTAATTCCCCAACATTCTGTCTTATACAATATCACTGGTCTAATAACCGTTCTATAGAACTTTCTTTTTAGTCTAATAGGTACTCGTTTATCGCACAGTACTCCAGATGCACTCCTCCACTTAAGCCACCCCGCATTAATTCTGTGAATCACATCTATTCCAATATTCCCAGTTGTTGTGATAATCGATTCTAAATAACAAAAATATTCACTCTTAGGTAGTTCTTGATTCTCAATCTTCACTTCCCCTTTACTTTCAATGTGACTGTTACTGAAATTACATTCCACATATTCTGTCTTAGTTCTGCTTATCATAAATTTTTTAGATTCAAGTATTTTTCTCCAAATCTCCAACTTAGTGTTAAATCCTTGAGATAAAACTTATTTTTACATAAAATTTATATACATAATTTGACATTTATAATAGACTTACAATACAATCACATTATTTTGATAATTTTTATTATATACATAATTTTTATTTATATAATATTATTTAATAATAATAATAATAATACAGAAAAATCAACCTCACCCAACCAATCTCAACTACCTATTAAAATTCAAAATTAAAGCTGAAAGGTTTTCAATACTCCATAACTTTAAAAATGTCAAGATACTCTTGATTGCATTAGGCAAACCACCACATGTCAAAATCAAAATCATCAATTTTTAACTTCTTGACATATCTGATGAAATTGCCTTCCACGTCAATCTGTTCCCCATGCCTTTTGAAAGCTGATGTATTATCCATCTGAATAGTGAATGAGAGGGAGATTTTATGTGAACTAGGGCCGAGCTAGGCCCAGATATTGTAATGGACCGAGCTGTAAGCCGAAGTGAATGGGCCTCGCAACTGGATCTTTAGCTCAATCAGAAATGGCTGCAATTAGTTCGGTCCAAGTATTCCGAACCGAGGTATAGCTGAATAGTGACCGAGCTAGGCAATGCCCATGAAAGCGCCAAGCTAAGTGTGTCAAAAGGCCAGAGATAGTTCGGTTGTATTGTTATTCTACCGTGGTAAAACCATCTCACTTGGTTAGGCAGTGGGAAGGGTGTAGAAAGATAAGCATTACCTTTCTGATTTCTAGGAGGACTTTGCTAAAAAAGAATTGAAATCCTACTAGGATTGTGCCATTTGGATTCTATAAAAGCTCATTACAAACCTATGTACAGGTATCCCAATTCTTACTCTAGAATACAAAGAGCTTTTGTGTCTATTGTCTACTTGCTGACTTAGGCATCAGAGAGGTTTCCGGCACACACCCGCCGGCTAGCTCACGTTTGTGTTTTCAGGTGGCAAAGCGACAACGTTTGGAGGAGTGCAAACTTGATCAACAGGATTATACGAGAAGATTATTTTTGTGCTCGTACAATTAGCGCCGTCTGTGGAAGTTACACAAAGAACAAAACCTTTTGATCGACTTTTCCTCTCTAGTTGAAATCAATGGCGCACAATGAATGTGATAACCCTGTTCCGTATTATGTTAATTGATCTTTATTATGAGTGTGATTATGTGTTTGATATGATTTTGAGTGCCATTTATAAGAATATATGTGGTTTTGAATTTCTATCTATTTACCGTAGGGAAATCTGTTCAACTTACTATTATAAACAGAAAAATTAAAGGCCTTATCGGCCATAGAAACTGAAATTGATTGCACCATTGTAATTAGTGTAATTTTTAGAGCCTACGGTGAAATTTAATTGAAAATTGATTCGGATCAAATTAAATAGATTAAATTGATGAAATAGTGCTCAATTAATTAGTGTTAATGAGATTTGATTAAGAGAGGCTATAAAAGGGCCATTATACACCCACATTCCTTTAGTTTTGAGCTCAAAAGCAGATTTTACACTTGTCCAAAAAAGCAATAAGCATCTAGAAAAGATCTAGGATGCATTAATGTGATAAGTATGAATCTTAAAACATCAGGAATGTGCTTAAATGCTTTGAGATAAATGCTTGTACGCTATATGTTTGTGAACTACTTGCATTATAAATTATTTGAATATGCATGCTTCTTGGTATATGCGTATTTGTGAAACTGTTATATAAAAGAATAATGCAAGTCTAATCAGATGATGAGAACGAAAGGTGATGAGATAAAAGAGTTCTCTACTGCCAGAATGGATATGATGGAAAGATTGATTCAGGAAATGACAGAAACATTGAGGCAACAACAACAGTGGCAACAACCACATCCCCCACCTCTACCTCTGGTACCTCCTGTGCCAGACTTATAGAATGATGACCGGATAATAACTTTCACCAAAGAGTTTAAGAAAATAAAACCACCACAGTTTCATGGGGGATTAGATCCGTTAAAAGCCGAGGCGTGGCTTCTCAGCATTGAAAAGCTATTTAAGGTGTTTCCTTGTTCAAAGACACAGAAAGTACTTCTAGCCACCTTTATGCTAGAAGACGAAATAAGAAGATGGTGGATGTTAATGCGTGAGATTCATAAAGACATTGGCTGGGCGAAATTCCTAGAAGTTTTCTATGATAAGTACTTCCCTCAATGTGTCCGTGACAGGAAAGTATCGGAGTTCATGGAACTTAAACAAGACAGCATGACAGTAGCTGAGTATGAGGCCAAATTCACTAAGTTGGCCAAGTTTGCACCACATGTAATCGATACCGACTACAAGAAAGCGAGACATTTTGAAGGTGGGCTTCGAAGTGATATTTTAGAAAGGGTAAATGTCCTGAAGCTGGAAACCTATATTGGGGTGCTAGACCGGGCCATAATATCGAAAGCTAACATAGCTAGACAGACTAGATCAACAACTGACTGGAAGGGTAGCAAAAGACAGGGCTTCTTTTCGAAGAAGAAATTTTCAAAGAAACAGAATACGGGCTCCTCAAGCACTTCGAATTCTTCCTGAGATATATCTCCAATGTGCAATATTTGTAGTAAAAGACACCGTGGAGTTTGTTACCGTGTGTCGGGAGCTTGTTTCAAATGTGGTAAAACGGGGCATATGGCTAGAGAATGTAATCAGAACAGTGGGAAGATAGCTGCTAGTTCCACTGTATCGATCCCAAAACCGGGAAATATTATAAGATCTACTACCACCGGAGATACCGTGAGGCAAGGAAGAGTTTTCGCGCTTGTTCCAGGCGATACACGGAATGCTAACGCAGTGGTTTCAGGTACTATTTCTATATGTAATCAGGATGCTTTTGTGTTAATTGACTCTGGATCAACACACTCTTTCGTAACATGTGCATTTGCATCTAGACTGAGTAGACCTCTAGAATTATTGCCATATCTACTATGTGTATCTGCTCCATCCGGGGAATCTGTATTGTGTGACTCTATATATTGTTTTTGTGACATGCGAATTGGGAATGCTATTTTGTATGTGGATTTGTTGCCCTTGAACTTTAGGCACTTTGATATAATTCTGGACATGGATTGGTAAACTAAATATTGTGCCACCATTGATTGTGTAACAAAACGGGTTGTGTTTAAACCACCGGAACATGAAGAAATTGTGTTTGTCGGTAACGGGGTAGTGCCTCCACCTTATTTGATATCTGCAATGAAAGCATGTGTCATGACCCAAACCCGCCCGTATGGGTTTAGCACCGTAACCGGCCAGTAATCCGTGATTACCAAAGGCCTGCTTAACAGTAAGACAGTAAAACAGAGTATAGGGGCATGTCAGAAGCCAAAACAGTAAATAAACAATATCCAATGAGCTATGACAGTCTGTATGCAAAAAGACTTTTCATTCATAAATACAATCAGTGACAAAACATGATGCACAATATTTACAATCATTCAGAACATGGACCAAATCCCTATTAAACAGTAGTAACAGTCTACACAGTTATGCAAAATAGACACGGAAACAGACGGGGAAATAAAAACGCCCCTAAGCCATAGCTTGGTAGGCTCGGAACCTCGCGGTGAGGCACAGTGGTTGGCTTGACAAAAAGGGAGTCTAACCTACGCTCCTAGCTCCGGTCTGGTGCCTGAACACCTACATATATATATAAACAGTGAGCTAAAGCCCAGTGAATAACATAATGCATAAAGAGGTTTAGAATGAATGTCCTTACAGTAATGAAAACAGTTCATTAATTCAGTATATCAGTCATTCAGTCATATGTGGTATACCCATTAGCATAGCAGTACAGTAAATTGTACGTCTTGAAAGACCGAACAGTCAATGATGGCCATCTATCAGTAAACAGTAGTGGTTCCAACGACAGAGATCTCTGTAACAGTAACAGTCAATAACAGTAGTTACTAAGGATGCCACAATACAGTTCAGAATATAGGACATACATTCATTCGCTAACGAGTGCTCGTAAACAAGATTCAATTGTTCAGAAGATAATCATTTTTGAACATATCTTTACACAGTTGTTACTCACAGAGTTCTGGGCTACAATTAAGCTAGAGCGCGTCTCCAGTCGCCAACCCTACACAGTATACAGATTGGACACACACTAAGCTACACAGTTGGGAGAGATAATTATTTAATCCCTAATTGCCTCGGTGTGTTCTACATCTATATCCTCGTTAAGATGCCTTAAACTAGGCCTGAGAATGCCTAGAATGAAATGAGGATACAAAGATGCAATTAGAAAACATTTTCAGAACCTTCAGAAAAACAGAGTCTCGCTCGAGCATATCTTCCCCCGCTCGAGCGGACATGCAAACAAAGGTTTCCGCTCGAGCGTCACTTTTCACGCTCGAGCGTACTGCAAAACATGGCAAAAGTACTAAATGCTCAAAAATCACGCTCGATGGGCGCTCAATAGCCGCTCGAGTGTAAGACAAAGTCTCGCCGGCGACAAATACCCGCCGAGGATCAGAAACAAAGCAAAATCTTGGATGCTCAAATTCCCGGCTCGAGCGGGAGTGCAAAATCTGGAAAATCCAGGTTGCACCTCCAAGCTAAAAACCAAGTTTTGATGCTCCAAATTCGATCCTCTTGGGCCTATTTTCTGGAAAATATTCATAAACTCATAGAATAACATGTTTCAAAGATCAATTTGAGAAATCGAAGCCCAAGGGTGTTTCAATTAAATCCAATTTCAAACCAAATTTCATGAACATGCTACAAACATGACGTGCATGAGTTTAAACCACCTTCAAGCTTCAATTTCATGCTCTAAAGAGGCAAATCTTACAGAATCAAGATGAATTCATGATCTATTCTCAAAACATGGACATGCATGTGAGGAATTATGAGGTACAACCACAAAACTTCAATATATATACATGCATGCAACAATTAAGCTTCAATTCGACATTTTGAGCCATAAATTGATTCTAGACTTCAACTTTGCTCTAAACCATGCAAAAATCAACTCAAACAACTCAAAACATAAACAAGAAGACAATGAATCTACCTTAAGTCTTGTAGTTCAAGAAGGGAGCTCAAATATGCAATTTCTTCAGCAATTTCTTCAATTCTCCAAGCAAATTAACAAATTAAACTCAATTCTCTTACTCTCTCTTTCTCTTGGTTGGTTGTGGCAAGAAAAGGGGCTAAGGAACTTGTGTTGTTTAATTGTATAAGGAGGCTCAAATATGGCTCATGTAGTAGGCCACTAGAGTGGCATTTCGGTGAATAAGCCCAACAATGCAATTTAACTTATTTTAATCTAATTTCATCATACCAAATCACTTTTCAGATAATTACCATAAATTCACATTAATTCTAATTAACACAGATCATCAATCAATTTCTGGTTCGGCCGCCGATAAAGCCTTCAATTTGCAGTTCAAACATAAAAACATGAACAGATAATCAAACAGGCAACAGATAGAAATGCAATATGACAGATATACTTAATCAATCTGGCCAGATTTGAACAATACCAGTTCAGTATTTCAATTACTTCGGTTATCCATCATAATCAGTCTTAGTTTAGCAATAATCGGTAATTAATCGGTAATTAGTGGTAAGGGTTATTACAGTCTCCCCTCCTTAAAAGAGTTTAGTCCTCTAAACTCGAATTACCTTCATTCTGGAAGAAAACAGGATTCAGTGGGAACAGTTCAGGATATCTTTTAGCCATGTCATCTTCTCTTTCCCAAGTGGCTTACACGCCACCATGGTTTTGCCAGTCGACTTTCACTAACGGGATCTCTTTGTTTCTCAACTTCTTGATCCGTCTGTTCACAATCTGTATAGGCCATTCTTCATAAGTGTAGTCATCACTGAGCACTACACGGGTCGGCTCTATCACATGAAAAGGATACCGGAGGTAGTCTCTCAACAGAGAGATGTGGAAGACGTTATGCATATACTCCATTTCAGGAGGAAGTGCAACCTGATACGCCACCGGATTGATTTTCTCAATAATCTCATACGGTCCGACATATCTTGGCGCTAACTTGCCTTTGACTCCAAAACGGGTCTGGCCTTTCATCGGTGTCACTTTTACAAAAACGTGATCACCCACTTCATATTCTCTATCTCGCCTTCTGACATCTACATAACTTTTCTGTCGGCTCTGTGTAGTTTTCAGTCTCTGTTGTATCAATTTCACTTTCTTAGTCGTTTCATAAACAATCTCGAGCCCGAGCAAAGGCCCATCTCCAACTTCTGCCCAGCAAATCGGGGATCTACATTTTCTGCCATACAATGCCTCGAAAGGCGACATACCAATACTTGAGTGATAGCTGCTGTTGTAGGCGAATTCAGCTAAGGGCAAATGGCTTTCCCAGTTTTCTTGAAAATCAAGGACACACATTCTCAATAAATCCTCCAGAGTCTGGATGGTTCTTTCTGATTAGCCATCTGTCTGAGGATGATAGGCACTACTCAGTCTCAGTTTGGTACCCAATGCAGTCTATAAGCTTTTCCAAAATCTTGATGTAAACTTCGAATCTCTGTCAGAAATAATGGACACAAGCACTCCATGCAGTCTAACAATTTTATCAATATAAATTACAGCCAATTTGTCTGCATTATAGATTGTTTTGACAGGTAAGAAGTAAGCAGATTTAGTCAGTCTATCAACAATAACCCAAATTGAATCCATACCTTTACTGGAGCGAGGCAATCCCACAATAAAATCCATGGTAATATGTTCACATTTCCACTCCGATATCGGTAAGGGTTGTAGTAAGCCTGCAGGTCGTTGATGTTCGGCTTTGACTTGTTGGCAATGAAGACATTTCGATACAAAATCAGAAATTCTTTCTTCATACCCGCCCACCAGAAATTCAATTTCAAGTCTTGGTACATTTTTGTATTCCCCAGATGGATAGAAAATTTTGAATTGTGACCCTCTTACAGAACTCTTCTTTTCACTTCGGAGTCATTCGGTACACACAGTCTTCCCTGAAATTTCAGTACATTATTTTCAAATTTGAAATCCGGTCTTGGTTTAGATTCCCTCTCTTCGATGATCTTCTTCAAGAAGTCATCCAATTGCTATTTCTCTTTAATTTCCTCAATCAGTGCTGATTGAGCAGAAATAGCAGCTAAGATTCCACCTTGTTCTCGCAAAACAATTTCAATTTCAAATTTTTCAAGGTCGCAAAGCAACTTTTCCTGCCCCGTGAGTAAACGGGCTAAGTTCCCAATCGATTTCCAACTCAATGCATCGGTAACGGTGTTGGCTTTTCCCGGATGATACAAAATCTGTAGGTCATAGTCTTTAATTAGTTCTAGCCATCTCTGCTGTCTCATGTTCAGTTCTTTCTGTGTGAAGAAGTATTTCAGACTCTTGTGGTCGGTATATACTTCACATGTCACCCCATAAAGGTAGTGACACCAGATTTTCAGTGCAAATACCACTGCAGCAAGTTCCAAGTCATGGGTCGGGTAGTTCTTCTCATGCGGTCTCAACTGTCGGGAAGCATAAGCAATAACTCTCCCATTCTGCATTAAAACACATCCCAAACCCTTATGAGAAGCATCACTAAAAATGGTAAATCCATCCGTACCTGAAGGCAAGGTGAGAACCGGTGCAGTCACAAGTCGGGTTTTCAATTCTTGGAAAGCCGATTCCCTTTGGTCAGTCCAGTCAAATGATGTCCCCTTCTAAGTTAACTAAGTCAACGGTAAGGCAATTTTGGAGAAATCTTTGACAAATCTCCTGTAATACCCGGCTAACCCCAAAAAGCTTTGGACTTCTGTCATATTTGTTGGTCTAGGCCAGTTTACTACAGCTTCAATTTTCTGCGGATCAACAGAAATTCCATCTTTGCTAACAACATGTCCCAAAAACATAACACGATCAAGCCAAAACTCACACTTAGACAGTTTAGCATAAAGTTTCTGTTCTCTTAGGGTCTGTAGAGCAAGTCTCAAAATGATGTTCATGTTCTGCTATACTTTTGGAATAAATCAGTATGTCATCTATGAATACAACAATAAAGTCATTAAGGTGTGGTTTAAAAATTCTGTTCATGAGGTCCATAAATGCAGCAGGTGCATTGGTAACTCCGAAAGGCATAACTAAAAATTCATAATGTCCATACCTCGTTCGAAAAGCAGTTTTGTCAATGTCCTCTGGCTTAACTTTCAACTGATGATATCCAAATCTAAGATCAATCTTTGAAAATACTTGAGTACCTTGTAACTGATCAAACAGGTCATCAATACGCGGTAATGGATATTTATTTTTCACAGTTACCTTGTTCAGTTCACGGTAATCGATACATAGTCTCAGTGAGCCGTCTTTCTTTTTCACAAACAAGACAGGTGCGCCCCACGGTGAAGTACTAGGCCTGATGAACTTTTTATCTAACAGTTCTTGCAGTTGCACTTTCAATTCTTTCAGTTCAGTTGAAGCCATTCTGTAAGGAGCTTTCGATATAGGCTGTGTACCTAGAATCACATCAACGGTGAACTCAATCTCCCTATTAATCAAATCTCCTGGCAAATCATCTGGAAAAACATCTAGGAATTCTCTGACTATAGAAATACAGTTCACATCAGTTTTAACATCAGTAGGTACAGTCAATACAGAACAGAAATACCCCTTACATCCCTTTCTAATCAATTTCTCAGCCTTCACAGATGAAATCAAATACTACTCCACTCCCATTAAACACAAATTCAGGCAAACCCGGTGGACGGAAAACTACTTGTTTCGTTACACAGTCTATGGCGGCATGATATTTCGTTAACCAATCCATCCCCAATATTACATCAAAATGATCTATGTTCAGAGGCAGTAAATTAATAAACAGATGTGCATTTCTAACAATAATTTCACAAGCAGGGTACATGTATGCACAAGTCATGGATCCCCCAACGGGTGATGATACAGCTAACAAATAATTTATGGGTTCTAAGGGTCTATTCAATTTTCGCGAAAAAGCATGCAATACATAAGAATGTGTAGACCCCGAATCAATCAGTACATATGCATTTTGACTACAAATAGAGAGAATACCTGACACTACGAACTCGGTATTTTGGACATCACCCGGTACTAGGGCAAACACTCGGCCTTGCCTCATAGGCTCTTTCCCGGTAGCTTTAGGGTTAGGCTTTGGTGTAGCAGTTGATGCTGCTGCGTTTGGTGCAGCTTTACTATGCCCCTGAGGAGTGGAAGGGCAATCTTTGACCATGTGGCCCACCTTGCCACACCTATAACAAGCACCAGAGATTTTATAACAAACTCCCTTCTGATTCTTACCACATTTGGAACAAGGTGGTACGAAACCACTCCCTTGGCTGGGGCTAGTTGTTGACCCCGTATTCTGTTTCTTGTTCAATGGGTTATGCTTGCCCTTCTTGAACTTGAAACCCTACCTTTTACCATGCCATTCAGACGCTGGTGTTTTAGTTTTCAATGCCTCGATGTTTGATTCAGCCATCAAAGCTCGGTCAAGAACATTCACATAGTTCGGTAGCTTCAAAACATTAATTATGTCCAGTATTGCAACATTAAGGCCGCCTTCAAACTTTCTGGCCATTTTGTAGTCGGTGTCCACCATGTGTGGTGCATAACAGGCAAGTTCAGCAAATTTTGTCTCATATTGGGCCACTGACATGGTGCCTTGTTTCAGTTGCTCGAATTCAGTCACCTTTCTGTCTCTGACACACTGAGGGAAGTACTTTTCAAAGAAGGCTCCTTTGAATTGAGCCCGAGTCATTACAATGTTGGTGTCACGAACTAACATCCACCACCTTCTAGCCTCTTCTTGTAAGGTGCAGGTAGCTAACAACACTTTATGTGCCTCCGATCATGGAAACACCTCAAACAATTTCTCAGTCTCTAAAACCCATGCTTTAGCTTTTAACAGTTCTAGGCCTTCCTGAAAGGATGACGGTTTCATCTTGTTGAACTTGTAGGTGAGAGCAATTATGTCCCCATCATCAACATTGACATTCTGTTCCGACTGTACCGGAGGAGGAGGTGGGGGCTGTTGGTTCTGTTGTTGATCCAATCTTGCAGTTATTAATTCCATCATTCTCTCCAGTCTTGCCATTCTTGCTCAGAGGATGAGGATTCAGATTCATTTGCAGTTCTTGTATTATCCATTTCACTATAAGCAATTATCAACATAAGCAGTTGCATACTTAAATAGTTTATCACATTAGCACATATTCAATCAGTCATGTCATAGCCACACACTTATCATGCTCATGCAATGCCCTAATCACTTTTCTAGGACATCCTATAGCTCATATGGACACGTGTGTACGGTATAACTCGTGGTAAGTATCGCTCTGATACCACTCTGTCATGACCCAAACCCGCCCCTATAGGTTTTGCACTGTAACCGGCCAGTAATCCATGATTACCAAAGGCCTGCTTAATAGTAAGACAGTAAAACAGAGTACAGGGGCATGGCGGAAGCCAAAACAGTAAATAAACAATGTCCAATAAGCTGTGACAGTCTGTATGCAAAAAGACTTTTCATTCATAAATACAGTCAGTGACAAAACAATATGCACAATATTTACAATCTGATAGAATAGGGACCAAATCCCTATTAAACAGTAGTAACAGTCAACACAATTATGCAAAATAGACACGGAAACAGACGGGGAAATAAAAACGCCCCTAAGCCATAGCTTGGCAGGCTCGGAACTTCGCGGTGAGGCACAATGGTTGGCTTGACAAAAAGGGAGTCTAACCCACGCTCCTAGCTCCGGTCTGGTGCCTGAACACTTACATATATATATATATATAAACAGTGAGCTAAAGCCCAGTGAATAACATAATGCGTAAAGAGGTTTAGAATGAATGTCCTTCCAGTAATGAAAACAGTTCATTAATTCAGTATATCAGTCATTCAGTCATATGTGGTACATCCATTAGCATAAGAAGATGCAAGAGGGTCTTGAAAGACCGAATGCTTAATGATGGCCATCTATCAAGAAATGAGTGGTTCCAACGAGGAATCGACAGAGATCTCTGTATGATAAGATCGAGAACAAGAGTTGCTAAGGATGCCACAATACAGTTCAGAATATGGGACATACATTCATTTAGTTAACAGTAGCAGTTTAGAAACAGTACAGTTCAATTGTTCAAAAGATAATCATTTTTGAACATATCTTTACACAGTTGTTACTCACAGAGTTATGGGCTACAGTTAAGCTAGAGCGCGTCTCCAGTCACCGACCCTACACAGTATACAGATTGGACACACACTAAGCTACACAGTTGGGAGAGATAATAATTTAATCCCTAATTGCCTTGGTGTGTTCTACATCTATATCCTCGTTAAGATGCCTTAAACTAGGCCTGAGAATGCTTAGAATGAAATGAGGATGCAAAGATGCACTTAGAAAACACTTTCAGAACCTTTAGAAAAACAGAGTCTCGCTCGAGCGTATCTTCTCCCGCTCGAGCGGACATGCAAACAAAGGTTTCCGCTCGAGCGTCACTTCTCACGCTCGAGCATACTGCAAAACATGGCAAAAGTACTAGATGCTCAAAAATCATGCTCGATGGGCACTCAATAGCCGCTCGAGCGTAAGACACAAGTCCTCACTTGAGCGGCAAATACCCCGCTCGAGCGGACTGTAAAACAGTGCAAACTACTAGATACTCGAATTTCCCGCTTGAGCGCATATTTCCCCGCTTGAGCGGGAGTGCAAAATCTGGAAAATCCAGGTTGCACCTCCAAGCTAAAAACCAAGTTTTGATGCTCCAAATTCGATCCTCTTGGGCCTATTTTCTGGAAAAAAATTCGTAAAATCATAGAACAACATGTTTCAAAGATCACTTTGAGAAATCAAAGCCCAAGGGTGTTTCAATTAAATCCAATTTCAAACCAAATTTCATGAACATGCTACAAACATGACATGCATGAGTTTAAACCACCTTCAAGCTTCAATTTCATGCTCTAAAGAGGCAAATCTTATAAAGTCAAGATGAATTCATGATCTATTCTCAAAACATGGACATGCATGTGAGAAATTATGAGGTATAACCACAAAACTTCAATATATATACATACATACAACAATTAAGCTTCAATTCGACATTTTGAGCCATAAATTGACTCTGGACTTCAACTTTGCTCTAAACCATGCAAGAATCAACTCAAACAACTCAAAACATAAACAAGAAGACAATGAATCTACCTTAAGTCTTGTAGTTCAAGAAGGGAGCTCAAATATGCAATTTCTTCTATAATTTCTTCAATTCTCCAAGCAAATTAACAAATTGAACTCAGTTCTCTCACTCTCTCTTTCTCTTGGTTGGTTGTGGCAAGAAAAGGGGCTGAGGAAATTATGTTGTTTAAGTGTATAAGGAGGCTCAAATATGGCTCATGTAGTGGGCCACTAGAGTGGCATTTCGGTGAATAAGCCCAACAATGCAATTTAACTTATTTTAATCTAATTGAATCATACCAAATCACTTTTCAGATAATTACCATAAATTCACATTAATTCTAATTAACACAGAACATTAATCAATTTCTGGTTCGGCCGCCGATAAAGCCTTCAATTTGCAGTTCAAACATAAAAACATGAACAGATAATCAAACAAGCAACAGATAGAAATGCAATATGACAGATATACTTAATCAATTCAGTTTCAGATTTCAGTTAGTCAGTTCAGTATTTCAATTACTTCGATTATCCATCATAATCAGTCTTAGTTTAGCAATGATCGGCAATTAATCGGTAATCAGTGGTGAGGGTTATTACAGCATGTAAATTAATCCGGAAAGGGTGCCAGGGTTATTTGTGTTGTGTGCTATCTGAACAATCTGTGAATGTTGAATTGAACAGTATCCCTATTGTTGGAGAATTTCCAGATGTGTTTCCAAATGAATTACCAAGAGAATTGGTGGATAAGGAGATAGAGTTTATGATTGAAATTATGCCAGGCACCCAACCTATTTCTAAAACTCCCTACAGAATGGCTACCGCTGAAATGAAAGAATTGAAAGAACAGTTACAGGACCTACTTGATAAAGGATTTATCCGACCTAGTACTTTACCATGGGGTGCACCGGTGTTATTCGTGAAAAAGAAAGATGGAACCTTGCGCTTGTGTATTGACTATCGAGAACTGAACAAAGTGACAATAAAAAATAAATACCCTTTACCTCGTATTGATGACTTGTTTGACCAGTTACAAGGATCACAAGTGTTTTCCAAAATTGATTGAGATCCGAATACCACCAGTTGAAGGTGAAAGTAGAGAATGTTGAGAAAACTGCGTTTCGAACAAGGTATGGCCATTATCAATTTCTTGTTATGCCATTTGGGGTGACTAATGTCCTTGCGGCTTTTATGGACCTAATGAACCGAATTTTTAAAATCTACCTTGCTGAATTTGTTATGGTTTTTATTAATGACATTTTGATATACTCAAGGAATAAACTTGAACATGAACAGCATCTGAGGACTGTTTTGCAAACACTTAGAGAAAAGAAATTATTTGTTAAACTAAAGAAGTGTGAGTTTTGGTTGGATGAAATTATTTTCTTAGGGCATGTCATCAACAAAGACGGGATTTCAATGGACCCACGAAAAATAAAGGCAATTGTGAATTGACCTACACCGACAAATGTAACAGAGGTCCGCAGTTTCATGGGCTTAACCAGGTATTACAAGAGGTTTGGGAAAGACTTTTCGAGGATAGCTGTACCTCTTACCCAACTGACACGCAAAAGGCAACCATTTGAATAGAATGACGAAAGAGAATTTGCCTTTCATGAACTGAAAACGAGACTGACCACTACACCAGTATTGACATTGCCCACAAGTACGGAAAACTTTGTAATTTTCAGTGATGCATCTTATAGGGTTGTGTACTAATGCAGAACAGAAGGGTAATTGCCTATGCCTCTCAACAATTGAGACCACATGAGAAAAACTACCCAACACATGATTTAGAATTGGCCATAGTTGTATTCGCTTTGAAAATCTGGCGGCATTATTTGTATGGGGCAAAGTGTGATGTCTACATGGATCACAAAAGTCTGAAATACTTCTTTACACAGAAGGAGTTAAACATGCGACAGAGGAGATGGCTTGAATTGATAAAAGACTATGATCTTGAAATCCAGTATCACCCTGGGAAAGCCAATACAGTTGCTGATGCCTTGAGTAGAAAATCAATGGGAAATTTGGCTTGTTTGCTTACTGAACAGAAGGAAATCTTGCAAGATTTTGAGAAGTTCGAGATAGAAGTGGTATCGTGTGAACAGGGCGGATTGATAGCCACCATTTCAGTTGAACCAGCAATAATCTCTGAAATTAAACAGAGGCAAAAAGATGATGAATTCCTCAAGAAAGTGATCGATGAATTTGAGACAAGTCCGAAGGCAGAGTTCAGCCTTGAAAATGAAGTGCTGAAATTTCGAAACCGAATGTGTGTCCTAAATGTTCCAGAACTAAAGAAGAGAATTCTAGATGAAGCCCATAAATCAGCGTTTGTTATGCATCCGGGTAATAACAAAATGTATCGAGATTTGAAACAAACCTATTGGTGGCCCAAAATGGAGAAAGAAATTGCAGAATATGTGTCCAAGTGCCTTCAATGTCAGCAAGTTAAAGCTGAACATTAGAAATCGGAAGGTCTGCTTCAGCCTCTCCCTATTCCTGAATGGAATTGAGAGCATGTGACTATGGACTTTGTTGTTGGTCTACCCCGAACACCTCGAGGTATGGATTCTATCTAGGTTGTAGTGGATAGACTGACTAAATCTGCACATTTTCTACTTGTTAGAACTACATTTGATGTTTATAGATTGGCTACTATATATGTTGATGAGATTGTCCGTTTACACGGAGTCTCGGTATCCATTGTCTCGGATTAAGATCCGAAATTTGTGTCTAGATTGTGAAAAAGTTTGCAAAAAGCTATGGGAACAGAATTGAGGTTTAGTACCGCATTCCACCAGCAGACTCATCGGCAATTAGAACTGACAATTCAGACCTTGGAAGATATGCTTCGGATGTGTGCTTTAGATTTCCAAAGGAGTTGGGAAAATTACTTGCCACTAGCAGAGTTTGTATGTAATAACAGCTTCCACAGCAGCATTGGTATGGCACCATACAAGGCTTTGTGTGGTAGAAAGTGTAGATCACCAATTTATTGGACAGAAGTTGGGGATAGGGCCTTGCTTGGGCTTGAAATTATACAAGACACTTCTGAAAATATCAAGATTATTCAGCAAAGGCTCAAAACGGTCCAGAGTCGGCAAAAGAATTATGCAGATGTTCAAAGAAGATCTCTTGAGTATGAGGTTGGTGACCATGTGTTTATCCGTGTGACTCCGATAAGGGCCAAGTAAGATTCGGTAAGAAAGATAAATTGCCGCCCCGTTACGTTAGGTCGTTCCAAATTCTAGAAAGGCTTGGCCCTGTTGCTTATTGAGTCGCTTTGCTACCGGGATTCGAACAAATGCACAATGTATTCCACGTATCAATGTTGAGGAGTTATCTTCGGGATCTGTTTCATGTGATTGATTATCACCGGATAGCTCTTGATGAAAATATAGAGTACGCAGAATGGCCAGAACGAATCATTGACCGGCAAGTAAAACAGTTGAGAAGCAAGTCCATCCCGATGGTGAAAATGGAATGGAAAGAACACTATGGGACGGACGTTACATGGGAAAAAGAAGATGAAATCTAACTACACTATCCACATTTGTTTCCTGACGAAGGTAAAATAAGTTTAGAGGACCAAACTTCCTAAAGGAGGAAACACTGTGATAACCCTGTTCCGTATTATGTTAATTGATCTTTATTATGAGTGTAATTATGTGTTTGATATGATTTTGAGTGCCATTTATATGAATATATATGGTTTTGAATTTCTATCTGTTTGCCGTAGGAAAATCTGTTCAACTTACTGTTATAAACAGAAAAATTAAAGGCCCTATCGGCCACAGAAACTGAAATTGATTACGCTATTGTGATTAGTGTAATTTTTAGAGCTTACGATGAAATTTAATTGAAAATTGATTCGGATCAAATTAAATAGATTAAATTAATGAAATAATGCTCAATTAATTAGTGTTAATGGGATTTGATTAAGAGAGACTATAAAAGGGCCATTATACACCCATATTCCTTTAGTTTTGAGCTCAAAATCAAATTTTACACTCTAGAGAGGGAGAGGGTCAGCTCTAGAGAGAGAAAGAGGGAGAATTGTGCAATTTTGGCTCAAGGCTTAAGATTTTGAAGTTAAACTCAAAGAACTTGAGTGTTTGAAGCCCCTAGGTGAGTAATCAACTCTTAATTTGTGAGTTAAGTGTGTAATTTTGTGAATTCAAGTAGTATGGTAGCTCATGGCAAAGATTGAGTTGAATATGAAGTTAGAATGCACATGAATACATGAAATTACTATGCATCACCATGAATTGCCATGAAATTGCATAAGCTAGGATGAAAATGTTGAATATGGAAAATTGGGCACCAATCTTCACATGCATGCATAATTTTCATGGGTTTCATAGTAATAAGTGTCATTTGTAAGATTTGAAATAGAAATGAAGTCAAAAATTGACATGCATGTTTAATTATTGAAGATATGGAGCTAATATGAGGTTTGAATGCATGAGTTTTGATTACACAAAAGAAATGTTGAATAATTTGAGAATGTGGCCATGATTTTGAATAATTGGCCTCATATTGCTTACATCCTCATGTTATATATTGTGTCTCCATGTTTTTAGACCAAAAACACGAATGTTGGACCTTTGAATATCAAGGTTGAACTTAAAGAACAATTTTGGAAAACCCAGAAATTGGCATGTCCGCTCAAGCGGGGAAAGCGCCGCTCAAGTGTGAGATGCGAGCTCCCAAATTTTTTTGCAGACATTGATATTCGCTCAAGCGGGGACATTCACGCTCGAGCGAGGAGCCATGTAGTGTGACTTTCAGCTCGAGCGTCCGAATTTACGCTCGAGCGTAAAAATGAGGCAACCAGTACTTTTGCAGACCATAAAGGTCCGCTTGAGCGGCGGAACCCACGCTCGAGCAGGGAACCCTATTTTTGAAATTTTGTAAAGATGTTTTGTGTTTCATTTTCCATTCTCTTCCATTTCTAAGCACTCTTAGGCATGCATTAAGCATTGTAAATGAGTTAAAAGGATAAGAACGAAGCCTAGGATGAATATATGAATTAAGAACAGAATGAATCGTTTATGACCCATTATGTTCATGAAATGTGTAGGGTCAAGCACGAGGGCAAATCTACCGGCAGATCACTGTGAATAATATCTTAATAGAGATATTTGAAGTATACTATTTGTCCAATTGCTTATTTCCATATCAGCCTTATAAGTATGTTAATTTGAATTGTGGACAAATATCTGTTATGCCATATGATTAGGCCAAAGGCCGTTGGATACAAATGACTGGGCCGAAGGCCGTTTGACATGAATGATTAGGCCGAAGGCCATCTGACATAAATGATTGGGCCGAAGGCCATCTGACATAAATGATTGGGCCGAAGGCCGTTTGACATGAATGAATGGGCCGAAGGCCGTTTGACATCAATGATTGGGCCAAAGGCCGTTTGACATCAATGATTGGGTCAAAGGCCGTTTGACATCAATGAATGGGCCGAAGGCCGTTTGACACGAATGAATGGGCCAAAGGCCGTTTGACACGAATGATTGGACCAAAGGCCGTCGGACAGGAACGATTGGGCCAAAGGCCGTCAGATATAAATGAATTGGGCCCGAGGCCGTTTGATGTGTTTGGAACCGCAATCACTTGACATATATATATACTAGATAGAAATATGAATTGGGCCCAAGGCCGTCTGATGTATGTTGTTCTAAATACCGTTCGTGTATCTTCTTTATTTGATATTATTCACTGGCTTTCGCTCACGCTCATTCATGTGTCTGTAGGTGAGCCAAGGGAGGTCCAAACCCAGCCTCAATGAAGTTTGTGTGGAACATTCAAGGTTTTGAAGAGTCAACCCATACGTATCACGCACGAGACTTGTTTTCGCTCTTTTGCTATTCTCTTATGTTATTTTTTTGTCATGTTGGTGAGAACTTTGGATTACGGTTGTATATAGTTTTGATTGGTTGACCATGACTTGAATGATCCTGTTGTGTAAAGCTTATATTTTAACTTTCCTTGATGTAAGTTATTAATGTATGTCTGTGAAATGTTACGACGTGCCATGTAAGCACAGCTCTATGGACAAAAGTTTGAAATTGCTTCCGTTTGCCCCCCTTAACTCTGTTAGAATATATCTGTTTTGGTCTAAGGCCATAGGTAATCTCGTGATTACTAGTCGATTATGTCTTTAACCTATAGGGACGGGTTCGGGTCATGATAATGAAGACTTGCCACAATCCGCTATTGATAGGCAAACCTCGGAAGGAGGTGGGAGGCGCGAAAGTTTACCTTCTATCTCACTCATGGCAGAATTAGAACCCCAGCGACAGAACTCTCGGAGGGACACACGGGAGAGACGAGGCACTAGTCCTCGTCGCTCTCAAAGTCCTAAAAGACAGATGCGGAGGTTGGATCCTCAAGTTCTGGAGGATCGCGTAAGAGAGCAAGACGAGTTAATAAGGAGGATGGCAGTAGACATGAAAACAATGAAGTGCCAAATAAAGGAAAAATGGGTGGCGACAGAAGAAGGGCGCAAAGGCAACACGCCCTCTTACTACTCGGAAGATCATGACAGACATATCACACCATCGCAAGTAGAAAGTAGAAGCCTTAGAACAGGCGACACTCAATCAACGACTTCCAGGACTCGTTACTCCAAGTCTGAGAGAACGAGGATTGAAAGGTCGTATATAGAGGGAAACAGTTATCTGCCCTGGCACACACACCAAACAATATCTAGGCACATGGAGTTACTTAGGTTAGCTGACCTGCGAACAGTGCTCGAGGAGAGGGCCCGATGGAAGAAGGACACCAGGGCTTGCGACCCTCGCAGAGTTTCAGCCCTACAACAATTGGCCCCTAGGACATATGGGAGTGTCGAGGTAAGGATGCCAATGTCGTGCCTTGCTTATGAACCAGTGGATAAGGTATTAGCAAGGTTACAGAGTTCGCCGTTTGTTCTGGCAATTGAGAACGCACCACTACCCTCAAGCTTCCACCAACCCAAATTCACCACTTATGAGGGGAAGTCAGACCCCTACATACACTTAAGCCACTTTCGCCAGGTTATGGCAGTATATTGGTGGAACGAGGCTCTAATGTGTATCCTCTTTCCATCCAGCCTGGGCAACCTAAGTCTGACCTGGTTTGAAAGGCTACTAGAAAGTAGCATAGCCTCATGGGCATAGTTGGCAAAAGCGTTCGTAACTAGATTCAAAACGAATACCAAGACACTAGTGGAGATTGACCAGCTACTCTCCATTAACATGGGCGAAAAGGAGACATTGAGGTCTTACAACAGTCGATATTGGAAGACTTTCAACAGATTGGGGATTTCCCTACAAATCTTGCCATCGCACAATACAAACGGGGTTTACTAGTAGGTAACAAATTGAGGGACTCAATGACAATGATGTCACCCCTCACGATGGAGGCCTTAATGGAGAGAGTGCATCAACATATCTGAGTAGAGGAAGACAGTGCCCGTGCTAAAGCAAAATCTGGCACAACAGCTATGCCAGATAAAAAGACTACAGTAAAAATCAACACAATAGAACAACCAAGCCAGAATGGGTGAGGCAGGCAAGCCAACAGAGAGGACCCAAAAAAAATGAAGTTAAAAGTCTGCACTGCCATTACCACATTATTCAATAAACCTATCTACCGGATTCTTAGCGAGATACGCGATGAATCCTTCGTTCGGTGGCCAACCAAGTTGGGAGAAGCATAAAAGGGCTATGATGAGAGGTCCTGTTGCACCTTTCATGAAGAAAAGGGGCACCGCACTAAAAATTACACACCATTGAGGTAGCATTTGGAGGAGTTAGTAGTTACTGGACACTTGGACCAGTATATAAAATGGGGAAAACAACCAGCCCCCCAGGACCTCAACAGACCAAACAGGATGCCGGTCGACGGTCCACCCCAAGGCATAATCAACGTTATACATGGGATCATCGAACCTGAGCGGATATATGAGCTCAGGGGGATGATCAAAAAGGCTAAGCACTTAAGAGAGGTATTAAGTGCACTACTTACTATCAAAAAGGGTAGAACAGAGGCAATGAACGTCATATCCTTCTCAGATAGGGATCTAGCAAGGCTACATTGCCTTCACAATGACGCACTGGTGGTCACTTTGCACGTCAAGAATTTCGACATTAAGTGAATTTTGATTGACCAAGGAAGCTCATGCGAGATAATGTACTACGAGACCTTCAAACAATTGAAATTGAAGGACAAAGACTTGGCACCTACGACATCTCCACTTGTGGGTTTCAACTCAATGCCAGAGTGGCTAGTGGGCAAGATAATCCTCCCAGTCAAGGCTGGAACCATGACAAAACAGGTGGAATTCTAGGTATTAAAGGTCTCTTCCACTTACAGCATAATCTTAGAAAGGCCATGGCTGCATGCCATGCGCTTAGTGGCATCAACCTACCATCAGGCATTACGATTCCCTAATAAAGTCGGCATGATTGAAGAATTCTTAGAAGACCAAATCATGTCGAAATAGTGTTTCGTCATGGTAAACGGCAACCATGTCGCAAAAGGGTTTGTTCAGATGGTGGAAGAGCCAAAAAGCAACAAACTTTTTGTAGATGTCGGCAAAACAGCAGAACAGAAGGTAGTGGAAGACTTGGTTGAGGTAAGGATAGATGAAAAGAACCCAGAAAAGTTTTTTTTGCTCGGCTCGTCTTTTGTCCAGCACCGAGAGAATAGAGGTCATGGAATTTTTAACCTTCAACATCGAAGTGTTTGCCTGGACACCATACGACATGCTTGGCATTGACCCAAATTTCATCTGCCATCAACTTAATGTCCATCCAACTGCCAGACCAATTATTCAGCGCATTCACAGATCAACACTCCACCATGCAAAAATAATGGCAGAGGAAGTGGGAAACTTGTTCGAGGCAGAAGCCATCAGAGAAGTACATTATCCTAGGTGGATCTTCAATACTGTAGTAGTGCCAAAGAAGAATGGAAAATGGCGTGTTTGCGTAGACTACAAAACGGTCAACAAGGCATGCCCAAAGGATAGCTTTCCCTTACCACAGATAGACCAACTGGTGGACCTGACGGCAGGACATAACCGACCTAACTTCCTTGATATGTATCGAGGTCACCATCAGATCGCTATGTATGAACCAGACTAGGAGGTCACATCATTTACAACGCCTAGAGAATTGTCCTGTTACAATGTCATGCCCTTTGACTTAAAAAACACAGGGGTAACATTCCAACGGATGGTCACCAAAATGTTTGAACCATTGTTAGGTAGAACAATGGAGGTTTACATAGATGACATAGTGGTCAAAAGCAAGGATAAGAAGGACCATCTTAGGGACCTAGATGAAATGTTCCAAATTTTGAAGTCTCACAAGTTGCGCCTAAATGCATCTAAATGTGCATTCGGCGTAGGATCAGGCAAATTCCTAGGCTTTCTAGTAACCGGGGTATAGAAGCTGATCCCTTTCAGATCAAAGCAATCCAAGATCTTGAGCAGCCCAACACAGTCAAAGAGGTGCAGCATCTCACTGGCCTAGCAGCCGCGCTCAACCGGTTCATAAGTCGGTCGTCAGATAGATGTCGACCTTTCTTCCAAGCATTGAAGGCCAAATTTGAGTGGGATGAGGAATGCGACCACGCCCTAGAGAGCTTGAAAAACTTCATGACCTCTCCTCCGTTGTTAGTAACCCTGTGCCAGGAGAAGAGCTCTTTTTATACTTAGCGGTTTCACAGCATGCAGTCAATGCAGTGTTGGTCAGAACGGAAGGAATCCAACACCTACATATCTTTTATGTTAGCAAAACCTTGCTGGGTGCTGAAACAAGGTACCTACCATTGGAAAAGCTAGCATTAGTTTTGATGATGGCCTCAAGAAAGTTGTCACACTATTTCCATGCCCACACTGTGATCGTTCTAACGGTTTTTCTATTAAAGGCCTTATTCGAGAGGGCAGATTTTTCCAAATGAATCCTGAAATGGGCGGTGGAGTTGGGGCAGTTCGATATCAAGTTTCAACCCAGAACAGCAATAAAATCCTAGGCTTTAGCAAACTTTGTGGCTGAGTTCACACCAGGAAGTCATCACATTTGCCTAGTCGATCTAACCGACGCAACCGAAGTAAGAGGGAAAAGTGCCGCAGGAACCGCACAACCCCTAACGCAGGATGCCCAGCCACATTGCAAGCCATACAAGCTTGAGGACAAGAAGGAAGGAGCAAATAATGTTATTTCCAGTGAGAATTCATCAAAAAGTATAGACTTGAGGCAGTCAGACAACGAAGATCAAACCCCAACAGTAGGCATGGATTTGGAAGAAAACATTAGCAACACTCATGATCCCAAGACATCATCCGATCCCACTACTTGCTGGAAGTTATTCCCCGGAGAGATGTGGAAACTCTTCATGGATAGAGCATCCAAAAGGCACGGTGCAGGACTTGGCATAGTCCTCATCTTACCAGATAGCCTAACAATTGAACAGGCAGTCAACCTTGGCTTCCCAGCATCCAACAATGAGGCGGAGTATGAAGCACTGCTAGCTGGCTTAAAATCAGCACTTTTTATGAAGGCCACTGAGCTGATGGTTTACAGTGACTCCCAACTAGTGGTAAACCAGATCTCGGGCGACTACGAGGCAAAAGACGAGAATTAGTCAAAAAGGAGATCATGAAGTTCGAAGTAGTTCGGATAAATCAAATCAGCTGAGAAGAAAATAGTAGAGCAGACGAGCTGGCAGGTTTTGCTTCAATAACAGATACATCTATCCCATACCCATTACTGATCGACTTCCTACCCAGACCAAGCATTGAAGAACCTGAAGCAGCCGAGACATGTTATGCCGAGCTAGGCCCATCATGGATGGATCCCATTATAGTATTTTTAAAAGATTGCATCTTGCTTGAAGAAAAAAAAGAGGCCAACAAAATTAGAATAAAATCACAGCGATTTTGGCTCTCTCCATCATTGGCATTATACAAAAAATCCTTCATAGGACCTTACCTGAAATGTGTCCATCCCAGCAAGGTCAAGGTATTTTTGTTCGAGATATATTAAGGCGTATGCAGAAACCACCAAGAGGGAAGATCATTGGCTTACAGAGCAATTTCACAAGGATATTGGTGGCTATACATGCAAGCAGATTCAGAGAAATATGGTAAGAGGTGCGAGAAATGTCAGAAGTTCACACACCAAATACATCAATCAGCCAGAGAACTTCTACCATTAACTAGCCCATGGCCCTTCGCAATGTGGGGCTTGGACATAGTGGGACCACTTCTAACTGCACCCAGCAACAGAAAATTCTTTCTCACAACAATAGACTACTTCACAAAGTGGGTGGAGGCTGAAGCACTCACATCAATAAAGGAGAAAGATGTCAAGAAGTCCTTCTGGCAGAATATCATAACTCAATTTGACATACCCAAGGCTCTAATATCTGACAATGGCACTCAGTTCGATGGCAAAATCTTCAGGGGGCTTTTGCGAGGAATATAAGATAGAATTCTATAACTCTACACTAGCATACCCTCAAGCGAATGGCCAGGCAGAAGCATCAAACAAAGTCGTCTTAGATGGTTTGAAGAAAAGGTTACAGAGAGCAAAAGACAAGTGGGCTGAGGAGCTTCCTCATGTTTTATGGGCTTACCGTATCACACCTCGGCGATCAACTGGAGAAACGCCTTTTTCCTTGGCTTATGGCATGGAGGCAGTAATCCCACTAGAAGTATGCCTCTCCACTATTAGAAGTGAAAATTTTGACCCAAACTTGAATGAAGAAGCCATAACCTTGGAACTCAACCTCGTAGAAGAAAGAAGGGAAAGAGCACTAGTTCACATTGCCTCATACCAGCAGGAGTTATCTAGAAAATACAACAAAATAGTGCATCTGAGGCAATTCAAGATTGGAGATTGGGTACTGCGCAAAGTAATGGGAAACACTTTGATACCCGGAGATGGCAAATTAGGACCTAACTAGAAAGGACCATAAAAAGTGGTCGGTCTAGTAGGAAAAAGGGCATATCACTTGGAAGATGAAGACAACAAGGCTATTCCCAGGTCATGAAACACTGTCAATCTCAAATTATTTTATTTTTAGCTTTTCTTTAAAATACTTGTAATTTTTTTTCCTTTTTCAAATAAAACAAGTGGTTTTTTCAACATAATGCTTTCTATTGTAAAAGTTGTCATTACCAGCAAGGGGCAACCAAGAAGTTTGGCCGGATTAGCCAAACATTCAGTTCTTTTCCTCAGCCGAGATAAGAATCTAGGCTGAAGAAAGTTGGCAGGTATGACCAACATTTAGCTCTCTTCAGTCGAGATAAGGATTTAGGCTGAAGAAAGTTGGCAGGTATAACCAACATTTAGCTCTCTTTAGCCGAAATAAGGATCTGGCTGAAGAAAGTTGGCAGGTATGACCAACATTTAGCTCTCTTCAGCCGAGATAAAGATCTGGGCTGAAGAAAGTTAGTAGGTATGACAAACATTTAGCTTTCTTTAGCCGAGATAAGGATTTGGGCTGAAGAAAGTTGGCAGGTATGACCCACATTTAGCTCTCTTCAGCTAATATAAGGATCTAGACTGAAGAAGGTTGGCAGGTATGACCAACATTTAGCTCTCTTTAGCCGAGATAAGGATCTAGGCTGAAGAAAGTTGGCAGGTATGACCAACATTTAGCTCTCTTCAACCGAGATAAGGATCTAGACAGAAGAAGGTTAGCAGGTATGACCAACATTTAGCTCTCTTCAGCCGAGATAAGGATCTAGGTTGAAGAAGGTTGGCAGGTATGACCAAACATTTAGCTCTCTTCAACCGAGATAAGGATCTGGGCTGAAGAATATTGGTAGGTATGACCAACATTTAGCTGTCTTTAGCTGAGATAAGGATCTAGGCTGAAGAAAGTTGGCAGGTATGACCAACATTTAGCTCTCTTTAGCAGAGATAAGGATCTAGGCTAAAGAAAGTTGGCAAGTATGACCAACATTTAGCTCTCTTCAGCCGAGATAAGGATCTAGACAGAATAAGGTTAGCAGGTATGACCAATATTTAGCTCTCTTCAGCCGAGATAAGGATCTAGGTTGAAGAAGGTTGGCAGGTATGACCAAACATTTAGCTCTCTTCAGCCGAGATAAGGATCTCGGCTGAAGAAGGTTGGTAGGTATGACCAACATTTAGCTCTCTTTAGCCGAGATAAGGATCTAGGCTGAAGAAGGTTAGCAGGTATGACCAACATTTAGCTCTCTTTAGCCGAGATAAGGATCTAGGTTAAAGAAAGTTGGCAGGTATGACCAACATTTAGCTCTCTTTAGCCGAGATAAGGATCTAGGCTGAAGAAGGTTAGCAGGATTAGGTAAAGCCTAGCTAAATTAGTCTGGCTTGGCATGGTACAAAAGTAGTGTAAATAACCGAACAAACAGTTGAAGAAAATAAACAGATTTCATTCCATTTCAAAATGTTCAATACAAAGGGAGGGGCTTGAGCCCGGTTACAAATTTCGCTGATAACAGAAAAGAGGAAAACGAAAAAATCAAGTAAAAAGATCGTCCAAGTCAGCATCCAAATCGACCCGGACTTTACCCAAAGGGAGCTCGGCTACGAGATGAGCCCCCTGGTTAAGCTCAGTCGTAGGCACCTCGTTAGTCACAGCAGGCAAGGGTGGGCTAGAGTCCACTGGAGTAGGAGAAGTAGACTGGTGGCCGAGCTGAGTGTTGGTAGCGTTCTCAGGAACAGGGACCTCATCCTCCTCTCCCTCCTGAAGGAACTTTTGTTGGATTGTGTTAGCATAGTCCGCCATATAGCCTGGTATGTAGTGGGGAGGGGGATTTGGGAAGACTTCGGAGTCGTGTCCACAATCGAGCTTTTCAACAGCGGCTTTCCAACCGCACTTGAAGAAAATATCCTGGCAGCTTCGCATTGTTGGACGTACGTCTCCTCGCCTTCCTTAAAGCCTCGGTCCTCTGCGTCCTATATTTTTTTCTTCATGTCTTCCAGTTCGGCATTCTTCTTCTTCTCCAGCTTGGCCAACTCACATAAATAGCGGTCTTTTTCTCGGCTAAGGCCTTCTGTTTGCAGCCTTGGCTGTGCTTACCAATTCGGCGAGCCTCGAGTTTTCGGCCTCTTGTTTGGCTAGCTTGGCCTGAGCATCTTTTAGCTCGGCTGCCTTTGATTCTACCTCGGTGATAGCTGACCGCGCTATCTTCCAGAGCTCAAGTACACGTTTATGAGCCACTTGGCTCTTTTGTAGGACCTGCATAATTTAGAGCGGTTAGAAGACTACCAATGCACTGGGACCGTAACAAATGTTCAAGTTTGAGGGGATTTTTTGGGCTTACCAAAATAATCGATTTGGATGGCGAGCGAATGGCCTTCAGCTCGGTCAAGCCCTCGTGCTGCTCCATGTCGACAGGAAGGCAAACACTCTTTGCTAGGTTGAAGGCCAACAGGTGGTCCTTCTCGACACTGATGGAGTCAGCGACCGTAATAACACGACCCCTGAATGTGGCTGTTGGTGCCCACGTCGGCGGGGTGGGAGGATTTGAAAAGCTACGATGGTTACGACCCTGGGAGAGTGTTGTTTCTTGAAGCTCGGTTTGGGATGGCTCATCCTTATCTCTCAGGCTTTGTGTGCGTGACCGTTTGCTTGGCGGAGATGACAAAGCTCGGGCTGTGGGGAGGGCTACAACTGCCTCATGTATTTGACCGGCCTTTGGTACCTCGGTCTGAACCTCGGCAATTGGAGTGGTGGTTTGTTCAGTGATCAAGGCTCAAACAGCTCGGCGCTTGGCCATTTCTTGTTCTTCAGTAAGAGGAATAAGGTTGATTTGTGGCAAGTTTGGGTCTGGTTCTGGTGATGGTTCCAGAAGAAAGTCGGTTACCCTGACCTTCCTTCTTCCACTATACCGGTAGGTCGACTTGAAATTTAGCAACTTGGTCTAACCTCGGTTACGGTATCAGAGCGCGGCGCGAAGAGCGTCTTGATTGGCGTATTGGTATTGTGATTTTAGCTGGTTCAAGTCTGCGCAAAGAGAAAGGTAACGGTTAGCACGGCGAAAAATTATAAACAACAGAGTAGAAAGAGAAAATTGGACCGAGGTATTCTTACCAGCAGTCCCCTTATTCCAATTTATATTATATCCTGGTATCTGGGCTTCTTGGTCTTCAAAATTGCCCAAAACCCAGAAAAAATCATCGTCATTTAAGTCTTTGTCCGGAATATTTTTTATAATTTTCTCTCGACCTCTGCATACTCTTAAGTAGTACATCCATCCGTCGTCATTTTGGCCGAGCAAGTATTGGTGAAAAAGCTCGGCCAATCCGAGGTTGAGGCTGAGCCGGCAGTTTAGCTCGGCGACGCCGTTTATTATTCTGTAAGTATTGGTGTTGAGTTGGGTTGGGCATAATCTTGTCTGCCTGAGGAACTTGCAAATCAGTGACTATACAGGGAATTGGAGACCGGCCTCTACGATTGATATTACGGTAAAAGGAACGAAGATCGGTTTTCCCCAGGGCGTCGTATCTAGTTCGGCTAAGGATAGATGGACATCGTCAAGAATATTATAGTCCTTACAGAATTCGGCAATGGCCCCAAGTGAGTCAACTAGGAACCGGTATTTACCCATTTTAAATTAAATTGTATACAAATTAGCATGGTAGCTTTGCTCGATGTTAAGATGACGTTGAATGTCTCAGTTGAGCAATAGTGCTAAGGTGTGCCTAGCCAACCTAGTCAAGTCTGCAAAGTGGAGATAAAAAGTGTTATGCCTAGATCACTGGACCGGGTTAAGAAAGAAGGCAAAATAAATATAACTCTAGTTCGGCTAAACGGGTTATAACCCATTCTTAGCTCGGTTATTGAGCAGGAAGGTTCTTAGAGCAGTCGTAACATAAGGTGTGGCTCAAGGTTTTAGCTAGGTTATTGGGTGAGGTTTTCTAGTTCGGTTGAGCACGCACCTATTGCAAATAGGTTCCTAACTCGGTCATGGTGTTATTTTGGATCAAAGGGATTGCATTCCAGAATTGATTGAGAATCTAGTTAAAATGTGATTAAGGTCTGGTCATGTGGTTTTTGGGGATTTAGTGGTTCTTATCCATTTATGAGAAAACTATAGGAGTGCGTTTTGAAAAACATATGTGTATATATATTTCTATACAATACATACTCACGAAATAAACGGAAAAAGAAAGGGATTGAACCACTTACAGTTTTAAGATGAAAGGACGAGGATCAAGACAGATGCTAGCTAGAACGAGCTTTACAGGTGTTGTGGTCATGAATATGGAGATTCAGAAGGCAAGGGAGAAAAGATGAACAGTGGAGTGTTTGGTTCAAAAGTGGAGTTTTTTGTATAAAGCACAAAAATGGGCGGGACTGTTCAAATTTTCGTGGTACAAAGACAGCTATGGCAGGTGTACGTGACTAGTGGGAGCAAGCCACGTGTCCAAGGGAATAGATAACGATTCAGACACACTTGAGAAGCGGAACGACGTGCAGAGCAATTGACAAGACGTTTTTGGACCAGACAAATCGATAGCCCAGTAACAAATAAGCTCGGTAAGAGGATTGGACCTTTAGCTCGACCGATAACAAGTAATCCCAAATCATGCGTTGCAGATGGGATTAAGGGGCAATTGAGAGGGAGATTTTATGTGAACTAGGGCCGAGCTAGGACCAGATATTGTAATGGACCGAGCTGTAAGCCAAAGTCAATGGGCCTCGCATCTTTAGCTCTCGAGAAATGTCGCAATTAGCTCGGTCCAAGTATTCCGAACCGAGGTATAGCTGAACGGTGACCGAACTAGGCATTGCCCATGAAAGCGCCAAGCTGAGTGTGTCAAAAGGCCAGAGATAGTTCGGTTGTATTGTTATTCTACCGTGGTAAAACCATCTCACTTGGTTAGGCAGTGAGGAGGGTGTAGAAAGATAAGCATTACCTTTCTGATTCCTAGGAGGACTCTGCTAAAAGAAAGTTGAAGTCCTACTAGGATTGTGCCATTTGGATTCTATAAAAGCTCATTACAAACCTATGTACAGGTATCCCAATTCATACTCTGAAGTACAAAGAGCTTTTGTGTCTATTGTCTACTTGCTGACTTAGGCATCGGAGAGGTTTCCGGCACACACCTGCCGGCTAGCTCACGTTTGTGTTTTTAGGTGGCAAAGCGACAACGTTTGGAGGAGTGCAAACTTGATCAACAGGATTATACGAGAATATTATTTCTATGCTCGTACAGTGAAGATTTAACGAGCCTTCGAGATGACTTTATTCTTTTTACTAAAATTCTTTTACATTTTAGATTTAATAATGTGTAAGAGGTATAATTAACTAATAATTAAAGAAGATATGAGAGAGAGAATTATCTTAAATATTTCAATTCATTATCACTTCATTGAGTTTCAAAAATAAATCTAACTTTTAAACTAGAATAGTAATGTTAAAAACGTAATAAGTAATGAAAGTGACAGACGATTGATTATTGAGTATTCCTAGATGTAGTGACCCTCATCCTCGTCTTAGTCATGTTCATGTGCATCTGCATGTTTGTTTTTGTTAAGCTTACACTTGTGGTTCTGACTTGTTTTGCCTAAAGTAAGGTTTCCGTCTTGTTTTGTACCTATGAGTTTTGGCTTGAGTATTGTTTGTATGTTTTCTCCCTTGCTTAGTGTGTGTAGCTGAGGTCATCTTAAGCCTAGGTCACGCCTTTGGACCTTTTACACCTAGGACCATCTTGGAACCACTTTGGCTGACCTCCACCTTCACCCCGGCATATTGGCCGAGATGTCATCATCTAGGCTTGTGTATGACCGAGGCCGAGATATGTATCATCTAAGCCGAGATGTTATCCTTTAGGTATTTTAGATCTTTGATCCCTGCACCTGGTGATCTTATTCTTGGACTGGTATGACCTAGACCGAGGTGTGGCACATCTAAGCCAAGGTGTGACACAGCTAGGCCAAGTGTTAACCTTCCTAGCCGAGATCATTGAGACCTTACTTGCCGAAGCCTTGTTCTAATCCGAGGTCCTTACCTGCCGGAGTGCCCATGTCACCTTACTTGTTGAACACCCTTTGTCATGCTCTTGTCTTGTCATTCAGTCACCTTTTGAGGAAACCCAATCCGGTAGTGACACGTGCCCCAACAGAGGGTTAAGTCAGTCGGCAGTGGAAGAAAACATATCATTGTGTGTCATATTTTGCATGGTAGAGAGAGAAGCTCTAGGAAGAAGAGGAAAAGGTTCTTAGGGGGAGAACTAGATTTCCAAGCTTGATCTTCGCACCTTAAACCGTTAGATCCGTGTTTTGAGGTTAGATTCTTGATCTACTCTTGTTATTCTTTATGTTGAATATCACATTGCATAATCTAACATGATTCATGAGCCATGCATTGATTTAAAGCTTGTTTTAGAAAGAAAAAATGATGTTCTTGAGTTCTTTAAATAAAACCATGTTTTGATCCGAAAGTTTGTATCAAGATCTATGTTTTTGTGTTGTTTTCATAAGATCTTCAAGTATGGGTACCCAGGTCCATGTTTTCGAACTCATCTCACGAAATCTCAGATTTTGAATAAAGAAGTTACGATTTTAACATTCATGTTCTCCATGTTCATATTCTTCATGTTCTTCAAAGAAAACCCAGATTTTTTCCCAGACTTCATTTCCCTGAATGTGGTTGTCGGGACCACACCTCGGCCAAGAGGTGTGGGACCTCGGCCAAGACCTGGTTGGTACCCAGCATGTTTTTCGAGATGAAAAACAGTGTTTGACTCCCAGCACATGACTGCCTTGTTTTGACTTAGTTTTGAAAGAAGTGCCGAGATAATTTGCACACAAGTAAAGCTTGTCTTAGGGATGCATTTCATATCCATCTTTGAGCATCTCCTCTTGACTTCTTGAAGTGCATTCAATGGAATTTATTATGTTCTTGTAGGCCTTGGATCCTTGCTTGTAATCCCCTCACCCGAAGAGCAATGTGAGTGATATTTTTAATAAAGTTATGTTATAAAGTTTTGATAAAGCCTTGTTTCGTTTTGGAAAAGTATTTGATCAAGCATGAATGATTGTCCCTAGTTTTGTATCAAGTATTATATTTGTTTTGATGACATTCTTGGGAAGTCCTTAGTGCCAGGGGACTATAATGCAACTGCACCCTTGTTTTGGAAGTCTTTAGTGCCTGGGGACTATAATGCAACTACACCCTTGTTTTGAAAGTCCTTAATGCTAGGGACTATAATACGACTACACCCTTGTTTTGCCACTGACGGTTTTTCGCGTGGGTTTGTTTGTCCGGAATGTCATCTCTTGTATTATGTTGATGCTAGTAAGCATCCCTTGAAGCTTTGAAAGATTTGACAGATGAACTTGGTTCATCCTTTGATTTTGTACAAGATATGCTATGTATTGTTTGACAAAGATCTTGAATATCAGTCATGCAAATCTTTATTTCTAATATCATTCATTGAGTATCCAAGCTCACCCTCTCTATATATATGTAGGTGACGAGCAGAAAGGCAGTGACGCCTAGATGTGTCTTGCATGATGTTTGGATTCATATTTTTGCTAGCATCTTGAAGATTATGCTTCTTAGCTTCGTATTTCACCTCTTTTGTATATGTCGGTTTGAGAAGCCTTTTGATCAAGATGTAACATGTACTTTATTTTAATTGTATCCAAGTTGTAAAACTATGTTAAGATGTATGTCATTTCATTTGATCTATGCACAGCTCTTATGGACTACTTAGATTTAAATTTATTGCTTCCGCACATGTAAGCCCCATATCTACACTCTGATTGTGTGTGAATCCTTATAAGTTGGCCTTTGGTAATCCTGGATTACTGGCCATCACGGCACCATTCTACTAGGGGCAGAATGGGGTCGTTACAGATTGGTATCAGAGCACGAGTTCCTTATAGTACATTTATTCACACACTTTGAGTCCTAAAGAGCATAGGATGTCCCTTAGAATGATGTTAGGATTGCATCATATTACTTGCTACTTGACAAGGTGTGCATCATCTCGGCATAATTATTTGTTACTTGCATACATGTCTATTTGCTCATTTTGTTTTAAAGTCATATTTTGCATACTCCTAGCATCATGAGAAGGGGTAGACCTCCGGTTGGCCGAGATCATCCTGAGGACAAATTAGACAGACTAGAAAGGTTGGTCGAAGGTTTGGTCCATGAGTTGAGACAACCCAGGCCACAGGACGCTAGTATTACCTTCACCTAGGCCGAGCAGACAAACGGCCGACATGCAGTTCCACCTCCGCCTCCTCTAGTGCCGCAAGCGCCTCCACAGCAAGCTTTATATGGGGACGACATGATAACCATGATCAAAGAGTTCAAGAAGATGAACCCGCCTAGATTCCAAGGGGGTATAGAGCCGATGAAAGCCGAAGCGTGGGTTTTGGAAATGGAGAAGTTGTTCGAGATATTTCCCAACACCGACGCTTAGAATGTGTCATTAGCAGCATTCACGTTAGACGATGACGCTCGAAGATGGTTAATGATGATTCGAGAAAGTACCCAGGATTAACTTGGGCTAGATTTTTGGAGTTGTTTTACAACAAGCATTTTCCCCACAGTGTCCAAGATCGCAAGACCATAGAGTTCCAGACTCTGACACAAGGCAACAAGACAGTGGCAGAATACGACCGTGCTTTTACCGAGTTGGCGAGATATGCGCCTCATATGGTCGAAGATGAATATAGAAAAGCTAGGAAGTTTCAAAGTTGACTGCGTAGACCGATACAGGATCGAGTGAACATGCTCAACATGCCGACTTACCCCGGAGTGTTAGACAAGGCCATCCTGACAGAAGCTAACTTGAACCGATATCAGAGTTCAGGAGAGAGCCAAAGGAAGAGACAGAACTATGAGAATCGCCGAGTACCGTTTAATGCCAAGAGGAAGGCGAACACAGGCAGTTCCAGCAACTCAAATCAAGAAGGTGAAGCTAAGCCGACGTGTGCGAGTTGTGGGAAGCCACATTTCGGGGTCTGTCGTTGGGCATCAGGGGCTTGCTTTGAATGTGGCGAGATAGGCCATCGTGTAAAGGACTATCCGAAGACAAAGGCTGACGATGGTAAGAAGAATGGGAACACTTCGGGCTCTACACAGAAAAACAACGTCGGGAGGGCGCAGATAAGACAAGGCAGAGTTTTTGCATTGGTGCCAGGAGATACTCAGAATGCCAAGACAATAGTGTCAGGTACCCTTCCAATTTTCTCTCAAGATGCATACATATTGATTGATTTGGGTTCTACACATTCATTTGTATCTACTAAGTTTGCCGAGAAGTTGAATAGGGAATTAGAACCCCTTGATTATGTGTTATCTGTGTCTACTCCGTCTAGAAGAACTATGACTGTTACATCCATTTATAGAGCATGTGTTGTTATGATTGAGAATGTTGAATTATTAGTTGATTTGATGCCGTTGGACATGACTCATTTTGATATTATATTGGGAATGGATTGGTTGGTAGAAAACCATGCATCCATTAATTGTGTTTCCAAAAGTGTCGTATTGAAACCCCCAAACCAAACCGAGGTTGTATTTCGAGGTAAGGGAGTAGTATCCCCACCTTACTTGATCTCATCCATGAAGGCTTATAAGTTGATCCAAAAGGGGTGTCAAGGTTATCTGTGTAGTGCACTAAGTAATCTGAATGGAAACGTCGAAATTGCCGACATCCCAGTTGTCAATGAATTCCCCGACGTCTTTCCAAACAATTTGCCTGGCCACTTAATCGATAAAGAAGTAGAATTTCCTGTTGACGTCATGTTGGGAACCCACCCCATCTCTAAAACACCCTATAGAATGGCCCCAGCCGAGCTTAAGGAATTGAAGCTGCAGTAACAAGAATTGTTAGATAAGGGCTTCATTAGGCCGAGCACTTCACCTTGGGGAACACCAGTTCTATTTGTTAAGAAAAAGGATGGTACACTTCGTCTTTGTATTGATTATCGAGAACTGAACAAGGTGACCATCAAGAACAAGTATCCATTGCCGAGGATTGATGATCTGCTTGACCAATTACAAGGAGCACGCGTCTTTTCAAAAATTGATCTCAGGTCAAGCTACCATCAGCTCAAGGTTAAAGCCAAGGATATTGAGAAGACTGCTTTTCGGACAAGGTATGGCCACTACAAATTTTTGGTGATGCCTTTTGGAGTGACTAATGCTCTTGCAGCATTCATAGACTTGATGAACAGAGTTTTTAAGCCTTACCTGGACGAGTTTGTGGTTGTTTTCATCGACGATATATTAATCTATTCCAAGAGTGAAGTTGAGCATGAGAAGTATTTGAGACTTGCCTTACAGATCTTGAGAGACAGAAAGTTGTACGCCAAGTTTAGCAAGTGTGAGTTTTGGCTTCCCAACATTTCATTTTTGGGGCATGTGATTAATGAAAAAGGTATTTCGGTTGATCCTAGCAAAATTGAAGCCATTGTGAACTGGCCGACACTGACTAATGCGTACGAGGTTCGTGGTTTTCTAGGTTTGGCAGGTTATTACAGGAAGTTTGTGAAGGGCTTCTCAAGGATTACAGTACCATTGACACAACTAACTCAAAAGGGAGTGGCGTATGAATGGACTGAGGATAGAGAATCAACCTTCCAAGAGTTAAAGATGAGGCCAGTTACAGCACCAGTTCTTGTACTACCATCGAGTAATGAGGAGTTCCAGATTCATAGCGATGCTTCGCACAAGGGCTTGGGCTGTGAGTTTATGCAAGGGGGTAAGGTTATAGCATATGCGTCTCGCCAATTGAAACCTCATGAAAAGAACTATCCTACCCATGATCTAGAGCTAGCAGCCATGGTGTTTGCTTTGAAGATTTGGCGTCATTACTTGTATAGAGCTTCTTGCCAAGTTTTCACAAATCACAAGAGTTTGAAGTACTTATTCACTCAGAAGGAGTTAAATATGAGGCAAAGAAGATGGCTTGAACTATTGAAAAACTACGATATGCAGATTTAGTACCATCCGAGTAAAGCAAACTCGGTGGCCGACGCTTTAAGCAGGAAATTAGTTGGGAGTTTGGCATGTTTTAGCGATGATTTCAGTGGAGCCGACTATTATTGAGGAAGTGAAGACCAAGTAGATGGAGGATGAATTCCTGAGAAGGGTGATTGAGGAATTTGTCATTAAGCCGAGGTCAAGGTACACCGTTGAGAATCAAGTACTTAAGTTTGAAGGAAGATTGTGTGTGGCTGACGTCCCCAAGTTGAAAAGAAGAATTTTATAGGAAGCTCATGGTTCCAGATTTGCCATTCACCCAGGAAATACCAAAATGTACCAAGATGTGAAGCAAACTTTTTGGTGGCCAAATATGAAAAGAGAGATAGCCGAGTTCGTATCTCATTGTCTATATTGCTAACAAGTGAAAACAGAGCATCAGAGGCCAGCAGGACTTCTTCAACCTTTGTCAATTCCAGAGTGGAAATGGGAACACATCTCCATGGACTTTGTGGTTGGTTTGCCGAGGTCACAGAAGGGCATGGATTCAATTTGGGTTATAGTTGATAGATTAACTAAGTCGGCACACTTCTTGTCTGTTAAGACTACCTTTAATGCCGATCAACTCACTTTGTTGTATATGAATGAAATCATTAGACTTCATGGAGTGCTGACGTCCATTATGTCAGACCAAGATCCGAAGTTTGTTTCTAGATTTTGGCAGAGTCTACAAGGAGCTTTGGGAACCGAGTTGAGGTTTAGCACAGCTTTTCATCCCCAGACCGATGGGCAAACAGAAAGAATGATTCAGACACTTGAAGATATGCTCAGACTGTGTGTATTGGATTTCAAGGGAAGTTAGGAAGTGCATTTGCCATTAGTAGAATTCGTCTACAATAACAGTTATCAAGCTAGTATTGGCATGGCGTCGTATGAAGCTTTGTATGGAAGGAAGTGCAGATCACTAATATGTTGGACCGAGGTAGGAGATAAAGCTTTGATTGGTCCCGAATTAGTTCAAGTTACAACCAAGAAGATTAAGCTCATTCGACAAAGGATCAAAACTGCTCAGAGTCGACAGAAGAACTATGCCGATCAGAGAAGAAGGGAGTTAGAATGTGAAGTTGGGAATCATATATTCTTCAAGGTTTTGATGATGAAAGGAGTTTCAAGATTCGGGAGGAAAGGTAAGTTAGCACCTCGTTACATTGGGACGTTTGAAATTCTTGAAAGAGTTAACCTAGTTGCCTACAGACTTGCCTTGTCGCCAGAAATAAGTCCAAGTCCACGCTGTGTTTCATATTTCGATGTTAAGGAAGTATATTTGGGATCCACTACACGTGATTGATTATTCCGGGATTGTGGTTAATGAAGATTTAGGCTACGGGGAGAAGCTGATGAGAATTATTGATAGACAAATGAAATAGTTGAGGAATAAGTCGATACCGATGGTGAAAATTGAATGGAAAGAGCATTATGGCAAGGATGCTACATGGGAAATGGAAGAAGAAATGAAAATTCTTTATCCGAAGTTGTTTTCAGAACAAGATAACTTAAGTTTGGGGACCAAACTTCTTTAAGGAGGGTAGACTGTAGTGACCCTCATCCTCGTCTTAGTCATGTTCATGTGCATCTGCATGTTTGTTTTTGTTAAGCTTGCACTTGTGGTTCTGACTTGTTTTGCCTAAAGTAAGGTTTCCGTCTTGTTTTGTACCTATGAGTTTTGGCTTGAGTATTGTTTGTATGTTTTGTCCCTTGCTTGGTGTGTGTAGCTGAGGTCATCTTAAGCCTAGGTCACGCCTTTGAACCTTTTACACCTAGGACCATCTTGGAACCACTTTGGCTGACCTCCACCTTCACCCCGGCATACTGGCCGAGATGTCATCATCTAGGCTTGTGTATGACCGAGGCCGAGATATGTATCATCTAAGCCGAGATGTTATCCTTTAGGTATTTTAGATCTTTGATCCCTGCACCTGGTGATCTTGTTCCTGGACTGGTATGACCTAGACCGAGGTGTGGCACAGCTAGGCCAAGTGTTAACCTTCCTAGCCGAGATCATTGAGACCTTACTTGCCGAAGCCTTGTTCTAATCCGAGGTCCTTACCTGTCGGAGTGCCCATGTCACCTTACTTGTTGAACACCCTTTGTCATACTCTTGTCTTGTCATTCAGTCACCTTTTGAGGAAACCCAATCCGGTAGTGACACATGCCCCAACAGAGGATTAAGTCAGCCGGCAGTGGGAGAAAACATATCATTGTGTGTCATATTTTGCATGGTAGAGAGAGAAGCTCTAGAAAGAAGAGAAAAAGGTTTTTAAGGAGAGAACTAGATTTCCAAGCTTGATCTTCGCACCTTGAACCGTTAGATCCGTGTTTTAAGGTTAGATTCTTGATCTACTCTTGTTATTCTTTATGTTGAATCGATCACATTGCATGATCTAACATGATTCATGAGCCATGCATTGATTTAAAGCTTGTTTTAGAAAGAAAAAATGATGTTCTAGAGTTCTTTAAATAAAACCATGTTTTGATCCGAAAGTTTGTATCAAGATCTATGTTTTTGTGTTGTTTTCATAAGATCTTCAAGTATGGGTACCCAGGTCCATGTTTTCGAACTCATCTCACAAAATCTCAGATTTTGAATAAAGAAGCTACGATTTTAACATTCATGTTCTCCATATTCATATTCTTCATGTTCTTCAAAGGAAACCCAAATTTTTTTCCCAGACTTCATTTCCCTGAATGTGGTCGTCAAGACCACACCTCGGCTAAGAGGTGTGGGACCTCGACCAAGACCTGGTTGGTACCCAGCATGTTTTTCGAGATAAAAAATAGTGTTTGGCTCCCAGCACATGACTACCTTGTTTTGACTTAGTTTTGAAAGAAGTGCCGAGATCATTTGCACACATGTAAAGCTTGTCTTAGGGATGCATTTCATATCTATCTTTGAGCATCTCCTCTTGACTTCTTGAAGTGCATTCAATGGAATTTATTATATGCTTGTAGGGCTTGGATCCTTGCTTGTATTCCCCTCACCCGAAGAGCTATGTGAGTGATATTTTTAATAAAGTTATGTTATAAAGTTTTTATAAAGTCTTGTTTTGTTTTGGAAAAGTATTTGATCAAACATGAATGATTGTCCCTAGTTTTGTATCAAGTATTATATTTGTTTTGATAACATTCTTGGGAAGTCCTTAGTGCCAGGGGATTATAATGCAACTGCACCCTTGTTTTGGAAGTCCTTAGTGCCAGGGGACTATAATGCAACTGCACCCTTATTTTGAAAGTCCTTAGTGCCAGGGGACTATAATGCGACTACACCCTTGTTTTGCCACTGACGGTTTTCCACATGGGTTTGTTTGTCCGGAATGTCATCCCTTGTATTATGTTGATGCTAGTAAGCGTCCCTTGAAGCTTTGAAAGATTTGACAGATGAACTTAGTTCATCCTTTGATTTTGTACAAGATATGCTATGTATTGTTTGACAAAGATCTTGAATATCAGTCATGCAAATCTTTATTTCTGATATCATTCATTGAGTATCCAAGCTCACCCTCTCTATATATATGTAGGTGACGAGCAGAAAGGCAGTGACGCCTAGATGTGTCTTGCATGATGTTTGGATTCATATTTTTGCTAGCATCTTGAAGATTATGCTTCTTAGCTTCGTATTTCACCTCTTTTGTATATGTCGGTTTGAGAAACCTTTTGATCAAGATGTAACATGTACTTTATTTTAATTGTATCCAAGTTGTAAAACTATGTTAAGATATATGTCATTTCATTTGATCTATGCACAGCTCTTATGGACTACTTAGATTTAAATTTATTGCTTCCGCACATGTAAGCCTCATATCTACACTCTGATTGTGTGTGAATCCTTATAAGTTTGCCCTTGGTAATCCCGGATTACTAGCTATCACGGCACCATTCTACTAGGGGCAGAATGGGGTTGTGACACTGGAGCACGGTTACATGATGCTATATAGTATTGTAATTGATAAAGAAGGTCGGGTATTATAATTTTATATTGGGCGATTGAAGAATATGAAGATATATGGTAAATGATGATATGAATGTGTGATATTCTAGAAGTACCTAAAATTTTTTGTGCGAGTTGAGATCTCGCCAACTCTAATGGGAATGAAATAATTTCCATTTTTGTAATATATTTTTTAAATAATTTTTAATAAAATGTGAGCATATATATTATCATTTCATTCCAATAACCAAACAGAGAATAATGGTTAGAACAAAAAGACTTTATTTATTTATTTATTTATTTTTGTACTTCTCTCTATTCTCGAGTTAATAATTTTTATGGAAGTTGGTTCCTTTCAAGTCTATAATATGAATTGGAAAGTATTGTTTAAGCCCGTGAGATTCATTACAAGTTTCATTTAGATAATTTAAATTTTTTATTTTGTTAGGCCTTTTATATATATCATTCACACATACACACAAGAAAAAATGGTTCATCCAATAATTGGAGCCTAAAATTCAATTTATCACGTTTGGTTTAAAGAAATGAACGACTAGTGTATTTTTACAAATAGATCATAATTTTTTTTTTTTTTTTTTTTGACAAACATAATAAATTAAATAGGTTAAGAATATGCAATCAACCTAATTTTTTTGTGAATGATATACGGGAAAGATCATACAAAACAAATAATTTAAATTATCAAAACAGAATCTATGATAAATCCAATATATCTGAGCAACACATCAAATTCAGATCATACACTCGAGCAGAGTCCAATCCTTTTTAATACTATAATAGATGTTCAGCTAAAAAACTAAAACAACAAACTCAGCACACAATTTAAGTGACTCACTCTTGCATTGGATTGGATCCTAAGATGGGTATATTACATAATGATTTTCTTGTAAATTTTTATTTATTTATCATATTTATAGAAAAACTAATTGCTAAAAAATTTAGTATGCTTTCAATAAGAAATGAATTCCATGATACAAAAAAATGAACTCTAAGTACCTCTTTAATAGATGACTATATACATATGCATTTAAAAAGGTAATGCTTTTGTTTTGTCCTTAATCTTTGTTTACAGTGAATAGATGATATATTTTAATGAATTTTAAATTAAAGTCTAAAATTATAGTTGTTATTTGTCTTATTTGTCCAAGTCTTTATACGCAAGGATTTGGCCCCTAATGAATTAACTTCTGACTCCGCCCATATCCAGTGGAACTAGATAAGATAACACTGATATTCTAAAGATGATAATATTTTCAATTTCAATTTCAATTTCAGATAGTGCACAACTCTACAATGGAAAAAATGCTTTGTGCATGAAGAAAAAATAAAATAAAATTCAAGGAACATAAGAAGTTGGTTGGTGATTTTTAAATAAAAACAAAACAGTAAAATTTTATTCTGTAAATAATAATATTTTGATAATTTTTTGGTTAATATTTTCATTGGTGATGGTAATAGTGATAGTAGGTATGGTGGTTTGAGATGGTGGTAGTTATGGAAATTTAACTATTTAAATGTTAAAATCATCTAAGTAAAATTTTACTATAGTATGCATTGACAAAGTAAAATATATAGTAAAATTTTATTGTGTGTGCATGTGTTTTTTTTTTTTTTTAAAAATTAACATTCAACATGAATCTTATTTTATTCATCTTGACAAAAGCATTTTAAAAATATAAATTTTATTCAAAATTGGTATGTAAATCAAAAGTTATAAAATTTTGCGACTGATGCACAGAGCTCTCTGCAGAGCTCGTGAAAATTGATTCCAAAACAACAACCAAACATCATACTCAAACGCACGTGTAGAAACACGTTTACAAATCACAACCAAGCAGAGCCTTAATATTTAACAAATAAAAAAGGATACTTTTGTTAATGAATTATATACCCCAGCCTGTTCATATTATAATTTCCAGGTGAGGCGTCTTTGGCCAAAATATTTTTTATTTTATTTTATTTTATTTTTTTAAATAAACTTTTGAAAATCCAATTGCTCCAAAAGAACTCTTGGGACAATCACACTACAAAATTGAAGCAGGTTTCCTGCAAAATCCCCCTCATCCCTAAATAACTAAAAACCACAGAACTCTTGGTGCCAAAGGCAACATAAACTCTTAGGACCACTTGATAAAAAATGCCAACTTTTTGTCATTTTCAATCACTGTGTGCTTAGGGGAAAAAAAAAACCATACATACATACATATATAAGGTAAATTACAACATTAGTCCATGTAATTTAAGCAAAATGTCACTTTAGTACCCGTAGTTTCAATTTGAATAATTCAATCTCTAAATTTTCAATTTTATTGCAATGTGGTCATGACTTCAATATTGCAAGAGTGATTCCAAAATCCGAATTTGGATTTGAAATCCTAATGAAGAATCTTAATATAACTTACACCAAGGGGTTGGCTCAATGGGTACAACTTGGAGTCTAGGAGTGTATTCTTTCTAGATTTCAGGTTCAACTCTTATTAGAAGTAATTCTCTTCTTGGGATTACGTCCGTAAGTTCTACTTGAGATTTGTTCGATCTACGTGGAGAGAGCACTTTGTGTGGATCTCAAGATTAGTCGAGGTGCGTATAAACTTACCAGAACACCTAGCCATCAAAAAAACAAAACAAGAAAAAGAATCTTAATAGAACCCACACTTGTAGTTATCTCTCATGTGTAGGGTTGTTGTATATAAGCTAGAAATAATTCATTTTTCTTCCAAATAAGTCCTTCAGGTGTCAAGTTAATGGATTTTGTCTGATTGTAGACCATAGTAGTCAAATTAATTTAAATTCGAATAGTTTAGATTTAAAAAAATATATATATAGTAATATAATTAATTTTTGGATAAATAATTTAGGAGGAAAAATAAAATTTTCTAAATATTATTCTATTGATGAAGAATGTTCTGCCTCTCACACTGGACTTATAATATTATAAATCATTATCATCATCATCATCATCAAAAATAACAAATTTGGGTTGAGCTCGAATTTGGATATTGTAAAGTATAAGAAATGCGTCAAATAATGAAGCAACAATGTTACAGATTCACATTTTGTATTTATAAATATATCTATAATGACGTGATAAGGGTGATAAGTCTCATATTATTAACCGTTTAACCAATAAAAAACTGACACTTTCCAAATTATATTATTATGAGTTGAATTATAAAAGATTTACAAAGATCTCAAACATTTTCCTTAATGAAATTTGACCAGAAACAATGATGACGACATCATTTGCTAAAATTATATTCTTGGCCTTGTTATCAATTTTTGTTTATTTACTATTTTTTTTCAAATCCAGGAAAATCACACTTCAGAACATAACTGAAGCAAGTTTACCGCAAAATCCAACCTCCCACTACAACAAATTAATATTTTAAAGATAAATATTAAGGGACAAAATTAATTTTTTGAGACAATAGTTTTGTTATTAACAATGTCATTATTATATTTTAGTGACAAAATTGGACATTTAATAATCAGTTACTATCATTTTGGAATCAAAACTTTTGTGTCAAAAAATAATCAAAACTTTATGTCTCTAAAAATACATTTATTAGCGACATTTCCAAAAATTTATAGCTAATTTTTTTTTAAAAAACTTTTTAGGACTACCTTTTAATGACTATCATTCTGGCGATAAGAATTGGTACCCAAATGTTTTTTGTAACAAAATTTTCACTTCTAAGAATAAAAATGTTTGGCCCTTAAAACTATTATTTATTACAATATTATCTCATCTGGAATAGAATTGTCTGCAAAAATTTTCTTGCAATATAATTGTAAGAATGATAGTGTTTTGGACTTGAATTATTATAGGCTTAAATTACCCACCTCAGGGGTGATTATGATAGAAAATCATAGTCCTCTCCTTGAAATAACTAAAAAATACACAACTCTTAAGAGGCAACATAAACTCCTAGGACCATTGACTCAAAAATGCCATTTTTGCCAGGAATGAGGTTTTTGCGGAGACTACTATCCATTATACACCTCCCTTGTTCCATCATGAGATCTCATACATCTAATTTTCCATCTCACACACACACACACACTACATATATCTTGTCAACCAGAGTTCCATTTTACAGCAAAACACAACCTCCAAACTCAAAGCATAGACACCAAACTCTCTCACCCTCTCCACTCCACTCCTAGTTTTTCAATTTTCTTTTTCAATGGCTTCGCAAATTCAAGACCTCCATTTCATTCTAATTCCTCTAATGTGTTGGACAATCTTCACTGTATTAAAAAAAAAAAAAAAAAAAAAAAAAAAAAAAAAAACTGTTTGTGTACTTAACAACAAACGGAATACAAAAGAAATAAAGGAAATGAGAGAGATTGTTTGATTACAAAAACCAAACCAGTAAATAAAAATAAATAAATAAAAACATATTTTTATTTTGTTACAAAAACAAAATCGAAATCTGATATAAATAAATAATAAAACAGAAAATAAATTAACAACTTACTTTATTAATTTCTCGAACAAAGTTTTGATTAAGTCCAGTGTTTAACACGATATCCTTAAGACAAGTTTGTCCTCTCCACAATGCTTTCAGATTATGGACGTCTATCTCCCAGGATAAAATTATCAACAGTGAATAGTAGCAGCACTACACACTATTCACACAACGAACACATTAAGTGTTGACACTCTTTCTCACAAGGAAAATAATGCAGCAAAATGCAGAGAGTAATTACAGAATTTTTGGACGAAAATTTTTGTATTAAAATCAATTGAGGGACTGCCTATTTATAGATAGGAAAGTGGCTGTTCAATTTGAATTAAACAGGTGCAAAACCTGTTTGAACAGATATAATACCTGTTCAGACAGATAAGAAACTATTTGGTTTGAATCTATTTGAGTTTTGAATTTTGAATAGATTCGGATCTATTTGGACAAATATGGAGCCTGTGCAGAAATTCTGAAGAGGTGCAAATTGAAGTTAAATTCAAACGGTCAGAATTTATTTTTCAAAAATAAAAAAATAAATTCAAATGTTTTTTGCCCAAAAAGAATTAGTATTGGGCTGAACAAACCCAACCCCACCTCACACCACGCATCCAAGCCCAGGCTAGCTCGCCCGACCAACTGAACGGAGGGCGGTGGCGTGTGTTTACTTTTGGGTCTAATAGGTCTAGCCCAATTTACCTATAACCTCTCCCTTCTACAAACTTGGGGTGCCCAACCTCACACCACGCATCCAAGCCCAAGCCAGCTTGCCCGACAGACTAGATGGAGGGCGGCGGCATGTGTTTATTTTTGGGTCCAATAGGTCTAGCCCAATTTGCCTATAACCCCTCCCTTCTACAAACTTGGGGTGCTCCTTGGGGCCCTCCCTAAGTTATAAACCCATGCCTTATAAACCTACATAAATTTGCCCACCAAACCAATGTGGGACAAGCCTTAAACCAAATCTTAAAGAATTTTCAAAAAAAACTTCATTTCCATAGAGCTCACTTTGGCTTCAATTTTTCATTCACCCGATAATGGTTTTGAGCAACCAAATATACTACGTGAATTACAACGCGGCATAGAACACGTTACCACTTTGACCCGCCAACTTTGGTGCATGGGTCCCACCTAAAAATTAGACCAAAGTTGAGAAAAAATTCTATTTTTCCAAAACTTCCAAAACCCATTTCTAACATATTGTCCCAAAGCCATCTCATCTCCATGTTGGACTTTGTCATACTACTTGCACACCATGGTGTAACTATCTCCATAATCACCACCCCCCTTAATGCTTCTCGGTTCTAAGCAATGATCGATCACAACAGTGCAAACTCAAATCTCAAAATCCAACTCATCACGACCCGGTTTCCATGCCAAGAAGCCAGATTACTTGAAGGATGCGAAAACCTCGACACCCTCACTTCTCCGGAATTGCTCAAGCAATTCTCTGTGGCCATTTTTATGCTCCAAAAACTGCTAAAAAAACTTATCGTGACATTGGAACCACGTGCAAGTTGCATTGTCACTAGCAATGCTCTTCCATGGACTACGAAACTCGCTTTGAATCTTGACATCCCAGGGTTTCTATTCCATCACGTGTCGAGCTTCCCTATAGCATGTTCTCACAGCATTTCCTCTAACAAGATCGATGAGAGCATTGACTCGGGTACAGAGTCATTTCAAGTGCCTGATTTGCCTGACGGAATTGTGCTTACTAGGGCTCAAATCCCCAACGTGGCAAAAAGGAATTCGAATGACATGAAAGGCACTGTGGACCTTATGAAAGATGCTGAGTTGTCGACACATGGTGTTCTGATTAACAGTTTTCGATGAGATGGAATCGACGTGGCAAAAAAGGAATTCGAATGACATGAAAGGCACTGTGGACCTTTTGAAAGAGGCTGAGTTATCGGCGCATGATGTTCTGATTAATAGTTTCAATAAGATGGAATCGAAGTATGCTGATGTGTATAGGAAATTGGTCAAAAAGGTCTAGTGTGCCGAGCCAGTTTCGTTTTGGAACAAAGATTTGTCGAATAAGATTGATCGCAGTCACAAGGCCTCAATTGACGAGCATTATTGCTTAAAGTGGCTAGACTCAATTAAGCCAGGCTCGGTCATGTACGCTTGTTTTGGCAACCTCTATCGGATATCATGTCACTAATTGACAGAACTCGCTTTGGGGTTAGAAGCGTCGAATTGCCCCTTTGTTTACATAATAAGAAAAGAATATCATTAAAAAGAAATGGAAAAATGGTTAGCCGATGAGAATTTCGAGGTGAGAATTGTAGGGAGGGGGCTTATGATCCGAGGATAGGCCCCACAGGTTCTAATACTGTCTCATCCCGCGGTTGGAGGGTTTTTAACGCACTGTGGGTGGAACTCAGTGGCAGACGGCCTGTCCGCGTGCATGCCAATGATAACATGGCCTATGTTTGCAAAAAAAATTTATAATGAAAGGTGTAAGATTAATTGATAGAAAGAGAAGGAATAAATGGAGTGTATTGATTATATTGAATGTGTAATTTACAATATTCAGAAAGGCTCTCTTTTATAGAGGAAGAGAGAGTAACCAAAAAGGCTTTTGGCCAAAAGTAAACCGAAAGCACAAAACAGCATGAGTGCAACTTACAACTATTATATACAATATACTAATGACAGCTATTGCTATGCTACAATGTAATATAATATACAATGTACTAATATAATATTAACATCCTCCCGCAAACTCAAGGAGGGTAAGCATCAACTAACTTGAGTTTGGAAACAAAAGCACTGAAGTGACCAGGAGGATGAGCCTTAGTGAAGATATCAACAGGTTGATCGGCAGAAGTAATAGGGAGAAGAAGAACAGTGCCACGTGTAACATGCTGGCGAATGAAGTAACAATCAAGCTCAATATGCTTGGTGCGATCATGAAAAACATCATTGTGAGCAATCTGAATGGCACTTTGATTGTCACAATAGAGAGAGGTAGCACCAGAAGAAGAAATACCCATATCAGCAAGGAGCCATCGAAGCTAGAGAAGTTCCTGAGTAGTATCAGCAAGAGCTCGGTATTCAGCTTCGGTACTAAAGTGAGCAGTGAGGGACTGTTTCTTGCTACGCCAAGTAAGAAGAGAATCCCCTAAGAAGAAAGAAAAACCTATGGTGGAGCGTCGATCCGTAGGATCCCCAGTCCAATCAGCATCAGAAAAAGCACACAATTCAAGAGAGGAGGAAGCAGAATAGTGAAGGCCATGGAACAGAGTGCCTTTGAGGTAGCGAAGGATGCGGAGTAGAGCAGTATAATGGAGAGTGCGAGGAGCCGACATGTACTAACTAATAATGTGAACAGCATAGGCAATGTCAGGGTGAGTCACAGTGAGATAGACAAGACTACCGACGAGTTGGAGATAAAGAGTAGCATCTGAGAGGAGATCCTCATCGAGAGAAGTGAGACGAATCTGAGGATCAACTGGAGTAGAGGTAGTTTTGCAATCGGTAAAACTAGCACGAGCCACAAGATCGGATGCATATTTGGCCTGGGACAAATAGGAACCAATAAAATCATGGGAGACTTCAAGGCCTAAGAAGTAGTTAAGAGTACTAAGGTCCTTCATCTCAAACTGACGGTGGAGAAAACGTTTGAAGTGAAAAATACTAGCTGCATCATTTCCAGTGATAATCATATCATCCACATAAAGAAGGAGAAGAGTCGTACCATGAGGAGTAGTCTGTATAAATAAAGCAGAGTCATAGGAGCTAGAGGTGAACCCGAAGTCATGAATAGTAGAACTTAGCAAACCAAGCGCGGGGTGCTTGCTTGAGGCCATAGAGGGCACGCTGTAATTTGCAAACCTGATAAGGTGGAAAAATAGACCCAAGTGGGGGTTGTATGTAGACCTCCTCAAGAAGATTACCATTAACGAAGGCTTTCTTGACATCCATTTGAAAAAGCTCCCAGTGGCGAGCAGCAGCAACAGCAAGCAAACTGCAAACAGAGGTAAGTCGAGCAACAGGGGAGAAGGTCTCCTCATAATCAATGCCATATTCCTGATTGAAACCCTTGACAACAAGACGAGCTTTGTGGCACTTAATAGAACCATCAAAATGAGTCTTGATTTTGTAGATCCATTTGCAGCCAATTACAGTCTTGCCAAGAGGAAGATCAACAAGATCCCAAGTATGAGTTTTGTCCAAAGCCCAGAGTTCATCAGTCATAGTTTGTTGCCAAAGAGGATTAGTACAAGCCTCACGATAGGAGGTAGGTTCATGAGTAAAAAAGGCAGCAGACCCAACAATATAATCACAAAGATGGATAGGTGGTTAAGTTACCCAGTATGGCCAACCCATAGGAGGATCGGTGAGAGGAAGAGCCGGTCTAGAAGGAGGAGAAGAACTAGGTGGTGCAATGAGAGGTGGACCTTTAGGGAGAGCAGTCTGGATGGGATCAAGAGTCAACAAGGGCGTCTCGATGAAGGAGGAACCTGTATCAAAGTCATTAGAGAAGAGATCTATGGAAAGATTAGTAAACAGGACATTAGTGGAAAGTGCGGGTAAGTGAAAGGTAGACAGGGAGGAAAACATTTTGTGCTCCAAGAAAATGACATGTCGGGAGATACGAAGACGCTTAGAGAGAGGATCCCAACAGCGAAAGCCTTTATGTGCAATTCCATACCCAAGAAAGCAACAAAGACGAGAATGCAGTTCAAGCTTGGTGTGTTCATGGGATTGAAGCAGAACAAAGTAGGCAGAGCCAAAAACCCGAAGATTGGTATATAGAGGAGGAGTTTGATTATTGATGACAGGGATAGGAGCACAATTGATAGCGTATATAGCAGTAAGAGCAGCTTCCCCCCAAAAGTTTTCAAGACAGGAAGAAGAGAAAAGGAGAGCACGAGTAGTGTCAAGAATATGCCGATGTTTCCTTTTAGCACAACCATTTTGTTAGGACGTGCCAGCACAGGAACAATGAGGCTGTGTACCATGACTTTGAAGAAAGGAAAGGAAATCGGAATCCCGATATTCCATAGCATTGTCAGAGCAAAAAAGTTTGATGGTCTTTGAAAATTGGGTGTGGACCATTTTGGCAAATCTATAATAAAGGTGTTTAAGTTCAGACCGAGTTTTCATGAGAAAAAGCCAAGTAAACCGAGAAAAATCATCAATAAAAATAACAAAATAATGAGATCCCCCCATAGTAGTAGTAGGGGAGAGGGCCCAAATATCCGAATGTATAAGATCAAAAGGTGCATGGGAAACAGAAGTATTTTTATTGAATGATAAAACATGTTGTTTTGCAAGTTGACAGGGTATACAATCGAAAGTATCTGGAATTACATGACCCAATTGACCACTAGAAACCAAGGACTTTAAGCGACTAACAGAAATATGCCCTAAGCGATAATGCCAAAGATGAAAAGGAGATAATGAGAAAGCAGATACAGGAGCAGCGATCTGAGAGGAGTCAGGAACATGAAGGTGAATGAGTTCATAGAGACGTCCGTGCTTACGGCCGATCCTAATAGTTTGCCCCGTCTGAAGGTCCTGCACCAAACAATCAGTAGCAGAAAATGTGATAGTTAGACCAAGCGTACATAATTGACCAATAGAAATAAAGTTTAAGGTGAGAGTAGGGATATGATAAACTTGAGGTAAAGATAAAGAAGATATGGAAACAGTACCAACATGACGGACAGACATGAGAGAACCATCAGCAATATGAATTGAGGGAATATGAGTAGATGAAGAGATGGAAAAAAATATAGTAGAATTGGAAGTCATATGATTACAACAGGTGAAGTCAAAATACCAAGAAGCGTTACCTAGGATCACAGACAAAGCAATAGGAAGAGGTGTACCAGAGGTGGAGAGAAGCGGTTTGAGCATGGCCTTTACATCAGTTTGAGAAAACAAAGGGGTAGATGGAGCAGGAGCCTCAGAGAAAGCCTCAGAAGCAGCAGCAGCAGTGCAATAAGTAGGAAAAGACTGATTCCCAAGACGATGAGAGCTCCCCCAGGAAGAACCACCGCGAAAGGAGTGGCTAGTATAGCATGATCGGGATGGATTGCGAAAACAATCCTGCTGGAGATGACCAAGACCAAGTTTGTTGCAATATCAGTAAGATCTGATAGGGCAATGAACCAGGAGATGAGTTGAATAAAGGCCCTGATTCTGACAATAGAGGCAGGCAGTGGTCCACTAGGTCGATGAGGGCCGTGACTGAGGAGTGGCAAGAACAGAGTCCACATGATGTGTTTGAATAGTACCAAGACGAGTCTCCTCAGATAGCAGCTCAGAAATAGCTTGTTCAAAAGTGGGCAACGGAAGGCGATGAAGAAGAGAGGCACACACGGGCTTAAAAGAGGGAGTGAGAGCCATGAGAAAGTGAACCAACTGCTGCTGATTACGATAGATAGTAAATAAAGCAGCATCTTCTTGGTGAGGCCAAGCCGGTTCTGAGAGAGCAAGTTGGTCCCAAATAAAATACATTTGAGACAGAAAGTCATTAATAGACTGACTGGATTCTTGGCGCATGCGGTGAAGCTGACTCTGAAGTTGATATTGATGGGCAAGACCAGTAGTTCGGTATCGTTCTGCAAGAGTGGCTACAGAGTGCCTGTTTGGCAGAGCTTAATTACAGCTTATTTCAGCTTTCAACTTAATTTAAGCTATTTTGATATGTTTGGTTTAACTTATAGCTTATAGCTTATAGCTTTTAGCTGCTAAAAGTTATAAGCTATAAGCTGTTTAGGCATAAGCTATAAGCACTTTCCCACAGCTCTACCAAACAGGGCCAGAGTCAAGCTGAAAACGACCAAACTGAAGCCTGATAGAGGGAACAAAGGTATTTCGAAACCAGGTAATGATCTGGTAGTTCTTACTGTCCCATTCTTCAAGTCGGTCTTCATATGTAGCAGTAGCAGTAGCAGTAGTAGCAGTAGTTTCATTGGTGTCTTTCACCGGTTGGGTCACATCCCGGGTGATAATGCGCCAGAGCTTCTTTCCTTTGAAGAAGAAAGACATGGCTTGGGCCTACAGAACATAGTTGGAACCATTAAGAATAACAGAAATTGGATGGAAGGCATCATGACAATCCATAATAATAGTTAAGTAGGGCTGTAGGAGCAAAATTAGGTAAAACAAAGTGTACCAGTGAGTCCGAAAGGTCGAAAATAGCTAGGAAAAGTGTGTTGTGCAGAGATGACGTCAACAGAGGCTAAAGTGAAGTCAGCGGTGCACAATAGTAGGTTGCAGTGAGGAGCACGATAACAGTAAGGGTGTGCGGCGCATCAGTGATCAAGACGCCTGGCGCAGCGAAGCAGCATGCAGCACGCGATAAGCGAACGGCGCACGTGAGGCGCACAGCAGCAGGTGTGACGCATGAAAGATCAAGGCTGACGTCAAACGCTGACGTGAGCATGCAACAGAGGGCGCGTGAAGGCGCGTGTACGAGTGACGACTAAAGCTGAGACGCGCCGAACACAAAGGTGGCACGTGGAGGTGCGTGACGGCGTTTCTGGTGACGGGCTTGGTGCCGTTGGAATCGTGAGGTGATTTCGAGCTGTTTGGTGTGACGGGCTTGGTGCCGTTAGAATCGTGAGGTGATTCCAAGCTGTTTGGTGTAGTGCCACTGTGTACGGGATTAAACACCAAAAACGAAAAATGCCAGAAGTGTATAACTGGGCTCTGATACCATGTAAGATTAATTGATAGAGAGAGAGGGAATAAATGGAGTGTATTGATTATATTGAATGTGTAATTTACAGTGTTCAGAAAGGCTCTCTTTTATAGAGGAAGAGAGAGTGACCAAAGAGGCTTTTGGCCGAAAGTAAACCGAAAGCACAAAACAGCATGAGTGCAACTTATAGCTATTATATACAATATATTAATGACAGCTGTTGCTATGCTACAATGTGATATAATATACAATGTACTAATAAAATATTAACAAAAGGTATATTGTCAATGTGATGAAAATTGGGGTTAGGATTGGGGTTGAGGTTGGTACTAAGTGGGCTGAGGAACACAATCTTGGGGTGTTGGTGCAGAAGGACAATGTGAAAAATGCAATAGACCGATTGATGAGTGAAGGGGAAGAGGCGGGAGAGAGAAGGAAAAGAGCAAGGGAGGTCACAGAATTGGCCAAACGGGCGACAGAAGAAGGGGGATCTTCTCATTTGAACATCAAATTGTTCATTCAAGATGTTTTGAAAGAGGTGACCATTCACAAGAGTTCAACTCAAGAACATGGAATGTACCACGGCCTTGTAGCCCGGTCAGTCCAAATGCAACATTTCAAGCCATGTCCAAGTCTGGCAAAGCCGCTTCTTAGTATAATCGTCATGAATTGACTATGAATCCATGGGTATCATGGATTGCCTGATAGGTAAAGTGTTTTTTTTTTTTTTTTTTCCTTTTTTTGTTCGGTATGTCAGCGTGTTTCAATAAGGGGAGGTCAAAAAAATGGCATGTTGCCCCATGTATGATTGAATAAATATTCATAATCACAAACTTGTTTCAAGTATTTTGTCATGAAACAATAAAAGCATTTTTTTTAGTACCTAAAATAAGTTTTATGATATGGTAAGTTTGATGTTGTCAGTTATAGCTTTAATCTTGTGCAAAATCTTTGAGGATTTTAATCTTGTGAACTGGCTATCTAACAGTATTATCAACAACACATTCTGAATTCTGATAATGCAATAATGCTGCATAACTCTGCTTTTCTCTGTGGGAAAAAAAAAATTCCTAAGTTGTTTAACATTTGCATCCGGAGACAGCGGATGTAGTATAATGGAAAATGATTTAGAAACATAAAAGTTTCTACAAAATTTTTACTAGAATGATAGTAAAGACCTTTTTTGAAAATAGAAGTGACATTGATAGGTCTTTGTTGTTAAAATAAATAAAATGTTATTCTGACTCTGGGCCAAATGTCTACAACCGGGCCCAGGCCATCTTGTCTAGATGGTGTCAAGGACGGATGTAAGATTATTATTATGGAAGTGCGAAAGTATGTTTGGAATCCAAATTCTTATAATTTTAAATTATTTTAAATTTTTTAGTATAATATATAATATTTTTCAAATTTTTGAGAGTGTGATTGTGCTCACCCGCATGTCCTAGATCCATCATTGGATGGTGTTTTACTCGACTTAGGTCCGTACCCCGAGTGGGGAGAGCTAAGAAAGCCCAACTAGCCTGTCAGTGTAGTCCATTGGTTAGTGAGAGATGGTCAATCAGCCTCCATGCAAAAAAATATGAAAAAATAAGAGAAAAAAACTTTAAAAAAACAATAGGATTTAATGTCGGCTTGTTAGGACGAGCTCAAGTCCCCTCACACCGAGCATGCTTGCTGGTACATAAGAGTCAATCTGTCAACCCGCCTACAAGCCCGTTTGAGCCAATCTCATTGGATAAAGTTTGGATCTAAGATTTTGAGTCTTTGACTTAACAGGAAAAAGCCCGTGAGGCTTAGAACCCAACAATGGAGGGTACTATTTTTGCTACCTATCCCAGCCCGATGCTGGCCCTCAGGGACGAAATTAAGATTTTATTATCGGAGAGGCCGAGAAAAAAAAAAATCACCAAATACACAAACACACATGTATGTATAATATGATATATAAATTATATATACATAGAAAAAAAATTAAATACCATCGAAGTAATTTCTTATAGGATGAAGAAATTTTTTTTAGTGCAAAATAGAAAAAGAAGGCAAGATGGGACAATAATAAGATATGAATTTTCTTATACTAGGGGGTCATTTTATATATAAAATGATATATATATTTTTAAAGTATTATAACAAACAGTATTTTTCACAGAAACAAGGGGGCCATGGCCCCCCCATAGTCTTTTCCTAGTTCCATCCATGCTGGCCCTTTAGCATAAATGAAAAGCTAACAGCCTGGCTCAATAACAAACTTGTGTACTCATCTCACGAACCAAGGTTAGATTTATTGAGAGTTTGAGAGGTGAATACATTTATGTAACATATTAACAAGGGAAAACATATAACGAGTAAAAGACATCAATTACACTTGTATTCATATAGTTTCTAGAAAGGCATAATTACAATTTTGGTCCCTAATGTATGGCTTTGTGTTATTTTTGTTCTATCATTTTGATTATGCCAATTTTATCCCTTATTAATTGTGTGTTAAAGTGGTTCTCATAGCTGAGGGTATTAGTATTTATTGTTAAAATTGAAGGTATTTTCAGAACAAAAAATTACACCTCATGAAATCATATACATAGAAGTCATTCACAAATTGGCACGATTGAAAGGTTGGGACTAAAACAACACAAAATGTATAACTAACTCTTTTTTGGGTATCATTCTATTTTTACACACTATTTTCTCAGTTCACACATTATTTTTGGCTTATATATTAATTACTGAACAAAACTATGTGATTCAAAATTTATAGTTCATAACTTCTGAACCATGAGTATAGCAGAAGGAAAATGTTTTAGGTCTCAAATTTTCTATCAAATAAATGACCAAATGTCTCACATGAATGTAAGGTCTACAAAATTGCGGACCCCACACCATGTGAGATATTTGGTCAATTATTTGGTAGAAAACTTAATATACCTAACATTACCCATAATAAAATAATAAATTTTCATTTAAAGTTGAGTTTCAACATGAAGAATTTTTTTGGGCAGTTGATATTCAAACCAAATAAAATCTTGAATGAGTTAAATTTAAATTTGAAATCACTAAAATTAAACACTCCAATCATTGTGTAAAATTTATTATTTTATTATATTCTTAAATTTAATATTTATTTCCTATTTTTATGTTTTAATTTTTTTTTACAAGACACACTTAATATAGAATCTACATAATAAGTAAAATAAAATAAAATTGACATTATGGCCAAAACTTCGACACTAGGAGGTTAATAATCTAAATCTGTCCAACTAAATTGCCAACTTAACAAATAAACTTTTAGTTTAAGCTTGTAAAGATGTCAATATTATTTTTGGAATTGCCACTTAAAAAAAAATCATAACAAAAAACAAATGAGGTTAATTATACTTTTCACTCATGTAATTTAATTTAAATTTTATTTTAATCCCTATAATTTTAAATTAAACAATCTCATTTGTACACTTGAGTGTAATTTTAATTTAGTTCTTATGTCCAAATTAAAAGTTAAAATTAAGGGTTATTTATACCAAGACCCCTTATACTCTTACAGAATATCACTTTACCCCTCTTATTTATGAACCGATTCATTTTGACCTCCTCAACTATAAAAGCATATCATTTTCACCCTTACAGATCCCCTCCAAACTAGGGATGGCAATGGATAACTTACCATGTGGGTATCTATAGAGACCCGATCCAAATACATGAATTTTCTCCTTTTTTTTCTTATCTGTTGGATTGCGTAAGTGGTATTTTTTAAATCTCCACTGGAGATGGGTTGGGATGGATACCCATCCATTCCCCGTAAGTGGTATTCTCTATCTGTTCTCTAATTTCTTAGAAATTGGTATTGTAAAACAAGTTGAGAGAGAGATAGAATTTGAGAGAGAGAGAGAGAGAGAGAGAACTCTCGGTGCAATTCTATATATCGAATCAATGTATAGGTTCTCTTTTATATAGGAGCTATTACATCTATGCTACAAACACAATCATGGCCTAAAAGGAAAGTGGCCGAAAGCAAAAGGAAAATCATTCACTACTTATCTAGTTGTATATCTATTAATCTATTCTATACATTATATATATATATATATATATTTAATAGCCCCCATCAAACTCAAGGAGGACAAACATCAACCAACTGGAGATTGGAAACAAGTTCATCGAAGCGGCCAAGAGAATGAGCTTTGGTGAAGATATTAGCAAGTTGATCAGCAAAAGAGATCGGATGGAGATGAATAATACCACGAGTGACATGTTCATGAATAAAATGGCAGTCAATCTCAATGTGCTTGGTGTGATCATGAAAAACATCATTGTGAGTAATTTAAATAGCACTTTGATTGTCACAAAAGAGGGTAGTAGCTCCAGAGAGGGTAACATCCATGTCAGCAAGAAACCAACAAAGCCAAAGAAGCTCTTAAGTAGTATCAGCAAGAGCACGGTATTCGGCCTCTGTACTGGAACGAGCTGTAAGAGATCGTTTCTTACTGCGCTAAGAAATAAGAGAATTGCCTAAGAAAAGCAGAACCATATAGTAGAACAGCGGTCAGTAAGATCCCCAACCCAATCAACATCAAAGAAAGCACGAAGCTGAAGAGAGAAGTGGGGCAGAATAATGAAGACCGTGGAACATGGTGCCTTTTGAGATAGTGAAGGATACGAACTAAAGCATCATAATGAAGGGTACGAGGAGCTGACATATACTGACTGACAATATAAACTGCATAGGCAATATCAGGACAAGTAACAGTGAGACAGACAAGGCTTCCAACCAGTTGATGATATAAGGTAGCATCAGAGAGAAGAGTGCCATCAAAAGGAGTAAAATGACTCCGGGGCTCCAGGGGAGTTGAGGTAGTCTTACAATCGGTAAGACCAACGCGGGCGAGAAGATCAGAGGTATACTTAGCTTGAGAAAGAAACGAACCCGTGGAATCATGGGAGATTTCAAGACCCAAGAAATAATTGAGGGGACAAAGGTCTTTCATCTCGAAATGATGGGCAAGAAACTGTTTGAGACAAAGAATACCAGCTACATCATCACCGGTGATAATCACGTCATCCACATAAAGCAGAAGTAGGGTGGTCCCTTGAGCAGTTTTCCACATAAAAAGAGTAGTATCATAAGAACTGGAGTTGAAACCACAATCATGAATAGTAGAGCTGAACTTGGCAAACCAAGCTCGCGGGGCTTGCTTAAGACCACATAAAGCACGTTGAAGTTTGCAAACCTTATAAGGTCGATATGTAGACCCCAGGGAAGGTTGCATGTAGATCTCATCAAGAAGAACACCATTAAGGAAGGCATTTTTCACGTCCAATTGGTAAAAAGCCTATTGACGGGTGGTAGCAACAGCAATCAAGTTGCGAACAGAGGTGAGACGGGCAACAGAAGCAAAGGTCTCCTCATAATCAATATCATATTCCTGGTTGAAGCCTTTGGTAATAAGGCGGGCTTTGTATCGCTTAATAGAGCCATCAAAACAGGTCTTGATTTTGTATACCCATTTGCAGCCAATGGCAGTCTTGCCAAAGGGAAGATCAACAACGTCCCAAGTATGAGTTTTGTCTAAAACCTACAATTCATCAGTCATAGCATGCTGCCAAAGAGGATTAGAGCCAGCCTCACGATAGGAGGTAGGTTCATGAGTAGAACAAGCAGTAGAACCAACAATAAAATCACAAAAATGAGTAAAAGGTTAGGTTACCCGGTATGGTCGAGCAGAGGGGGGGAGGAGCCAGAAGGCATGGGAAAGACTCAACAGGAGGTAAGGATCCCGAGGGAGCAAGAGCAGGACCATCAGAGCGAGCAGGCTCACGGAAAAGACCAGTATGCAAGGTGGTCTCTAAAGGTACAGGCAGGGGCCGTGGAGAAATCTCATTAGAAAACAGATCTGTAGAAGGATTAGTAAATAAAAGAGAGGGTGAGGGAGTGGATAAACGAAATTGAGAGATAGAGAAAAACATTTTGTGTTCCCAAAAAATCACATGACAAGAGATACGGAGGCACTGGGAGATAAGATCCCAACAACGATACCCTTTATGTTCAATACCATACCTCAAGAAACAACAAAGACGTGAACGAGGTTCAAGTTTAATGTGTTCATGAGGTTGGAGAAAAACAAAACATGCAGATCAATGACCCTAAGATTAGTGTAAGAGGGATGAGTGCCATGCAAATGCGCATAGGGAGTGTGATTATGAATAACAAGCGTAGGGATACAATTTATAGTGTAAGCAGCAGTAAGAGCGGCTTCGCTCCAAAAATGTTCCGGACAAGAGAATGAGAGAATGAGAGCTTGAGTAGTGTCGAGAATATGCCTATGTTTCTGTTCAGCACATCCATTTTGTTGAGACGTGCCTAGACATAAATGATGAGGTTGAGTACCATGACTCTGAAGAAAAGAAAGAAATTCAAAATCTTTATATTCCATGGCATTGTCAGAGCGCAAAATCTTAATAGTTTTAGGAAATTGGGTTTGCACCATTGTAACAAAATTGTAATAAAGTTGTTTGAGTTTAGAGCAATTCTTCATAAGAAATATCCATGTAAAACAGGAAAAATCATCTATAAAAACAACAAAATAGTGTGCGCCTCCCATAGTAGGAGTAGGGGAGAGGCCCCAAATATCAGAATGGATGAGATCAAAAGGCGCAAGAGAAACAGAGTCACTTTTATTAAACGATAAAGCAGGCTGTTTGGCAAGTTGACATGACAAACAATCTAAAGTATCAGAACTGAAATTAACCACTAGAAATTAAAGACTTTAACCGACCAACAGAAAGATAGCCTAAACGACAGTGCCAAAGCTGAAAAGAAGATAAAAGAGGAGCAGTGGTAGGAGCTGCGAGCTGAGAAGAATCCGGAACATGAAGATAAATGAGTTCATAGAGATGTCCATGCTTACAGTCGATCCTAAAAGTCTATCTCATCTGAGGGTCATGCACCAAACAACCAGTATGGGAAAAAGTAACAGTTAGACCATGCTCACATAATTGACCAATAGAGATAAGATTTAAAGTAAGAGCAGGCATAAGATATACATAGGATAAAGATAAGTGAGAGGTTGAAACAAAACCAACATGACTTACAGACAAAAGAGACCCGTCGGCAATATGAATAGAAGGAACATGAGGATCAGAAGAGAGATAAGTAAAAATAGTAAGGTCAAAGGTCATGTGATTACAACAAGCTGAGTCAAAGTACCAGGAAGTATTACTTGAGGTGACACACAAAGCAGTAAAAGGAGAAGTACCGGAAGTGAAGAGAAATTGTTGGAACATGGCTTCAACATTGATTTGAGAAAAGACCGGAGTAGAAGGGTCTATAGGCACAGAAGAAGGTAAATCCTCTGAGGCAGTAGTAGTAGTGCGATGAACAGGTAGAGATTTAAACTGATGCCTAGAACGTTAAGAGTTGCCCCGTGAAAAATTCTCGGGGAAAGGACCCTTGCGAGAGGATGAACCACAAGAGGCTCGTGCTGGATTGCGGAAGCAATCTTGCTAGAGATAATCAGGACCAGTCTTGTTGCAAAAGTAACAAAGGCGAACTGGACAATGAACCAGAAGATGAGTAGACGGAAGTCCTTGGTTTTGATAGTAGTTGCAGGCAGTGGACCGCTGTGGTGAAGGAGAACTCCGAGTCTGGGAAGTAACAAGAACAGAGTCCACAAGGTGCGGATGGAGAGTACCAAGCCGAGTTTCCTCTGATAGTAGTTCAGAAATAGCCTGCTCAAGAATGGGAAAAGAAGTGCGATGAAGGAGAGAGGCGCGCACTGGCTCAAAATGGGGAGTGAGCCATAAGAAACTGAACCAACCGTTGTTGGTCATGATAAGTAATAAACAAGGCAGCATCTTCAGTATTGGGCCATGGAGGTTCAAAGAGAGCGAGCTGATCCCAAACATAACAAATTTGGGAGAGGAAATCATTAATAGTCTGAGTTGGCTCTTGGTGCATACAGTGAAGATGACTCTGAAGCTGATATTGATGAGAAAGACCAGTAGTCTAAAGTGGTCTTTTAAAAAATCCCATATGTTTTTTGCCAGAGTGGAAACAGAGTCAAGTTGGAACCGACCAAACCGAAGGCTAATAGATGTAGTAGATGTATTCCGAAGCCAAGTGATGATCTGATAGTTCTTATTGTCCCAATCTTTCAAGCAGTCGACATATTTATCAGTTGATTCAACGGTCTCTTGGATGGGTTTGCGCACATCCCCAAGGATAATATGCCAAAGTTTCTTGCCTTTGAGGAAGCCAGACATGGCTTGTGCCCATAAGACATAATTGGTCCCGTCAAGAACAATGGAAATAGGGTGGTGAGATGAGTCCGGACGATCCATGAAGGAAAAACAACAATATAGATGCAAAATTCGAAAAAACCGAGGGTACCAAAGGAATTCAGAGGGTCGAAATTAGTGGGGAATCGGTGCAACCGCCAAAAAGTCCAAAAATAGGACTAAACCGGCCTGTTGAAGAGGCTAAACCGGTTTGAGCTGAACCAGGTGGAGCTGAAGTCAGCAGAAACGTGAGCCGAAGTCAACAGCAACATAAGAGAGGCGGCTGGGTGAGCGACACGAGACGGTGTGAGTGGTGCGAGCGACGCGAAACGGCTCAAGCGGTTGAGGGGTGCGTGTGGCGTGTGAGACAACGGAAGAGGAAGTGAGTGACGTACCGACGACAAACGTGGCGCATGAGAGCATGTGCGAGCGAATCTGAGAATGTCGTTAGTGGCGTTGGAATCGTGAAAAGATTCCGAGCACTTTGGTAGGCAATGTGAAAATTTTTAAGAACAAAAAGGATTTGATCAATGACAAAACATAAATAAATACCATAAAATATGAAGCTTTCTGGTTAATAAATCATAAATTTGAAGCTCTGATACCATGTAAAACAAGTTGAGAGAGGGATAGAATTTGAGAGAGAGAGAGAGAGAAGTCTCAGTGCAATTCTATATATCGAATCAATATATATGTTCTCCTTTATATGGGAGCTATTACATCTATGTTACAAACACTATCATGGCCTAAAGGGAAAGTGGCCGAAAGCAAAAGGAAAAGTATTCACTACCTATCTAGCCGTATAACTACCTATCTATATGTCTATTAATCTATTCTATACATTATATATATATTTAACAGGTGTTTTGGCTGTTTCTCTGAACAAAATGTTTGTATTTCAACAACTTTCTCTGTGATGTCGAGCACTGATATCTTTATCTTGATTCATGTGTTTCAAATTATATATTTTTGATTTGGACCCATTCATCGTGTCTTCACTTTTGGAAGATGAAAAAACTCCATTTTTGTCTTTTTTTTTTTTCTTGTGGGTAGATAACAAAGACAAAGAAGGAGTGAGGAAATCCCCTCCCCCACTCCTGTGTTTCTTTTGTTGGCTGATGTTTTTCATTGTTTACAAAATGCTGACAATCTGTTAGAAGTTTAAAAAGTTGTAAAATTAGTGAAAAATGTCCTAACATTAATTAAAAATATTTTTTTATTTTTGTTTATGTCTAGCATTGTGTTTTAGCAAATGTAAATACCACAAAAAATATTATACAACTTCTGATCCTAAAATTAGCATTGTGTTTTAGCATTTTTTTATTTTTTTTTATTTTTCTTCAATTGTATAATATTATACAATTTCCCTCTTTTCTATTGTTCTTTATTTATTTATTTTTCAAGTTTTGATCTGAAGAGATTGAGTGAGACAAAAATTTACTCTCATGTTTTACAACTTCTGATCCTAATTATCAATTTGATATATTGCTTGGTTGTTATTTGATTAAGACTCATTTCTTTGTAAGCTTAGTCCTAGAATGGCATCACCATGTCACCTGCAATTCTGAAACTGTGATCGTGAAACTTTATTGATAAGATTCATTTCTTGTTAATATATAATATACATTAAATATTAGATAGTACATTCGTAGCTGTAAAGACTGTAAAGGACAAACACCCACTACCACACTTTCAACTTTAGCATTATAGCTTTTATATTGTTTAATGTAAAGTATGTTTTTCCTTTATGCTTTCAGTGCTCCAATGTATCCCTCTCCTCTCTATAAAGAGTGCATTCTCTTTGTAAACGTATATACACAATTACAGATTAATACAGAGCTATTCAGTTGCTCTCTCTCTCTCTCTCTCTCTCTCTCTCTCTCTCTCTCTCAAACTATTGTTTCATGGTATCAGAGCCCAGTTATACAATTCTGGCATTCTTCAATTTTGGTGCTTAGTCCCGTACACAGTGGCACTACACCAAATTGCTCGAAATCTTCTTACGATTCCAACGGTACCACGCTTGTCGTCAGAAACTCCCTCACGCGCTTCCACGCGCCACCTTTGTGATCGGCGCATCTCTGCTTCCATTGCCACTCTCACACGCGTTTCACGCTTTCACGCTGCGGCGCCGTACCTACTACCATGCACCCGCTGCGCGCCATCTCGCTCATCGTGAGCCTACCGCTGCTCGCTATCGCAGCACCGGCGCCATCCGCTCACCGTGAGTCGCACCTGCACCGTTCTGCTATCGTGCACCCACGTGAGCCATCTGTCTACCGTAAGCCGCGCTTGCGCTGTTCCACTATCATGCACCCGCGTGCGCCAGCTTGCTACCGTAAGCCTCGAGTGCGCCATTCTACTAACGTGCGCCGCTGACATCATTTTTCATGCTTCTGACATCATCTCTGCACAGTCCACATTTCCTAGCTATTTTCGACCTTCCGGACTCACTGGTACACTCTGTTTTACCTAATTTTTCTCCTACAGGTCTATTCCTATCAATTTAGCCCTACTCAACCATTATTATGGATCGTCATGATGCCTCCCATTCCATTTCCGCTATTTTAAATGGTTCCACCTATGTTTTGTGGGCCCAAGCCATGTCTTCCTTCCTCAAAGGAAAAAAGCTTTGGTGAATTATCACCGGAGATGTGACCCAACCAGTGAAAGACACTGCTGAAACTACTGTTTCTACTGCTACTGCTACATATGAAGACCGACTTGAGGAATAGGACAATAAGAATTACCAAATCATTACCTGGTTTCGAAATACCTCTGTTACCTCTATCAGTCTTCAGTTTGGTCGCTTTCAGCTTAACTCTGTACCTACTCCTACAAAAGACATCTGGGATTTTTTGAAAGAACGATACCAGACTACTGGTCTTGCTCATCAATATCAACTTCAGAGCCAACTTTATCGGATGCGCCAAGAATCTAGTTAGTCCATCAATGACTTCCTTTCTCAAATGTACTCTGTTTGGGACCAGCTTGCTTTTTCCGAACCGACTTGGCCTCACCGAGAAGATGCTGTTTTATTTACTGTCTATCCTAATCAGCAAAGGTTGGTGCACTTTCTCATGGCTCTTACTTCATCTTTTAAGCCCGTACGTACCTCTCTTCTTCATCACCATCATTTGCCCACTCTTGAACAAGCTATTTCTGAGCTGCTCTCAGAGGAGACTCGTCTTGGTACTCTCCAAACTCATCATGTGGGCTCTGTTCTTGCCACTCCTCTGTACCGGCCATCATTTACCCAGCGGACCACTGCCTGCCTCTATTGTCAGAATCGGGGCCTTCCTTCAACATATCTCCTGGTCAATTGCCCCATCAAAACCTGCCGATACTGCAACAAACTTGGTCCTGGTCATCTGCAACAGGATTGTTTTCGCAATTCATCCCGCTCATCCTCCAATAGCCACTCTTCTCGCGGTGGTTCTTCCCGGTGGAGCTTTCATCATTCTGGGAATCAGTCTCATTCCGGGAATCAGTCTCATCACACTGCTGCTGCTGCCTCTGAGGGTTTTTCTGAGTCTCCTGCTCCGTCTACCCCTCTCTTTTCTCCAACGGATGTAGAGGCCATATTCAAACACCTTCTCCCCCATCTGGTACACTTCCTCCTACTGCCTTGTCTGTGATTCCAGGTAACTCTTCTTGGTATTTTGACTCTGCCTGTTATAATCATATGACCTCTAGTTCTACTATATTTTCTTTCATCTCTTCATCTCCTCATATTCCTTCAATTCAAACTGCTAATGGTTCTCTCATGTCTGTCCATCATATTGGTACTGTTTCCACATCTTCTTTATCTTTACCTCAAGTTTATCATATCCCTGCTTTCACTTTAAACCTTATTTCTATTGGTCAATTATGTGAACTTGGTCTAACTGTCACATTCTCTGTTACTAATTGTTTGGTGCAAGACCCTCAGACGGGGCAGACTATTGGGATCAGCCGTAAGCATGGACGCCTCTATGAGCTCATTAACCTTCATGTTCCTGACTCTCCTCAGATCGCTGCTCCTGCATCTGCTTCCTCATTATCTCCTTTTCATCTTTGGCATTGTCGCTTAGGGTATATTTCTATTAATCGCTTAACGTCTTTGGTTTCTAGTGGACAATTGGGTCATATAATTCCAGATAATTTCGATTGTATACCCTGTCAACTTGCCAAACAACCTGCTCTATCTTTCAATAAAAGTACTTCTGTTTCCTGTGCACCTTTTGATCTTATACATTCAGATATTTGGGGCCCCTCCCCTACTACTACTATGGGGGGATCTCGTTATTTTGTTGTTTTTATTGATGATTTTTCACGGTTTACTTGGATTTTTCTCATGAAAACTCGATCTGAACTTAAACACCTTTATTATAGATTTGCCCAAATGGTCCACACCCAATTTTCCAAAACCATCAAACTTTTTCGCTCTGACAATGCTATGGAATATCGAGATTCAGATTTCCTTTCTTTTCTTCAAAGTCATAGTACACTGCCTCATCGTTCCTGTGCTGGCACGTCCCAGCAAAATGGCCGTGCTAAACGAAAACATAGACATATTCTTGACACTACTCTCCTTCTCTCTTCTTCCCCGCCTCGAAAACTTTTGGGGAAGTCGCCTTCATCAGATACACTATCAATTGTGCTCCTACCGCCATCCATAATCAAACTCCTTTAAACGCTCAGATGGCACTCTCCATATACTAATCTTTAGGTTTTTGGCTCTGCCTGCTTTGTTCTACTTCAATCTCATGAATACACCAAACTTGAACCTCGTTCTCGTCTTTGTTGCTTTCTTGGGTATGGAATTGAACATAAAGGCTTTCGCTGTTGGGACCCTCTCTCTAACCGTCTTCGTATCTCCCGCCATGTCGTTTTCTGGGAGCACAAAATGTTTTCCTCCCTATCCTCCTTTCACTTACCCGCACTTTCCACTAATGTACTGTTTACTAATCCTTCCCTAGATCTCTTCTCTGATGATTTTGATACAGGTTCCTCCTTCATTGAGACGCCCTTGCTCATTCCTGATCCCGACTAGACTGCTCTCCCTGAAGGTCCCCCTCTCATTGCACCACCTCCTTTTCCACCGGTTCTTCTTCCCACTGATCCTCCTACGGGTCGACCACACCGGGTAACTCAACCTCCTCTCCATCTTCGTGATTATATTGTTGGGTCTGCTGCCTTTTCTACTTATGAACCTACCTCCTATCGTAAGGCTTGTACTAATCCTCTTTGGCAGCAAGCTATGACTGATGAACTCCAAGCTTTGGACAAAACTCATACTTGGGATCTTGTTGATCTTTCTCCTGGCAAAACTGCGATTGGCTGCAAATGGGTTTACAAAATCAAGACTCATTCTGATGGCTCTATTGAACGCTACAAAGCTCGTCTTGTTGCCAAGGGTTTCAACCAGGAATATGGGATTGATTATGAGGAAACCTTCTTCCTCATTGCTCTTTACTGCTTGCGCTTACTTGTCGTTGTCAGCCGCCGCCAATCGGGAGCTCTTTCAGATGGATGTCACAAATGCTTTCCTCAATGGTAATCTTCTTGAGGAGGCCTACATGCAACCTCCACTTGGGTCCACTTTTCCACCTCATAAGGTTTGCAAACTACTACATGCCCTCTATGGCCTCAAGCAAGCGCCCCATGCTTGGTTTGCTAAGTTCAGTTTTACCATTCATGACTTCGGGTTCACTTCTAGCTCCTATGACTCTGCTCTTTTTATACGGACTACTCCTCATGGTACCACTCTTCTCCTTCAGTATGTGGATGATATGATTATCACTGGTAATGATGCAGCTAGTATTCTCCACCTCAAACGTTTTCTCCACCGTCAGTTTGAGATGAAGGACCTTGGTACTCTTAACTACTTTTTAGGCCTTGAAGTCTCTCATGATTCTACTGGTTCTTATTTATCACAGGCCAAATATGCATCAAATCTTCTGGCTCGTGCTGGTCTTACCGATTGCAAAAATACCTCTACTCCAGTTGATCTTCAGATTTGTCTCACCCCCCTCGATGGGGATCTCTTCTCTGATGCTACTCTTTATCGCCAACTCGTCGGTAGCCTTGTCTATCTTACAGTGACTCGTCCTGACATTGCCTATGCTGTTCACATTGTTAGTCAGTACATGTCGGCTCCTCGCACTCCCCACTATACTGCTCTACTCTACATCTTTCGATACCTCAAAGGCACTCTGTTCCATGGCCTTCACTACTCTGCTTCCTCCTCTCTTGACCTGCGTGCCTTTTCTGATACTGATTGGACTAGGGATCCTACGGATCGATGCTCCACCACGGGATTCTGTTTCTTCTTAGGGGATTCTCTTCTTACTTGGCGTAGCAAGAAATAATCCCTCACTGCCCGTTCTAGTACCGAAGCTGAATACCGAGCTCTTTCTGATACTACTCAGGAACTTCTCTAGCTTCGCTGGCTCCTCACTGATATGAGTGTTTCTTCTTCTGGCGCTACCTCTCTTTTTTGTGACAATCAGAGTGCCATTCAGATTGCTCACAATGATGTTTTTCATGATCGCACCAAGCATATTGAGATTGATTGTCATTTCATTCAACAGCATGTTTCACGTGGCACTGTTCATCTTCTCCCTATTGCTTCTGCCGATCAACCTGCTAAACTCAACTTGGTGGATGCCTACCCTCCTTGATGGGTGCCTGCCCTCCTTGGTGGATGCCGATCAACCTCCTACTCAACTTGGTGGGTGTTTGCTTCTCCCTATGCTTTTCACCAAGGCTCATCCTCCTGAGCATTTCCGTGATCTTGTTTCCAAACTCAACTTGGTGGATGCCTACCCTCCTTGAGTTTGCGGGGGCTGTTAATATATAATATACATTAGATATTAGATAGTACATTCGTAGCTGTAAAGACTGTAAAGGGCAAACACCCACTACCACACTTTCAGCTTTAGTATTATAGCTTTTATATTGTTTAATGTAAAGTATGTTTTTCCTTTATACTTTCGGTGCTCCAATGTATCCCTCTCCTCTCTATAAAGAGAGTGCATCCTCTTTGTAAACGTATATACATAATTACAGATTAATACAGAGCTATTCAGTTGCTCTCTCTCTCTCTCTCTCTCTCAAACTATTGTTTCATCTTGATTGTGAAACTTTATTTGATTAAGATTCATTTCTTCCACATTTTATTTCTTCAAACAGGCTCTGATAACATTGTAGGAGAGAGATGGTTGTAATTTATTTATTTATTTATTTTTAATCTTTCACGTTCTTTTACGTTTTTTTTTTCAATTACTAAAACTTATTTGATTGTCTCAAAATTATATATTTGATTATTTTAAAATGAACTTTTTAATTAATTAATTAATGTGTATTTGATTTTGTTGTTAAACCAAATAAAATAAAATAAAATTGAATGTATATTTAATTTTGGTTATGAACATTTAAAAAAATATATATATATAAATGATAAAAAAAAAATGGTTGTTAACCTTTATAAAAATAAATAAATAAATAAATAAAATTTTAAAAAGAAGAAGAAAATGTCAAGTTAGGTTGGGAAAAATCCAAACCCATTAGGAGATTGGGAGGATAGTACCATGGGGAATGTGAAAAATTTATTATAGGGGAATGGAGATAGAAAATTAATATCCACCCATTAACTCCCATTGAAATCTCTACTCCAAACCATCTCTAAATGGAATATACTTGTATGATTTTCATAATTGAGGAAATCGAGTTTATAAATGAAGGGGGTGATACTTACTACTAGTTGAAGTGATCTTAATATAATTAATTTTTAAATTAAAACACAATTGTCAATTTTTTAAGGTACAAACATAAACAAAATTAATAAAAATTTAGATAAAAAAATTAAATTAAAACTGAAGACAAAATTATTCAATTTAAAATTATAAAAATTAAAATAGGGGAAACTTACTGATAAGTCCCATGTACTAAGTTCAAGATCCAGCTAATCCCAAAACAAAATACTTGCACCAATTAGTCCAACACATTTTTAATTGTTACCAAAAAATCTTTTTTTTTTTTTTTAATTTACGTACATCGCTCACATCTTACTATCGCTTGACTTAGTCAAACGGTCACGGAGACTCGTGGAATGTTCAACATCACGGAAAGTCGCCGGAATGTTTAAAACATGTTATGAAAAAAAAAAAAAATTTGTATGTTATAAACCGCAAAATTTTACAGCTTTTAAATCATGATTCATTCCAAAGACCAAAAAAAATTCAAATCGCAAAATTTTACAGTTTTCACCGTAATTAAAACTCAAAATTACTTGTTCAGAATTCAAAATTTTCTCATTACAAATCGTGTGATAGTCAGACAAATCTAAGTTATTACAGATCTATTTCAATGATATTATAGATCTATTTTATCATCAACAACAACCATACATCAAAAACTATCCCCAAAAAAAAATCAGTAGAGAGAGAAAGAGAGAGAAATTGACAAAACCATATTCATGGCGATTCTTACAATGAAGCTTCTGAGATCTCATGTGGGTACTTCACGGACCTCATCTAGCCCGGTTGATTTCTTCTATCGAGTCATCCAATAGGTTCAAGATCGAATTTAAATCGACAGCGATGATGGTGTCGATGATGAAGAAAAGAAACAGAGCATCGAATTTTGGGATCTAAATTGATCTGAAGAACGCATTGTTGATGAAAACGCATTGTTGATGATGATGAAAATCTCTGTAAAATTTCAGATCTGAAGATTTTTTTTTGTTGATGTTGATGAACCCATTGTTGATGATGAACACGTAACAAGAGAGGCAAAAACCAGAGAGATAAAGGAAAGGACTTTTTGGGACACTCAAAAAGTTTTGAGATTAAATGGTCACCACATGTTTCACATGGGACCTCCCAGTAATTTCCCCTTAAAATAATAAGAGAATGAGTCAAGTCGGTCGTGATACACAGGCATATTGACTGACTCGGATCAACCCAAGTTTTGGTCCGGCCATTTGAGCCACAATCAAGTGTTAGTTATGACGGTCATCATTTGAAATCAACACAGACACCGACACAAACCATTGACTTCAAATCAACGGCCCAAAGTTCTTTATTTTTCAACCCAAATCATGGGTCATCTTATACGCCCACATTATTAGACTTTGTCATCAATCGACCCATACCACACAGACTTAAAAATTAAATCATTTAATTCATCGCCAAGTACTCACAATCAAATAAGTGATGATATTAGATTAACGATGGTTCTACTTATAATAATTAACGTATTAATTAGTGTTATATCATAATTATTGATCTTACCTATTATACAAATTATAAATACTCAAAACTTCTAAAATTGTGACACATCATCTATTAGTACACTAATTAATACATATAACATTATTGTTAGACTAATCTTGTTTTCCACTTATCCAATCAAAGTTAATCAGATCGGTTATTCTTATTCTGTCATTACTATTTTTATTAGTTCAAAAATATTATATCACTGTGTAGAGTTTCTTGACAATTCTTTTAGGGTCCGTTTGGCAAGGGAGTTGTGGGCTAAATTAGCCACTACAAGACAAAATTGGCTAAATTAGCCACTACAGGACAAAAAGGCTTCAGGATTGTATCTTACATACAAGGAGGCGTGAAATTACCAAATTACCCCTGAGTCTTTGTTCACACTATCCCGTTCTCGGGAAAAAAAAAAAAGAACATTTGCCACGTCATGTATACAAAATCGTGAACTGAGCCACGTAAAAAAATAAAGTTAAAAATTAATGTATACAAAAAAAATTTACCAAATTAATGTACCAAAAAAAATTTATGCGACAAATTAATTTACCAAAAAAATTAATTCACCAAAAAAATTTTACCAAAAATCTTTTTTTACATTTGCCACGTAAAAAAAAAAAAGAACATTTACCAAATTAATGTATACAATTTTTTTTTTTTGACAAAACCGTAAATTTTAAAAAAAAAGAACGACAAAAATACGGCTCATCCAAAAAATAAAATATAAATTTTAAAAACCAAAAATGAGCATTTTCCACGTAATTTACAAATACATAAAACACATGAAACCCCATTTTTGAAATATAAATACAAATTAATGTATACAAAAAAAAAAATTTGACAAAACCATAAATTTCAAAGAGGCAAGACAAAAATACGGCTCATCCAAAAAATAAAAAATAAATTTTAAAAACTAGAAATGAGCATTTGCCACGTAATTTATAAATACATAAAACACATGAAACCCCATTTTTGAAATATAAATACAAATTAATGTATACAAAAAAAAAATTTGACAAGGCCATAAATTTAAAAAAAGGAACGACAAAAATGCGGCTCATCTAAAAAATAAAAAATAATAAAACAAAAAAACGGAAATTAGCATTTTTTGTAATTTACAAATACATAAAACACATGAAACTCCATTTTTGAAATATAAACACAAATTAATATATACAAAAAAATAAAATGACAAAAACGTAAATTAAAAAAAAAGAACGACCAAAATACGGCTCATCCAGACAAAAACAAAAATAAAAACATAACAACAAAAATTAGCATTTGCCACGTAATTTACAAAAAAATAAAACACATGAAAACCCATTTGTCAAATATAAAACCAAATTAATGTATACCAAAAAAAAAATTACAAAAACGTAAATTAAAAAAAAACGACAAAAATACGCCTCATCCAAAAAAAAAAAGAAAAAAAAAACTAAGAAACAGAAATTAGCATTTGCCACATAATTTACAAATAAATAAAACACATGAAAACCCATTAATTTGAAATATAAAAACAAACAAATAAAAAAATGACAAAAAACGTAAATTAAAAAAAAATTACGACAAAAATATGCCTCATTCAAAAACATTTAAAAAAAAACATAAAAACATAACTTACCATTCGCCACGTAATTTACAAATAAATAAAACACATGAAAACTCATTTTTGAAAAATTAAAAAAAGAATTTGTATACCAATAAAAATTAAAGAACAAGAACTAATTAATGTATAAAAAAAGAAAAATGACAAAAACATAAATTTTAAAAATTAAAAAAAAAAATTCAGTCCAAACAATCTGACGTGGAGGACCAACAAATGCAATGAGTTGACATATAAACCTATCAGGGGCAGTTTGGTAATTTAACAGGAAGACACCTTACCAAAAAGTTAAAAAGTCAAAAAATCCTTCCCAAATCAAACTTTTTAGTCCAAGTTAAAATAGCTAAAAAATTAAAAAGTAAAAAAGTCAACCCACTTCCCAAACGGAGGCTTAGGCTTCGTTTGGCAAGAGGCTATTTTAGCCAAAAAGCCAAAAAGTTACTAAAAAAGTCAAAAAACCAACAACCCATATTAAAAAGTCAAAGATTCTCTTTTCTCTCTACTTTTTGCACATCTTTTCGTAAAAAGTCAAAAAGTCATCCCAAACATACTAGTTTTTTTTTACATCACATTTTAGCCAAATAGCTAAAAAGTTACTAAATTAGCCTGTTCCCAAACGAGGCCTAAGTTTTGTTCAATTTTCAAGAATATTGTATAAGATTCATGCAATAAATGCAGTGATAAAAAAAAATGCGCCCCCAACTCGTGGAAAAAATTCAAGAATTTGATTCAGCTTTTGTGAATCTCATTTTCCTCCCCTCAAAAACATGTGGGCTCTTGACATTTTACAATCATTCAAAACATTGCGTAGAATTGTTTGTCAGTTGCAACAATCATTCAAAAATAGAGTGCTCAAAAATAAATAAATAACTAAATTAAATTTAAAATAAAAAGATTATCAAAACTGTTGAAAGCACTGGATTTCAAGATGGGAGAGAGAACCCTTTTAAGTCACATTTTATTTGCCAATAAGGAGAGAAAATTGTCCAGATTCTCATTACACCCATTTTTAGAAATTTGAAAATTACATTTTGATCTGTTTACACTTCTAAATATCCTAAAATTAGACCATGCTCTCACATCTTATTACATCCAATTTCTTTTTCTCTCTCTTTCCATCTTAGACCTTCTCTTTTCTTCTCTTTCCCTCTCCTCTCCTCACCTCCGCTCTATTTATTTCTTTCCCTTGCTCAAGTATTTTAGATTATGAAGATAGCGGAAGGAGTTGGCAACTAGGTTTTGAAGACGGTGTGAGAGTGGAAGGTGTTGCGGGATGGGATCAAGAAAAGGGATGGGGTGTGTCAAAGTAGGTTTAGGGGTACGCAAGGAGAAGAGGGGGTGGTCAAGGATGGAATTATGAGAAGATTATGGGAGGGCTATAACTTCCTTATTTTTGTGAAAAATTCTGTTTACCATAGCACTTTTAAAATATATATCTTATTTTATAAACAAAATGATCTTTCAATATAAAATGTATATATATATGTATCATTCTTCTATCATCTTACGTTATTTTTTTCTTTTGTACCAAAATTTTTTTCTTTATTCTAATAGAGATTACTTTTATAGTATTTGAATTTTTTTATGTTTATATATATGGTTTACATATCATACTATTATATATACATGTGTATTTGTATATATAGTTGAAAAAGAATTATTTGTCTTTGGCCTATTTGGTGATAAAATTCTAATTTTGTTCTTGAGAGTAATGATAATGAGACATGGGTTGTTGTTAGGGATGGGGGGTGACAGCAATAAGGGGATGGGGTTGATGGAGAAAGAAATTGGAGGGTCGGAGGTGGTGGCTAGAAAAGGAAGAAGCTTGAGATGGAAGGCCATAGGGTAAAGAAATTAGGATTTTCACATTTTAGAGATTGAATGCTTAGACGTTAAAAAATTAAAAGAAGAGGTGGCATGAGATATAACTGTGCTTTATACCGAAACATCCTTGGACCATGTTTGTTTGAGTGAATATGAGTTTGGGATTGAACTAATAGTCTAATAAAATTATTAATCTCATGTTTGGTTAAACAATTGAAATACGGACTAATAATCCATCCAAATATGGTATCCCACATATGATGGACTATTCAATCCCACAAAAGGGAGTGAGACATAAATTGGAGGACTAATCCAAAGTCTATACTATTAGTCTCTCCTTATAATCTTAACTCAATCCAAACATAGGATAGGATACACAATCCAAAACGTAGTCCTAGAACTATTAATCATGGGAATATTAATTTAACCTAATCCAGTCTGCCCAAACAAAAATGGTCTTAGTGGACAAATTCTGGCCCTATCTGGGATGGCCCCATTTTTTTTTTTTTTTAAAAAAAATAGTTAATAAAGATAAAAAAAATTAACATAGTTAATAAGATAAAATGTTATTTTCAAACCATAATCTTTTTTTTTTTATCTCACAACTATCAAAAAAAAAAAAAAAAACCTATCATCCTAAACACAACTTTTTTAGCAAGGCTAAAATAGTCAAATAGTCAAAAAGCCAACTAAAATAGTTGTCGTTTGGCTATGACTTTTTTATTTGGCTTTTTTGAGTTAAGACTTGTTTTAACTTGGAAATAAAACGTTTGTTTGTATTTTTTTTTTTTTTACTTTTTTAACTTTTGTGAGAGAAAAAGTAAAATAACTATGGTTTAGATGTGACATTTTATCTTATTAACTTATTTAACCTATTTTTTAGCTTTTTTAGCTTTTTTATCCAAAAAAATCAATTTTTTTGTCAAAAAAACCACCAAAAAAGTCAAAAAATTAACTTTTTACTAACTTTCTAAAACACCCCAAAACCTTGTCACGCTCTCCAAATGGGGCCTCTAAAGAGCAATGCTACATACCACTAATTTATAATCACTAACTTCATCACTAGTGAGGTGGCAATTGAAAAAAAATAAAAAAAACACAAAAATCAAGGCACAAAACACATGTGGCAGTGGATCCACTGCCACATCATTAGAGCCACAACTAATTAGTGGTCTAAAGCATTTTTGGGCCTCTAAAACATGGAGCCCGGAGGTGGTGGTTAGGGCAGGCTAGGGTTAAGGATTTGAAAGGTGTAAAGATGGATATATGTTGGCATTATGATGAATGCAAGGTAAGAAAATTAAAATTAAAATTTTTATGTATGATATAATTAAAGATTGAATGCAATAAAATGCATTTTTGTTGTAAATCATAAGCATTTTTTGGTGCTAGAGAAATTCCAAAATAATACTTTGTCGTTGAAAAATTGAGGCATTTGAAATTTAACATAATTTTATACACCAATGTAGAATATTATCACTCGTAATATTTTAATCGTTGATTGGAATGAGTCATATTACTCAACAAGATATCAATATTAATGTGACTCACAACAATCAATGATTGAAGTGTCTTGTACGGCAATTTAAAATGCCGTGTATAATAATGTGGTACGCACCTACAATGTTTTAGAAAGTCCAATGGCATGGTGGCATGGTCCAATCATATGTTTGGCATTATGATGAATGCAAGGTAAGAAAATTAAAATTAAAATTTTTATGTATGATATAATTAAAGATTGAATGCGACAAAATGCATTTTTGTTGTAAATCATAAGCATTTTTTGGTGCTAGAGAAATTCCAAAATAATACTTTGTCATTGAAAAACTGAGGCATTTAAAATTCAACATAATTTTATACACTAATGTAGAATATTATCACTCGTAATATTTTAATCGTTGATTGGAATGAGTCACATTACTCAATAAAATATCAATATTAATGTGACTCACAACAATCCATGATTGAAGTGTCATGTACAACAATTTAAAACGTTGTGGTACGCAACTAAAATGTTTTAGAAGTCCAATGGCATGGTCCAATCATAATTTGTTGGTTTGCCCCCGCAGAGAGCCATTAAGGGCTTGAACCTCGCATGAAACAGCCAAACAATTTTACGCGTTTTCTTGCAATATATAATGAAAAGAAGTGGTCGGATTTCCCTCCGGTCTGAGATTAAATTGGAGTGTATTATTAGATTTGTGAGAGTCCATCATAGTTTCTATTTTGATTATTCAAATCGTTAATGTGTAAAATTCGTCGAATATTATATTTTTGTAAAAAATTACGTTGATCGAATATCGATAGCTACTTAATCAGATTAGATTTTTGTCAATGGTAAATATAGTTTTCAAAATAAATTGTTGACAAAAATCTGATCCGATCGAGTAGCTATCGCTATCCGATCAACGTGAGTTTTTTACAAAGATAAAGTACTTAATAAGCTCTACACATTGAACGGTTCAAATTATCGAAACAAAACTCCTAATGGTCCCTACAGAACCGTCCAATCCACTAGCCTACCCTTCATTTTATCACTCAAATTATTATTTAAAATTTAATTAAATCTTTATTTTTATTTTTTTTAATAATTTTAATTTTATATTTAAATTAGTTAATTTTGAATCAATTTTATCTCCATCAATTAAACTCCTGAATAAATTAAATTTAAATATCTAATAATAATTTTCATCAAAAAAATGAAAAAAAATAGTTTTTATATAATAAATTTTACAAAAAAATATTTTAAATATAAACTTTATTTAAAATTGTAAATTATCTCGACTCATCTGTAGAGAAACTAATTGAACACAAAATTATGAGTTTAATCTCTCTCTCTCTCTCCCTCTCTCTCTCTCTACAATTGTAGATGGCTAATATTAAAGAATTAATTTCAACAACCATGCTGGGGACGCCAGTGGGGGGTGACCCCCAATACCTCTACCTCCACGTGGGGGCTGTGAGACCAAGAGTGAAAAAAAAAATAATGATAATAATAATATTTTTTGAGCTAATCAAAAAACAGTGGGGGTGGTGGGGTCACCCCCACTGGGGGTCTGGGCCATTTTCCTAATTTCAATACGACTAATTGATCAGTAGTAGATTGAAACTCTGGCTAAAAATCTAGACCACACATATTCTAAGAGAATTTTTTTTTTTTTGAGAATTGAGAAAGGATATTGAAGTATAAAAATTATTATCAAATAATTAAATTTAATTTTTTCATATATTCAGGGTTCTAATTAATTTTTTAAGAATAGTTTTGAGCGCAAAATGAAGTTTCAAATAAATTTTCAATGTCACGTTAACAATTTCCATTTGATTAGAGATGACAACTGACGAAATTAATTCAAAATTAAATAGTTTAAGTGCAAAATTTATATTATTAAAAGAACGAGATTTAATTGACTTTTGAGTAATAGATTAAGGATAAAATTAAATTTCCACTAAAAGTTAAAACAAAACTACATCATTTTAGTGTGTGTAGTTTTAATCTTATTTTATTTCAATTTTAACCGGAATAATTAAATTTTATATTTTGTTAATGTATTTTACTATGATAAAAAATATAATAAAATTATTATAAGAAAAGTAACCAAACTCAATTGACCAGTTGATCGTGAATCAGGGGTTAAAAACTCCGACAGAATGCATCCAATTTTTTAAAAAAATAACACGCATAACCTTGACTACAAAATTCTTCCTAGACAGCAAGATAACGTAAATGATAATCTTGAGAATAATAAAGGCAAATTACACTTTATTCCCTTTAACCATCGCTATTTTTTATTTTTTTATCTCTTAAATTAAAAATTAATATAATGTGTCTTTTTTATCTTCTAAAAGTTTTTAATTTAACTTTTATATCTTCATTCTGTTAACAAAACAGACGGAAAATGTACAAATGTCATATTTATGACAAATATACGAGTTAGATTGAAAATTTTCAGAAGATGAAATGAATACATTGTATCAATTTTTAGTTTAAAGGGATAACGTAAAAAACGGTGATAGCTAAAAGGGATAAAGTGTAATTTATCCAAACAATAACAATAATAATAATAAAAGCCAAATTGCCTACACTTACGTATAAATTGGATTGATCTGTTCAACACGTTTACAATTTAATTCGCTTAAACTTATTTATTAAATAGACCAACTGAAATTTAGATTTGGTTATTTGATGCAAAATCAATTTTAATCCCTATTTTTTTTTTTTTTTGGTACTAATTTTTTTTTTTTTAACATATTCAAAATTATTGTTTGCCACCTCTAGTCGAAAAATATTTCAAAAAATACCAAAAAAACTAAAATATCGTCATAAATACAGCCAAGTTACTCTGATACATTTTTGAGAAAAAACTTTGAATAACCTTCCCCACTGCAAATTAAAAGCAAATCAATTCAACAAATTGTATTATTACTTTATACTATTTGAGTTTTATGTTTTCAATTTTGTTGCAATATTCTCATTTCTTCATGTACCGTTAATATTTTAGACAAAAAAATAACGCATGCAAAATCGAAATAACAAAAGTGAAATTTTTGATAAAGTTATAGGGACTACCGGTACATAACTTATTTATTTTTTTCTTGTGCAAGAATTTCTAAAACTCAAATGTGACATGCACTTGACTTTTTCTATCCAAAATGCTAATGACAAATGATAAAGGGACCATATTGAAACATAATTGACAATAAAGAGTTCAAATTGAGAAAATTGAAACTATAAAGATTAAAGTCAAATTTCATTCAAATTAAAAAAACAATGGTGCAATTTATGATAAATTATTTAATAGGTCTGCTTTATATTTTACGTGATGTGCCTTTACAATTGTATAGGATCATGTAAGTAGTGTTTTGTACTTTCTCTTCTGTTTTTTTTTAGATAAAAGTGTTCTCTTAATATAAAGTAGACACATAATCACGTGATAGAACAGACTTACTTAGAAACGAAACCCACGATTGAATGTCGCAAGACTCACACCGAATTGCGACACCCATGGCAAAACAGTGCAACCCCACAAGCCAGATTTAAAGATTTATGTTCAACGACCCAGGCTTGTCTGAGTGAATTTCAGCAACCTACAACCTCTATTGCCGCCGCAACCTACAATTTTGTTGCAGGTGAGTTAGCGGGTAGTGGTCGTGCTGCAAATGGAGGAGGAAGAGGCCCCGAATATAGAGGCTGTTGGTTTCAAACATTTAAATAAATAAATAAAACCACATCATTTTGTAGTACTAAAAATTCGACCTCTTAAAATTTATCGAAAGGAGAAATTTTAATTCGGTGTCTTGAAAAAAAAATTATAAATAAATAATAAATTTTATATACATTAATAATTAAACACATTTTTTTTTTATTTAAATTTTGTAATATATTCCACTAAGAGCTAATTTTTCCCTTATCTAAATTGGGTGTCCCACTTTAAATGTTTAGTGTGGCAGCACCGTGTTTGTCTGCCGTAAAACCTTTTGATTTTACCAGAAGATCGTGTATGACTTAAATTATGAACTTGCATGTGGACTTAGAAGTCAACGCACCGCGTCATTTGGGTCGAAAAGTTTGTATTTTTCTTTTCTACCTCCTCTCTCACCTAACTATCGATTATTATTCAATTTTAAAAATTAAATTTATTTTTTAAATTCAATAATATAATAATTAATTAATTTTTTTATTTTTTAATTATTAATTAATCATATTACTTATACATTATTAAGTTTAAAAAATAAGTCTAAAAAATATATTTATATATCATTTTCCCTCAACTTATTTCAGTTGAGTTGTTGATTTTGAATCAAGATCCGAATATAAAATTAAATACAATTCATTCACGTAACTAGATGAAATGTAATTTCTGTTCTTATTTGTTAACAATTTGTATTTTTCTAGACATACATTTTCTTGTACACAAAAAATTGTATTGTCAGTTGAACTTCATCTTGAGAGTGATGTGGACAATATTTAGAATGCTTTATCCATTTTATATTTACACTTTGATTATTGAAGTTAGTTTTTTTTTTTTTTTTTTTTAATTTGACCATTTATATTTTAAGTTTTTTTAATTTACTTTTAAAATTAACTTCTTTTTTTTTTTAAATTAAATAAAAAATGTGACATTAATTGTCACATCACATAAAAATATATTATACTGGATGAGGTTTAATCTTGTATTAGAAATGTGAATTAATATATAATAAAATATTTTTATATTACGTAACTATCAATGTATCATTTTCTGTTTAATTTTAGATATAAGCCAGCTTTTGAAGTACATTAGAAAAAACTTGAACCATGAAAACTCAAAGTGAAAAAAATAATATACATACATATAAGGGACAAAGTAGGAAATGATCAAATATAAAAGGGCAAAGTATAATTTAACCTATTTAAAATAAATTCTATTTTATATATACATTTGGTATTCTAATTTTGTGCACGGATAGTGATAGAGAGGTCTAACATAAACTCTAGTGAAGGTGTCAAAAAAAAAAAAAAAAAAAAATCCAAAATATCACATCATAATGTGAAAACACCATTAAAGTTCTAACTCTCAAATGTTATTGTTTTGTACACGTACCAGTGCTCTTGTTATAAGACCGATTAGTGCATCCAACAATCAACACACCATGGCACCTTAACTCTCTCATACCCATCAACCACCCATTATTTTCACACCATCTTCCCAAACAAGTCCTCTCCATCAATGGCATCATCAAACCAGCTGCACTTTGTGTTAATTCCATTACTAGCTCAAGGTCACATGATCCCCATGATAGACATGGCCAAGCTATTTGGAGAGCAAAATGTAATGGTCACCCTTGTCACCACCCCTCACAATGCTTCAAGATTTTCATCAACAATTGACAGAGCCAAAGCCTCACAAAACCTTCCAATTCATCTCCTAGAAATCCCATTCCCATGTCAAGAGGTGGGTCTCCCACCGGACTGCGAAAACCTCGACAGCGTTCCCTCACCGGACTTGATCAGAAAATTTTACACCGCCCTCGACAGTCTTCAACTGCAATTGGAACAGAAACTGCAAGAACAGGACACTCCTCCCAGCTGCATAATTTCAGACAAGTGCCTCTTCTGGACATCTAAGACAGCAAAAAAGTTCCAGGTTCCGAGGATTGTCTTCCATGGGATGTGCTGCTTCTCCCTCCTGAGCTCTCACAATATAATGCTACACAATGCTCACCGTTCTGTGGCTTCTGACTCGGAACCTTTCGTTGTGCCAGGTGCTGTTACAATGTGAATATTTCAATAAAATTAGACACAACCCTCTTATATGATGTACGCTCATAAAAAGGTGAGACTTACTACTTCGGAAGAAAGGGTTGTGTCTGATTTTGTACTGAATTTATGTGTTTCTATACTTTATCATATTTCAAAATAAAAGAAATTTTCAATTATTATAAAATTAAGTTAATCAAACCAAGGCACTTTAAGGAGAGTGATTTACACTTTTCTGTCGATAAATTTTCTTTTAAAAAAAAATACGAATTAGAAACTTTTAAAACTCCAAATCAAACAGAGTGACTATTTTTAACCCCTCGTTTCCAACACCAGGAATGCCAAAAAGAGTTGAAATAACCAGAACCCAGCTTCCGGGATCGTTTGTTGCGCTACCGGACTTGAACGATATCCGGGACCAGATGAGAGAAGCTGAATCAACTGCTTATGGGGTTGTGGTGAATTCTTTCACTGAATTAGAACATGGTTGTGTTGAAGAGTACGGCAAGGCCTTAGACAAGAAGGTATTGTATTCCTGAAACATTTTTTTAACACTTTTGTAACATTTTAAATAAATAATTACCATGTCTTTTAACGTAAAGACACAAATTAAAAGACACTAGTCATGAAAAGAGACAGAATCAGAATGTCATTATCAGAAGGGTCAAAAAAAAATATCTTTAGCTTGTTTGATTTGAGTTTTGTGAATTCACTTTTTAAAAAATTGAAATTTTTTGTTTTTTATTTTTATTTTTTTTATTTTCACTGAATTTTTTTAATATTTTAAACAATTTTTTTAATTTTTAGATTTACCTAACATAAATACATTTATTTGTGAAAAAATTCTTTAAAAAAATCACTAAATACCAAAAAAAAAAAAAAAAAAAAACCAAATTGCAGTACATTTTTTGAATTCTTGTGTATTTATTTATTTTTTAAAATATTTGTTTACAAATATTTTACTTTTTAGATATATCTAAATAAGGTGTATAATGTAAGAAAATCGAATCCAGAAAATTGAAACCAAACACAATGACTGTGTTTGGTTTCAATTTTTTTTCTTTTTTTTTTTTATTTTTAGTGAACATATTTAAAATTTTAAGTAATCTTTTTTAGGGAAAATTATTGATAAATTATATTTAGAAGTGTTTTAGCCTAAGAAATCCATAAAGGAATTTTTTAACCCATTTAGTCTCATGTATATATAGTTTTATTCCATAAAATCTTTTTTCTTGATTTACACTATTTTCTTGGACACTTATGCCCTTATATTTAATTTTGATACCCTTATAAATATTTTTTGAACGGTTAGCAATTTATGATGTGAACATTCATATTTTAAAATTGACATTAATAAGAATGTAAAATTGGCCCGTGGACGGCCCGAAACCCGTCAGCGAGCCGGGGCGGGCCCGGCCCGTTGACAATGTGAATATTCACATTGACATGTTAACATTCACATTAATATGAGTGTAAAATTGGTCCACGTCACGTGGCGGCGTGAAACCCACCTGCAGTCCATGAGCGGCCTGGGGCGGGCCCGGTCCGGGCCGTTGAAAATGTGAATATTCACGTTGAAATGTTAACATTCACATTGATAAGAGTATAAAATTGGTCCGCAGCCCATGGGCGGCCAAAAGCCCGCTGCGGCCCGGGGCGGGCCCGACCCGTTGACAATGTGAATATTCACATTGACATGTTAACATTCACATTGATAAGAGTATAAAATTGGTCAGTGTCCTGTGGGCGGCCAAAAGCCTGCCGGCGGCCCGGGGCGGGCCCGGCCCGGCCCATTAACAATGTGAATATTCACATTGACATGTTAACATTCACATTAATAGGAGTGTAAAACTAGCCCGCACCCCGTGGTTGTCCGAAACCCACCCACGACCCGTGAGCGAGCCCGGCCCGTTGACAATGTGAATATTCACATTGATAAGAGTATAAAATTGGCCTACGCCCGTGTCGCCACTCGCGGCAAAGCAGTTCGGCCCGGCCTGTTGACAATGTGAATATTCACATTGACATGTTAACATTCACATTGATAAGAGTATAAAATTGGCTCGTGGCTCATAGATGGCCAAAAGCCCGCCCACGGCCCGGGGTGGGCCCGGCCCGGTCCGTTGACAATGTGAATATTCACATTAACATGTTAACATTCACATTGATAAGAGTATAAAATTGGCCCGCAGAGTGGGTGGCAGTCGGCCATGACGGCGAAGCTTGACCGTGACAATGTGAATATTCACATTGACATGTTAACATTAACATTGATAGGAGTGTAAAATTTGTCCGCTGCCCGAAGCTCGCCCTCGGCCCGGGGTAGGCCCGGCCCGGCCCGTTGACAATGTGAATATTCACATTGACATGTTAACATGCACATTGATAGGAATGTAGAATTGGCCCGCGGCCCGTGGGCTGTTCGAAGCCCGCCCATGGCCTGGGGCAGGCTCGTTTGGGTCTGGGCCCAAGCATGTCCAAGACCCTAGGCTAGGGCCTAGGCCATCACTTGGAAGCCCCGCCTGGCCCATCGACCTGTTTAAGGCCCATTCAAGACTCGGTCCGAGGCCCAGCCCACCTGAGGCACAATGTCTTTTTTTGTGGAAAATAATAAAATTTTGGTAGAAAAAATTAAAAAGAATTAAAAAAAATGGCCTAAGTTCTCGCTCGGCTAAGCTCGAGCCCTGGCCCACCCAGGCAGAAAGTCGTCTTGTCATGGGCCAATTTTACACTCCCATCAATGTGAATGTTAATATGTCAATGTGAATATTCACATTGTCACGGGCCGGGCCGGGCCCGCCCCGGGCAACGGGTGGGTTTCGGGCCTCCTACGGGCTAATTTTACACTCCTATCAATGTGAATGTTAATATGTCAATGTGAATATTGACATTGTCACGGGTCGGGCTCGCCTCGAGCCGCCCACGGGCTTCAAGCCGCCCATGGGACGCGAGTCAATTTTACACTCTTATCAATGTGAATGTTAACATGTCAATATTAATATTTACATTGTCACGGGCCGCCGCCCGGCGCAATGTGGCCGGCCATGTCCGCGGGCTAATTTTACACTCCTATCAATGTGAATGTTAATATGTCAATGTGAATATTCATATTGTTACGGGCCGAGCTCGCCCCGAGCAGCTCGCGGGCCGCGGGCCAATTTTACAGTCTTATCAATGTGAATGTTAATATGTCAATGTGAATATTCACATTGTCACGGGCCGGACCGGGCTCGCCTCGGGCCGCAGGCTAATTTTACACTCCTATCAATGTGAATGTTAACATGTCAATGTGAATATTCACATTGTACATGGGCTGGGCCCCTACACATTGATGATATGAATATTCACATTGACGGTGTGAACATCCACATTAGGGATATTTTGGTAATTATGTCACCTATAGGACTTATTGAAACATAAGAAAATAATATGAACTAAATAGAACATAAGTAGATACATTAGGAGTATTTTGGTAATTATGTCACCCATAGGACTTATTGAAACATAAAAAAATAATATGAACTAAATAGAACATAAGTAGGTGAAAAGGGTATTTTGGTCTTCTTATTTCAAATAGGACCTAATGGAATAGTCCAAAAGAATATGGGTTGAATGGAACATAAGTAATTAAAGATGGATTTATGGAAAAGCTCCCTTTTTTTTACTTTTTAGATGAATCTTACTTAGATATATCTAAAAAGTAAATATTTGTAAAATAATATTTTAAAAAATCAATAAATACATAAAAATACAAAAATGTACTAAATTTTTATTTTTATTTATTTTTGTATTTTTGGTATTTATTGAATGTTTTTTTAAAAAAATTCACAAATATTATACTTTTTAAATATATTTATGTTAGGTGTATCTAAAAAAAAAATAATTAAAATATTTTTAAAAATTCAGTAAAAAGAAGGAAAAAAAACACGAAAAACAAAAAAATTTAATTTTTTAAAAAATAAATACTGAGTTATGAAACCAAACAAGTTGATAGAATGAAGCAACCTCTAATATGATATATATAAATTATATATATAGAAAAAAAATTTAAAATCATAGAAGCAATCTAATAGGATGAAGAAGTTTTTTCAGTGCAAAATACAAAAAGAATGTATGATAGGAGAAGAATAAGATATGTATTTTTTTATTTTGGAAGCCAGTTTATATATAAAATACTATATATATATATATATTTAAAATGCTATGGTAAATAATATTTTTCACAAAAATAAGAGACCATGACCTCATAATCTCTCCTAATTCCGTCTTAATCACGAGACATGTCTTTAGTGAATGGGCACTTAGAGTAGACCATTTCATTTTAAAACATATGAAAAGCATCAAAAGTTTGTGGACGGTTAGTAATTTGAGTAATGCTATGGTCGATGAAAGAAATATTTATAAAAAAAAAATGTGAAGATTTTTTATTTTTTAATTAGTTTGTGGTATTTGATGAGTAATGTTATAAGATTTTAGGAAAGAAATGTTATAAAAAATTACATGAAGTTTTAAGAAATAATCTAGTGTGGTAGGTGTTAAAAAAAAAAAAGGAAAAAAAAAAAAGGGTGACTTATCTTAGCACTCATTTGTCATAATGATTTGGGGTGGTTTGAGACTAAAATACTCACAAAAAGGTAAAATAGGTTAAAAAGTCAGTAAGACAAAATGTTACATCCAAATCATAATCATTTTATTTTTTTCTTTCACAAAAGTCAAAAAATGTCAAAAAACTTATCCCAAATGAGATTTTTTAGCCCTAAACTAAAAAAGTCAAAAGCCAAAAAGTTAACCCATATCCAAACGAATCCTTAATGTAAGTATATTTTAATTTTGAAATCTTAGTTTACAAATAGTATAAACTTTAGGGGTTGTTTGGGAAGTGTTAGATTAACATACTTTTTGACTTTTTACGAAAAATGTAAAATATAGGTTGGGGAGTGATGTGGTAGAGAAATGATATAACCCAAATAAGAAGTGATGTGACCAAAATAAGATAATTGTGACCCAAATAAGACAATGCCTTAATTTTGTCTTATAATGCTCTGTGATTGATAGGTTATAACTTGGAGTATGTAATTACATAATATATAATAAAATATCACAAACTAATCCAAAGGTAGAGAATTTTCATAAAATTTTTTCATAATATTTCTTTCATAAAGCGTAGCATTACTCGTATTTTATTGTATGTTATTCAATCACATATACTATAAGTTACAATTTATCAATCATAGAACGCTATAAGACAAAACTAGTCAAATTACTTTTTGAGTGATAAACATATTTACACTAAGGTAAGCCGATTTTCTTATTTTGTTACCTATCACACTAGATTATTTCTAAAAGTTTCACGAAATTTTTTATATTTCTTATATGAAACCTAACATAACTCCAAATTATCATTTTGCCCTTCAAATTATCACTCAAAAAAAATTTAACCCAAGGGTAGAGAATCTTCATAAAATTTTTTAATAATATTTTTTTCATAAAACGTAGCATTACTCGTATTTTATTGTATGTTATATAATTATATACATTAAGTTAACAAAACTAAATTTATACTATTTGTAAACTAAGACTTTAAAATTAAAACATATTTACACTAAGGTAAGCCAATTTTCTTATTTTGATTTATATCACACTAGATTATTTCTAAAAATTCCATTAAAATTTTCAGACTTCTTTTATGAAACCTATCATTACTCCAAATTATTATTTTGTCCTCCAAATTATTACTCAAAAATCAATTAACACATGTTCTTTTACCGATCACGCTAGATTATTTCTGAAAGTTTCATGAAAATTTTCATATTTCTTTTATGAAATCTAGCATTACTCTAAATTATCATTTTGCCCTCCAAATTATCACTCAAAAATCAAATTAACCCATGTTCTTTTAATAATATTAATTTTATAACTAAATTGTCCGATTTTGCATCAATTTTACCCTCACTGTCAATTGTCCTCTAAAATCAGATAGAAATTGCTGATATGGCATCCAACCTTCATTTGAAATTCATTTTACCCTTCAAACTATCCCCCAAAATATCAATTAGACCCCTGAACAAAATGAAATTTAGGGGTCTATTTGATATTTTAGAGATAGTTTGGGTGCCAAAATAAAATTTTAAACGAAATTTCGGTGCCATGTCAGGAACTTCTGTTTGATTGGATAAAATTGATTCAAAATCAAATAATGTAAGTGTAAAATTGATATTATTAAAATAATATGAATTAAATTGATTTTTCAGTAATAAAATTATTAAAAGAACCTGAATTCAACAAAAATGATGATATTTCCTCTTCAACTCTATGTTGAAGTTGTTCATTGTCTATTAATAGTAATAAGGCAATACACTGGTCATAGAGAGCTCTAGAAAAAGAGTTTTGAATTGAGCTCTACTTAAGTAGTTAAAAAAAAAAATTTGGCAAAACATTACATCAATAGGTAGGCTCCATCTATTAGAGCTCTTAGTTTAGAATTCTCAAACATTTTTGAAGGCCATAATAGCTTTAGCAAAGGGGCAACATGCCTTTTGCCAAATTTACTATTTCATTTTAATTTACTTATTTGAATTATGTTTATTGATTTTCTGTGATAATAATATTTATGGCAGGTTTGGTCCATCGGACCGGTTTCGCTCTGTAACAAGGAAGTTTTGGACAAGTTTGAGAGAGGCAACAAAGCCTCCATTGATGAGAAAGAGTGCATACAATGGCTCAACTCCATGAAACCAAACTCAGTCCTCTACGCCTGCCTCGGCAGCCAATGCCGCCTAGTTCCACCACAGTTAATCGAGCTCGGCCTCGGATTAGAATCCTCAAAACACCCCTTCATTTGGGTAATCAAAACAGGAGGAGAAAGATTCCAAGAGCTAGAAAAATGGTTGATTGATGAGAATTTTGAGGAGAGAGTTAAAGGGAGGGGACTTGTGATCAAGGGTTGGGCACCTCAGCTTCTTATCCTGTCCCACCCTTCAATCAAAGGGTTCTTAACTCACTGTGGTTGGAACTCAACCGTAGAAGGGGTTTGCTTTGGTTTGCCAATGGTGACTTGGCCTATGTTTGCTGAGCAGTTCTTGAATGAGAAGTTGGTTGTGGAAATCTTGAGGATTGGGGTTCGAGTTGGCGTCGAAGTGCCGGTGAGGTGGGGAGATGAAGAGAGAGTTGGTGTGGTGGTGAAGAGAGAAGAGGTTGAGAAGGCTATAGAGAGAGTAATGGAAGGGGGTGAAGAAGGAGATGAGAGAAGAAAGAGGGCAATAGAGCTGGGAGAGAAAGCAAAGAGAGCCATGGAAAATGGAGGTTCTGCTCACTTGAACATATCACTCTTAATTGAGGATATAAAGAAAAAGGTTTGGACTTAGAAAACAGAAAACAACAGTAATCTCAACTACATGTTTGCATTATGGGTAAGATTTTTTACTGTAAAGTGTTGGATGATGGTTGGAAAAAGAATGGAGAGAATCTTCTTTCTTTTTGGAACTGAATCCAATTTTTATTTAGAATGGATGGGTCCTATCTATATAAACTGGCTCCAGTTTCTTTACACATATCTTTCCTAGTCTCTTCTTTCAAGTAAATAAATTTTTATTTTTTTTTCTTCTTTCGAGTTGATAAAAAAATGTATGTTCTTTATTAATGCTTTTATTGTAAGAATAATGAAATTCCCACTTCTCACAACACCATTATAGATATTGTTACATATATGCTAGCAAAATTAATTAAGTTTGAATGAAGTCTCTCTGTCAATGGTTATACATATCAGTTGTGAATATAGCTTCAATGAGGAAGAAGCCAATCTTGTCCATCAATGTATGAAACATCCATGAAAGGTGCAGCTTCAGATTGATTCAGTTGCCTTCCATATGAGACTCTGCCTGTGTAGTTTGCTCCAGGTCCCAAACACCCATACTCCCCAAAGAACACAGTCCTGCAAAACAATATCATTTTAACAAACAAAACTTCAATAATCAAAATAAAACTAGTAATAAAGTTGGGATGAAAATGTATAAAGGTCTATATTTCACATCCATCTCATAATTTGATTCATTTCTAGATATAATGTGTCCTTGAAATGGAAAATGGAAAACAGCTAATCTCACTTTGGCTCTCAGAGATATTTCATTAGTTTCATGCATATCTTATTATTAAAAAAAAAAAAAAATGATATTTATCACTGATTAAATTTCACTAATTTAAAACTAAGCATTGGTTTAGTGGATGCTACTAGATGTCATGTCGAGATTCAAGTCTCACTATTACATGATGCAACTTTCTTTTTTCATATTATTCTCCTCCTATCGAGTATCACTCTTTCTTTTCCCCTATTGTTCCCCACTTACTGATTTTTTTAGCTCCTTCGTAATTGTCCACTACATCTATCATGTATTTGTACCTGCAGTTATTTTTTGGTATTGGGATCCTCTATCTCTGAAATGTTCTTATCCCCATTTCATGCGCTTACATCTGCACAATCTTGCATTTAATTAATTTTAATTTAAATAAAATCATATCATGCGACTCAAAACACAAGAAACAAGGGACTAATTTTTTGGGCATGAAGGATACCATCCCTAAATGAGCACTAATGTTTTGGGCCAAAAAGTAGGTTCAAAACCGACTAATGTGACAATTCTTTATTAGTTAAGTCTTATCAAAAATACTCTAATATCCGACCCTTCATCATAAGTTTTGATATGACAATCATTTTCTTTTTTAAATATAAATAAATTCTATATACACAAATATTTATTGTTAGATGCATGATGAGAAAGATCCATGAAAGAGAGAAGAGGAAGAAATAGCAATTAGGATCAACCACAGACTGGTCTCTAGAGGGGTCTCTCCAATCATTCCACCCATCCAAAGCAACAACCTCTGACATGTAGGTTTTAGAGAAGACTACAGAGGCATATGCACCCCAAGCTCTCCCAAGCCAAATCCTCCCACTTCCACCAATGCTACAATTCACAAAGGAGAAGCCCGTGTTCTCATTCATTGAGTTCCTCCCTTGTGCTGTGATTGCTCCACTTATCCCTACTGACACTTCTATTGCTATGGAACTTAATGTGCAATCCTGCCCATAACAACATTAAACTTGTTAATATAATAATCAATAGTCAATTATAAGTTTTGACGATGAGTGATGTTAAAGTTTGTTGGTCATCAATTAAGTTTTGAGACGTAAATCACAAGAAATGTCAGGTAATTATGCAGTTATTTTGAAATATTACGTGACATTATTCATATGATAGTTTTAATCAATGATGTAGCAAAAAAAATCGTGGGTATGGCAATAATACTCCATTCATTCCAAAATAATAGTCCAAAAAATCCTGGGTATGGGAATTTAACTTTTTTTTGGTAATATAATTATTACACCTTAAAAAATTGATTTTCCAAAATTATCCTTTGATAGTATATTTTTTGGAGAATATCAATTGTTATAATTGTACTTTTTGTATTGTTAATGAATTTAAAAGAATGGTAAAATAAGAAATTCATATTATTCTAGTCCTTTATTTTTTAAAAGGGACTAATATTTTAGAATAATAAAAAATAAAATAATGGACTAATATTTTGGAATGGAATGTGTAATTATCTTTATTAGGGAGTTGAAAATAAGAAATATTAGCATCGCATAGACAAAAAGTCACATGATAGTTGAGGACTACTCAATAATTAAAAAAAAAAAAAAATTGAAGGAAATTAGCATTGATTTTCAACTTAGCCTTTTAAGATGCTGAGTAAAATTACCAAATATTTCTTTTTAACCCAAAAAAAAAAAAAAAAGAAATTACATAAACATAAGAAAAATTTACCTATAAATCACATTTTGAGAAATGGTGATCTATTTTATCCGAAGGATTTTCTTATAGACCAATTAGTCATATTAATTTTAGAAAGACAAATTTAATATATTATTTAAAAATTCGATTTACGGTTATACCCTTATTTATATTATATTTCCTTCTTTTTTTTTTCTTTTGTACTACAAAGGTAAAGTACACAATGTATGGGAATCAAATTTGGATTAATTTTTACGGTGGTGATAGAGACCCCCTTTTCAGGACCCCCTTTGGACCCCCTCTTACTCTCATTGGTCCATTTTTCCTGCACATCCAATCCCCTCTTGCCATGTGGCAAATGGGGTAAAGGGGGTCATGTTTTGAGGGGGCACAAAACATTATTCTAATTTTTATAAGAAAATCTTTTTTATTTGGAAAATATTTCAAAATGAGTACAAAAATGACTTGAAATATAAGATCCTTCAAACATTCCAAAAGGATGTAAGATTTTTCAAATGTTTCCAAAGGAGTATAAAAATTATTTAGTAAGTTTTGTCTAAATGTATAATTTTAAACTGTAATACTCTAATGTAACATTTCAAAAAAAATAAATTAGTGTAACACCCTAATGTAACAAAAAAAAAAAATTCATAAATATATTTTTCCCAAACGTAACATTTCATATAAAAACTCCAACATTCTAATGTAACCAAAAAAAATAAAATAATTATTAGTGTACTTTTTCAAACGTAACACTCTTTAATATAATACTCCAAAAAAACTCATTAATGTAACCTTATAATAAAACTCCTTAGTGTAACATTTTAATGTAACACACACAAAAATTCTTAGTGTACTTTCCCTAAATGTAACACTCCAATGTAACACTAAAAAAAAGGATGTGGAATTTTTCAAACCATTTCAAAAAAAGTACAAATATTCCTTAGTAACTTTTGGACAAATGTATAATTTCAATCTGTGAGTGTTATGTTTGGAAAAAAAATATACTCGTGAGTTTTTTAGTATTTTTGTGTGTGTTACATTAGAATATTACGTTTGGAATTACACTCATTGGAATGTTACATTTAAAAAAAGGACACTAAAGAGTTTTTTTTTTTTATATGTTACATTGATGTATTACGTTTGGAAAAAATACACTAAGAATTTTTTTTTTTTTTTTTTAATGTTACATTATTACGTTTGGGAAAAGTAAACCATGGAGTTTTTTAGTTTGTTACGTTAAAGTGTTACGATATTAGAGTGTTAAATTAGAGTATTATGTTTTTGTTCATAATGTGAGATTTGTTCCAAAATGAGGAAAAATCCAAAACTTCTATAGTGTGAATTACCTAAATGTTTAATTTTACATTTTGATAAACCCACTTTTATTCCTAAAAAATTAAACTCAAACATGTAAATGACTACCTTTTTATATAATTTTCACTTTAATGGGATCTTTGGGTTCATAAGAAAAAATAGAGGATTAAATAGTCCACAAGATCACATTTTGGAATTTATTGGTGTTTCACCTTATGAGATTAAAGTTACAATTAAATTTTTGATTATACAATTATATATACAATATATAAAAAAATACTATAAAAAAAACAATCAATATTTTATCAAAATAATAATATCTACCACCACTATTATATAAATATACTATCTATAGTTAACTATTATTTACATTTATATTTTTTAAATATATAAATAACATATTTATCTTATTTTTTTATACATTATTTAAAACATAAATAATAAATATTAAACGAGTCAGCTTATTAAAAACTTAACGAGCTTGAGCTCGAACGAAAAAAAAAAAAAAAAATTTAACGAATCAAGTTTAAACAAATTCTTACTGAGTCGAGCTTGAGCCTGTTTACAAACGACTCTATTCATTTACAGCATTACTTTAAGGAGAATTGAACCAATAATTTCTTCTTAAAAACCAAACTCTTAAAAAACACAACCGAGATATTATCTTTCAATATCTTCATTATTTTTACCAGAGATAGTCCTATTAATTTGAAAACTTTAACTATGATGGAAAAAGTTGCTGCGACACCTTTTTTTGGGAACCCTCACCGCTCTTAATGCATTGTGGTTAGTCAATTTTTTGTTTTTATTTTTATTTTTTTTTTCTCTTATCTCTAGACATGTGTCTATGAAAATTGTGAGGTTTAAAAAAGCAAAAAAAAAAAAGTATTATTCCTGAACTATGATTTGTTGTATACGTGGAGCTGGTCCTAACAAATTGCACTACATATCTTATGTCAATAGTACCGAAATGTCATTTCTATATATTGTAATGATTAATTTGAACAAATATGATGCTTCGTCACCACAAAATGTGAATGCACGTAATCATGTTTGATATTGTTTTCAAAATTTATTTTTTGTTTATTTTTATTTTTTAAAAAACAAAAGCAATGTAAAATTTGAAATAAATCATCATTTTCGTTTTTATGTAAAAACAATTTTCCAAAATCCAAAAACCAATATGAAAGTGCTTTCTTTTCAAAAATAATTTTTGGAAATGACTTATGAAACACTGTTTTCTTATCAATGTGCCCTTCTTTTTTTCTTTTTTTTTTTATCACAAACAGAATACAAAGCATATTTGATGGGGATGATTATGTAAATACCTCATAAAGTGATCTACCATTTCCAAAGATGAAATCAATAGAACCTTGGATGAAACACTCCTTGAAATAATGTCTTCCACGATCATCATTGAGGGTGTCTTGTGCTCCATAAAACCCACACCCATAAAATGCAGCTTCATCACTTGCTATCCTCAGTGCCACTGCCTGAGCTCCGATCGCTCCTGGGTATGGTGGCGGCGCTGTATTCTTTTATTTTTCAAAACAAAATTCACAAAAACATCCTCATTATTAATATATCAGTTTACAAGTATTGATCACCACAGAACTTCAATTTGAAATGAAACATTTACAAAAACAAAAGTTAATTACACTTGGTACCTGTGTACTTATCAAAATCTCAGTTTAATCCATTCATTTTTAATTGTAACAGTTTGAATTCTTACACTTTAAGTCAAGTTATAATATCACATTTTTATCCGTCTAACCATTAACCAGGTTAACGACACTTGTCATTTGAAACATGTGTGACATTTTTATTGTCTCATTAACAATCTTACACTTAAAATCTCACTTTAATCCTACAGTTTTACCAAACTCTTACTTTAGTCTCTCCATTTTCAATTTCGGTTAGCTTTATTAATGGTAGATATGTTACAATTGAAAGTAAAATGACCAAAGTAAAATTTTAGTAAAAGTGCGAAGTGTAATTTACCAAAAAAAAAAAACAGAGAAAGAAAGTGTTACCTGAAAGCTGATGTTGTAAGCAATGAAGTTGGGAGCAAAGATGGAAACTGTGGCACTGTATACAGTTCCTCCAGTGGAATTTGCAGTGTCATTCCAGGAAATGGCAGTGTTGAGATAACCCAGTCCTTGAAATATCAAATTGGTCTTGTTAGCAGGCACTGTTACTTTCTCCCTGCACTCACCATGGATTGTAACCTCATTTATCATGTAGGACAAACTCTGATAATGCATAGAATCCGATCATAGAACTAGAACAGGATCGAGAGAGTTATGTGATTAAATTTTGTACGAGCTTATCGATCATGTAATTGTCTAACAATTCTGGAAGTGACTTCAATTTGATCAAGTGACTCTAGTGACCAGGATCAAAACTTATTTGTCATCACAGTATTGATAACTAAGAGGTAGAATTCATTAAATCAATACAGCATATGAGATGATAAATAATTTTTAGATAAATGTGATCTAATTATGTGATTATTGGTATCCAATCAATTTTATTTTTTATAAGAGTAATCTATATAGTGATTTTTTATTAAAAACTAAGCAATTCAAATGATCGAGTTAGACCAGAAAGGAGCCCACAACTCATGAAGGTGGACCTCCAATCCAATTAGTAGAAAATTTTTCAAAAATAAATATATAAACAAAACACAGACCATTGTAAGATTCACAATGAAATGAGAGTGTGTCAAAAACTTCTCTAGCTATGGCATATTAATGACCTGTATATGCCAGAATCGATCAAGATGAGTGTCCGAGAAGGGCTTAAATCAGGAGCAGCATCCACTGCCTTCTGCACACTGTTGAAATTCCCACAACCCTTCAAATCAACAGTCAAAACAAGCCACACATTGTAATTTGAAACAAGACTAGACTTCCATTTTGAGTCATCACATGTGACCTTTCGCCTCCTCCGACGGCGGTGCGCTCGGCGGCCAAGCCTGTCTATGAGGGAGAGAATGTTGTCTATGCCACTTTGATCAACAACACTTGTCAGAAAATCAAGTTCAAGGTAGGTTTGAGGAAAGTTGGCAATGGCGGTGGCGGTGGTGGTTGGGGAAGAAGGTAAGAGTAAGATGATGGAAAGAATAGCAATGGCAATGGCAGAGAGCCAAATGAAAAGCGTTTTGTTTATATTCATGGTTTAAGGCGCACACACTACTGGTGTGATTGCTTTAGTGTTATAGTGCTGTCATGGGTTAAAATAAGTTGAGGGGTAGGAGGATCTGGTTAAATATATGGGAATTTCATAGATATGTTTTTAATATATTTAAGCGTGAATTACACCAACGGCCCCTATAGTTTGGAGTTTGTATCACTTTGATTTCTAACTTTTCAATTGTGACATATATGACTATAAATTTTGAATCTTGTTCCAAATAAGTACAATTGAAGATACTATTGGATTTTTTAAGGACAAATTCGTTAATTTGATAAAATATAAATTAATTTGACAAAAATAAATGTCAAACAATTATTTTTGAATTTTTTAAAATTATTTGTACCTACTAAAGATAAAATTATATAAAATTGATAAATCTTTTAGACATTTATTTATTTTTTTACTAAATTAAATTTTATTATGTATTTGGATGATGATCGTGTAAAATTAATTTTAAAAAATTAATCATATAATTTTTATCAATTTTACACAATTTTATCTTTGGTGGGTAAAAGTATTTTTTTAAAATTTTAAAATATTTTTTTGACATTTATTTTTGTCAAATTAGTTTATAGTTTATCAAATTGACGATTTTACCCTTGAAATTGAGCAATGGTATGTTCAATTATCCTTATTTAAAACAAAATTCAAAATTCAAGATCAAATGTGTACAATTAAAAAGTCAAGGACTAAAGTGACACGAGACCCAAACTATAGGGACTACTAGTGTAATTTGTCCTATATTTAAATAAATTAATATCAAACACTTTTAAAATATTACTTTTAAATTTACTGTGTCAAAAATTGAGTCGTAGTTGATTGATTCTTAAATAAATCAATAACTAGCATATAGGTCATGTTTAGTGCAGTTTATTATAAATTAAAAGTTGATAATCAAAAAACAAATGTTAAAAGCACATTATAAATTAAAAGTTGATAATTAAAAAACAAATGTTAAAATCATCTCTCTCCCAGCTTCTAGAATCTAGATAATCATTTTTTTTAATTTATTTAAACTATTTATGACTAATAAGTTATAAAAATAAAAATTACGCCAAATAATCTGATACAAATTTCTAAACTAATATAAGTTATATAAACATGTCATTTTAGTTGTAACAAACATCTCCATACAATTGTTCTCATTTAAGTCAATTTGGCTGTAATATTTTAGAGACTGGCCATTTTTCATTTAAATATCAGATATATGGAGATTTTAGATTTCTACTATCGATATAAATATGTATTTTAATGTTTTATTTATAAAAATAAAAAATAATAAAAATTTAAAAAAAAAAACATATATATATATTGGAGTGAAGGAGGTTTTTTAGTGGTGAAGAGTGATGATTGGCGTAGGAGGTAAGAAAAGCATGGGGACTCAAAAGAGTGATCGATGATGTGTCTGCGTGCTAAGATGATTACTGTTTCCACTTTGAGTTTGGGAGGACATTGGAAGACACACACGCTAAGTTTGAGAGATTTTGGTCTTGACTTTGTCATTAAAAATTTTTAAAAAAAAAATACAATATTATTAGTTAATTTTGAAATACTATATCTCATTATTTACATGATATTATTAAGAAAATATAAAATAACAAACATATTACGTTAGTTATTTCTAATCTTTCAATCACTTAATAGAAAAAATTGACATTTTATAAATTTTTTCGCTAGATTTTAATTGAGTTTATTAGATAAATAAGACCATCTCCAACGGTTAACCAAATCCAACACCAAATTTAAATTTTGATGAAAAAGGCCCCTTTTCATGTTCCAACCGTTTCATCAGATTGATATCAAATTCGATTAAAGAAATCTTTCACCAAATCTGAGTAAGTATTTCAAATAAATTATTCTTGACCGTTGGGATGAGAGAACCGGGCGACCATCCGGGTGACCAACTGGTTGACCAACCGGTCACCCCAGAAAAAAAATTCAAACAGTTCACTAAACAGTTCAAACAGTCTAAAAAAAAAAAAAAAAAAATTTTTTTTGCCTAGGTGGTCGACCGGCCGGTTGACCACCCGGTCGACCACCCAGGAGTCCAAAAAGTTCAATTCAAAAGGTTCAAACCGGTTAAAAAAAAAAAAAAAAAAAAAAAATTTGGGCTTCACCGGTTGACCGGCCGGTCACCCAACCGGTTGCCCGGCGCCAATTTGGTGAAACGAATTTGATGAAAACTGTTGGAGCGCGAAGTATCAAATCAAGAAAATCGCATATTTTTTACTCAAATCTGATGAAACTTTTGCTGAACCGTTGGAGATGCTCTAACAACGCATATAATATTTTAAGGCTTATTTTGAAAAGTAAGAACAAAATTAGTTTATTAATTTTTTTAAAAAAAGCATAAAAAGATTAAAAAAAATAATATAACTCAAATAAATTAATAAATTGATTTTTTTTATATTCCAAACGATGGAACTTTGACTTTTGTAAGGGAGGATGGGGCGGTGTGGGACGGGTTAGTGGGATTATGGCATTGAGAAATGATGATGTTGAATTGAGGGCTCATTTTGGAATGATGTACTTGCAATGAAGAGATTTCACCATCAATTTCATAAAATTGTAGGGTGGTTGATTAGTAAAGATAAAGTTGATAATTTAAGGTAAATTGACTTATTTGTTAAAACATAAATCTAATAAAGACCTTATAATTAAATTTTAAATAAGTGGTTCGAGCCTATTTACACTCTATAAGAGTTGAATATGACATTACTTCACACTAAGAATCTGATTGTATTTAACCCAATTCGATTATAATATAAAAAGTTTGGGAAAACATTGCTAAGATAAAGTGGAGCGTATGTTATCTCATAATATTGTTCTCATATTTAATCCCTTAACTATAACTATTGAGTCATTTGTGCAAGTTAAAACTAAAGAATTCAATATAAACAAAGGTGTATTTTGTTAAAAAGTTATGCAATTAAAATCATTTATTACAAATAATTATAGTCAGCAAGTTATTTCAAATCTATCAATTCAAATCTCCCAAATTTATAATTGAATTCTAAATTTTAAATATTGTATTGAAATTCATATATTTAAATTTAAGGATGTCACGGGTTGGGTTTGGGCGGGTTTATAGAAATCTATTGCTCCATATCATATCGGGGGTGTGACAAATCAGAGGATGATGAAAGCGGGATGGGTGCAAGGTAGGAGTCAAGTTAATTTTGTAAGTTGAAAAATGAAAATATTAACAAAAATTATAAATAATATAGTATGAATAATAATTTATACTTAATGAAAATTATATCATATAAGATAGAAAATAAATGAATAAAAATTAATATTAAGTATAATATTTTAATATTTTAATTTTATTATAATGAAAAATAAATATTATATATATATATATATTATGTACATATAAATATATTTAATAAATATAATTAGGACATGATTCTAATGGAACGGGATGGGAAAAGTAAAATCCGCCCTTGTCCCACTTCTTAACTGGGGCGGAAAAAAATTCATACAGGACGGGGCGAGATCCCTCTCCATGCAATCTAAAAAGAACCTTTACCTATGCCTTTATCGTATGAGATCACAAAAGACATAAGAGGTGATAACACCGTTATATTTGTAAATAAAAATAATTTTTTATTCATAAATCTCATTTAAAGATATTTTAATTAAATAAATTCATCAAATAAAATTATAACTTAGTCTCGTGTATTTATAATTTTATTCTATGAGGTCTTTTTTTCTTAATTTATATTGTATGTTAGACTATTATACTCTTATGTCTATTATTGATATATATTATATAGAAAAATGATATACACATTTTTTTTTTTTGTTGCTACCTCTATTTTGGTAATTACCATTATTCACGTTTTTTTTTTTTTATTAGTTTCATTCAAATTTGTAGTATTATTTCATTGTGCTAGAGTTTCGAAACTCTCTAGTGGTAGGGTTTAAAAATTCTAACTTATATATGGTGGTGAAATAATATTATATTCCTCCATTGTTGCAATGGAACTTTGTGTTCTTCCATTGTCACTTTGTGTTCGAAATTCTGTGTTAGTCCATTGTTGCTTTGTATTTGAAACTCTATGTTCTTCCATTGTTGTAAGTTGAAACTCTATTTTTGTCCACTCAATTTTATTACAAACATATTCTTCAAATGTGGGTTTGGTTTTATTTGGATTGGTGGAATGATGAAATTGTATAAATTGTTAATGATAGTGATAATATAGATATGATGCTGAAGATGAGGATGTGGGTGATGTTTTTTTTATTTTTTAGAGTAATTGCGTTTTTTTATATTTCTAATTCTATTGTTACCATTGTTTCTATTTTTTTGTCAATTAATATGAATGTTTACATTTCACATCATTTGAAAGTCTGAGAAATAAGTATTGGAATATAGATATGGACATAATTATATATTTTGCAAGATATGAATGTTGACATATTATTAGTTATTTGTTGTTATACTTATTGTTTGAACAATTATTTTTTGTTATCATTAAACAATTGAAATAGTCTTTTTTTTCACTTTCAATTTTGTTTAATGTTACAGTGTGAATGTTTACATTGGTATGAATTTAGTTTTTCTAAGGTTAGTTGTATGTTAATTGTAAATTATGAATATTCATATTGTATTTTGATATTAGTTTTTTTTTTTTTTTACTATGTTTGTTAGATGAACAATTATTTTTGTTACCATTGAACAATCGAAATAATCAATTTTTACTTTTTTCAATTTTATTTTATATTTTCATATTGTAGTGTGAATGTTCACATTGGTATGAGTTTATTTTTTTTTTTAAACTAGTTGTATATTAATTGTAAATTATGAATATTCACATTGTATTTTGGTATAAGTTTTGTTTTTTCGAAAGAATATTGTATGCTTATTGTTTTTGTTACTATGTTTATTAGTTGAACAATCATTTTTGTTACTATTGAACAACTAAAATAGTCAGTTTTCACTTTTTTTAATTTTGTTTTATGTTTTCATGTTGTAGCGTAAATATTTACATTAGTATGAATTATTTTTTTTGAGACTAGTTATATATTAATTATAACTTGTGAACATTCACATTATATTTTAATATGAATTTCGTTTTTTCGAATGTTAGTTGTATGTTTGTTATTTATTGTAAACATTCACATTATATTTTAATATGTTTTGTTTTTTCAAAAGTTAATTGTATTTTTGTTGTTTATTGTAAATATTCACATTATATTTTAATTTTCATTTAGATTTTTTGTTGCATTGTTTTTCAAATTTTCAAATTATAAAAAAGTTCAAAATTCATAATTTGAGATTTTTTCCATGGAATGCGAGAGAGATTTTCTCTTTAAAATAAGGAAAAAAATTTCTCCATAGAATAAGGTAAAGATTTTCTCTTTAAAATGATGATGAAATTTTCTCCATAAAATGAGAGACTATTGTTATGTACTATTAATTTCAAAATAGAAACATTTGCAAACAATTAGAAATGATGATTTGGTCCTATTACATTAAATATAGAATACTAAAAAAAATATGGGTTAAATGAAATAGAACAATTAGAAAGAGGATTTATCAAAAAAATAGCCCTTGTAAAAAATACAAATAAAAATAAAGAGAGACCATGATACACACCTATACACCTTATAACTAAAAAAAAAATAGTATTATTTTATATTTTCTGAATTCTAACTATATATGTATATATATATAACCAAACACCATATGAAACATAATTAAAAATCTCATGAATTATATCTAAAATATTATCATAATTAAAGAACAAAATTAATTATAACTAAAAAAGAAAATTGTATAATTAAGAGTGCATGTATTATACCCCTTTCAAAGGTTGTATAGTAGAATTTCTCAAAAATAAATTAAAAGGACTATTATGCAAAACAACGTCCCCAAAACAGAAAACAGAAAAATTGGCTCATTTTAAAGGGATTTGTTATTATGAAAAGAAATTATAATGCATGATAAAAGGAATTTTGCAAACAAGACATCATTCAAAACCAATCCTGCTACTGAACTGAGATTTGCTTGCTCTCTGTAAAAATTAAAAAACAAATAAAATGCATTTAATATCACTATCTTTACAAAATCACAAGCCCTCTATGGTTTTGTTGTATCTTTAGTAAACTCTATTGTAACTCTATTTCATCTACTATTGACATTTTAATTCCAATGTTTTGTTTATAAAGGAAACAACTAATACTGAAAATAACTAATATTCCACCAAAATACACATCCAATGTACAAAAAGAAGACAAAGCCAACAACAAAAACTGCTTCGCAGCACTCAACTGGACTCCATAGGTAAATTAACACCATCTTGCTGAATAATTCGACACTGGGGAACCTTTTTTTGTAGCATAGCTGTTCCTTGGAAGGTCAACATTTGCCAACAGGTTTTTCTGTAGTCGCTAAGCTGCAGATCAACAAGGGACATACGAGAATATTAACGTCAAGAAAGGTTCAAATCTGTGCTAGTAAAAACGAGCAGATTATAACACATTCATACTTGTTCTGGGGACATCTTTTCAAAACCAAATTTCTGTGTCCATATAGATTCTGCTTCTTCAGCAGCAGGGAGCACCAAGCTCTTCACGTTCAAGAACGCAAGGAGTTTCTCAATGCACGAAAACAATATCTGGAAGTAGCCCTGTTCAAGTATCGGATTTTCAGAAAATATATTAGAATCCAATAAAGAAAGAATACAAACTACTGTTAAAGATGAATGTTGAGGTTTTTTTTTTTTTCCCTGAAAATCTTTAACCCAAATGATTCATTAGGTTTCTGCTGATTCACAATATAAGTATGGTGGTTTATATTTAAATTAATTAGAAAAAACACTGATATCCCCTCAAATCAATTACTTTTGCCCTGCCGAATTTTGGCATTGACAGAGTTCAGTCGCAGGAGTTAAGAAAATGGCATACACGTGCATGCAAGAGGAAGCACATATTAACCTCACCTTGCCTTGGTTACCATTACTTGTTGCAACTAAAGGGAGTTCCGCAATTTCCTGTCCAAAAACTCTGAAGATTCCAGCTGACACAACTGATGAACTGCATGATAAGGAAAGAATCCTGTTACTCAACCTTGGAGCAAAAATGCATTGATTCATCAAAATAAAAATTCTTCTTTTAATTCCTTTCTTAGGTGAGGTAACCTCGAATGGAATCACCAAAAAAAAGTACATTTTTGTTGGAAAAATTCTTACTTTATGATTAATACTGCACAATACATTCCTGCAAAATCTTGGCCCCTTATGTTCCTTCTACAAGAGACAGATACATACAAACACAAAAACAGAGAGGAGAGACAGAGAGAAGACAAGAATGGAAATACATCAGCAAGGAAGAGGGTAAAAAAAGGACAACAAAAAATAAGAAAAAAAATGGAGAAAAGTAAAAAGTATGACAGGCCCAAAGATACGATGGTTACCCATAAACCATAGATGGGATAAAATCACGGCCAGTTGCTGAGTCAACTATAGGGTCAAAGCAATCCTGAAAAATAAGCATGAGCAAGTATTAACAATTGTTTTGACATTAGACACCTTAAAGCAGTATATCAACCATTATATTGTTTTTCAGCTTAAACTCTAGTGAACAACCACACTAACAGATTACCAAATGCACATAGCAAGCATGTCACTAGAACTCGGAAAAATTAAGTAAAGATTTGCTGAAGCCTTTTTATTTTTTTATTTTTCTAAGCAAACTGAAAACCACTTTCTATATTTTCCATTTTTCAATAATTAATCCTTTTTTTTTTTCACTCAACTTAATTATATGTATCTTTATATGAATTAAATGTTTCTTACAAGACTCGTGAAGTCATTGTTACAAACAATACTTCGTTAACTCATTGTTACAATCCCTATGAATGCAAAGAGAATAGACCAGGGATTTCTTTGTACAAATCAGTCAAGTTGGAGCCAGGGCATCAAAATGAATATGCTTAGAGTAGACTCAGGGCTGAACTTCTAGAAATATGCTTAGAGTAGACTCAGGGCATCAAAATGAATAAGCTGTATGTCAATCAAATTAGCCTGCCTATCAATTAAGAAAGCATGAGCACCACACAGAGGTCAAATGACTAGATGTTCACAATACAACTTTTAGGAGGCATGGGTGAGTCAAATTATTAAGTCACAGTAACTTCTGTTTCTATCTGTAATATTCCTTGAAGGATAGACAACGACTACAAGAATACATGCATCTTTAATTCTTTGACAGGTTAAAATAAAAAAATTAAAAAGCGGTAAAATGGTGCTGAGGGAACACCACCATTTACACAGAAACTGAAACCAAAACTATATCCGTATACAACAAATCAAACCTTCGTAAGTTCCAATTTTACACGAAGCACAACAGCTACACACACACACCCAAAAATATATATATATATATATTATTACATTCTCTGTGACAAACTATAGAAATAATAATATTAAAAAAAAAACATTTTAAAATTGAATTCATCTCACATAATCACACAGACATGTCAATCCATAAAAACATGCATCCCATGTCTATTAAAATTAATTAAAAGAGACAGAATTGTAAGATATAGTTTTTCAATCACAACCAAAATACTACCAAATTATGTTCACACTAATTGCAAGCAAGCACTAAATCACTGGACAAATTCGGTATCAAAGTACAGCACGAATAGTACTTACATGGAAGATGGCAACAGCTTTTGAGAGCAACAATCTAGTTTCAGGAGAAGCAATTGTACCACTGAGAATCCTCCATCTCACATCAAAATCAGTGACAGTATCAGCAACTTTTTCCTCATGCTTCTTCTTTATGACATCCAAAAGAGAATCTGGGATCTTCTCTTCTCCACGAACGAGCAAATTCTGCAAAGCAGAATAGATCCTCCTACAAACCATGCAGCAGAACCACTTCCCTTCTGGCAGTTCCTGTTGCATAAGTGGCTTCAAATTTTGATCTAGAAATAAAGTAGCAGGTGTTCTGTGCAAACAATGGAATTTCTCATACAAAGTAAAGTAGGTGCAAACAATGAAAAACAACATATGTGCACACCTTTAGATCATCCATTTTATGTTTCTTCAAGCAGCCAACATGATATTCCTTCTCACACTGGGAAGCAAATGAATAATAGCATGTTCTAGTTAGTCAGTATAAGCACAAGGAGATTCATAGCAAGGCATTCTACATTCAAATCTCTATTATCAGAATTGTACAATTCGCAATACATAATGCACAATTCAGTTCAATACACCAAGCAATTGATTCATATCTAAGGAGTGAATCGATGAATGCAAGAATTGCATCAGAATGTTGGACACGCTTTTAGGACTGTTCACAGAGTGTTGTGTCCAACATGAAACGCATCCTCCATTGAGGTGTTTGTGCTTCTTAGATTATCATAAACTGTGGCATAATCAATAATGTAATATTGGATCATAGATCATGTCAGGGATTGTACACACATCTCTTGCCATAGACTCAAGCATCTTCCCTATTACACCCATGTGCATCATTTAAAAGAAGCAATTCATTTATTTATATCGTATTTATAGTATATCTTCAATATCTATTCGTTTAGATATATTTTTGTGTATCAAAAATTAAAACAGAATCTTTACGGTTTGCAACCCAATTGATTCACAATTCAACAAAAGGAAATTTCAATTCACAATTTGACAACTATGATTCAAATCACTTTATAACTCGGATGAGTTCAAAAAGAAAAAAAAAAGGAACTAACATAAAGAACAGAGAGTACCTGATCACAAACTATTACTGTGTGTGGACCAAATCCAGATTTTCTAAACTGATAACCTCTGCATAAAGCAGATTGAAAAACATCAACCTCTAGATAAACCAACAAATGAGGGACGTAAAAAAAAAGGATGATATTAACTAAAGGTAAAGTTTAATATAAGCACAATGTCAGACTCAGAATGAACAGCAATAAAAATCATGAAGAAAATCTAAGGATTGACAAATTAATCTTGCATAGCATAACCAGTACCTGCACAAAACACATGCAATGACCTCAGCATCTTCTGGATTTTTGACAATTCGAATGCAGCGCTTGGTTATCTGTTCAATAAGATCAACTCCTGAAACTCTTCCAGCTGCTACAGCATTAGCATTATGCTCCACAAACTTCTCCCTTTGGAACATGTTCTGGCAATATTTACAATACCATTTACCACGAGGAATGCTCGACAGTGATGCACATTCTGCATAGGTCAGTAAGAATGTACATAAAAATCACTCACATTGACCACCACCATGGAACCAATTCAGAAAGGCAACTAGTACAGTACACGAAAGCAGTCTAAAAATCAAGCAAAAGAAGCAAACAGGAATGTTTTATTGCACAATTCTTAAATTCAGGTACAAAATGTCAGAAGTCTGGCATTTTCTACAGAGTACCTTTAGAGTGTTACCGTTTACATGAATCCCACTACTCTGATTTGTGATTTCAGAAGATAGTTTATTTGCTCCTCTTAATTCTAACTAGAGGCTTCAAAGATATCAATTAATGAACGAAATTTAAATTTAATTTTTAAAAAAAAGGCTCAGTTTGCTCCTCTAGTTATGTACTTCAGTGTCTTGCTTTTAGCTTACACACCAATATAGAAATTCAAAATGATATTCATGTAAGATACACAATAAGAGCAACAAAGCTGATGAAAAAGCTAGTAACAAGTATCATTCTTTGTAAGAATTTGAATTTCACCTATATGGAACGCCCTTGGGCATACATCACAAAGCAATAGATTCCCACCATCAGCACAGATGGTGCATAGGTCATCGTTGTCCTTGGCAGAATGTTTACGACCTTTCAATAGAGATATTGCAAATTCATGGAGAGACACCCCATTTGAAGTGTAAATGTATTGATAGCTGTGGGTAACAAAGACAGCATTTAAAAATAATTTTTAAAAATAGACAAACCACTATGATTTTACAACAGGGAAGAAATGACTCACGGCTTTTTACGTGAGGCCCAACCAGCATGAACTTCAAACTGTGAGGGGCTGACCTGCTCATTCATAGTAATGAATATGAAAACTCTTAATAGAATTTTTAGAAGGTCTGAGCGTAGGAAGAAAAATACCTCCGAGTTGCAGCAACGACATAATATTCCCAGGCCCCTTTTAAAACCCTCAAGCAATTTCTGTTAATAAGAAGTGATTACTTCATATGATCAAAATTATTAAACCGATAAAACATCTAAACTTTACATCAACAACCTGCCCTTGAGAATAGTACGCTACTTCAGTTCCATCTGGTAATCCATTATCCTCAAAAACCAACTTATGCAACCGCAGATCTCTAGATAAAAGACATCACAAGACCAACAGAAATTATTTCTCAAATCATACGTTGAAGAACAAGCTAAGCTAGAAGAATGATACCCCAACCATACATAATTATATACGAACTTTTTTGTTATCTTCCATTTGCTCTTCTTTTGTGAAGATGTACTAGGAGAAGCACTTTTAGAGGGCCTTGCAACCAAAACAGCTTTTGATGACCTGGTACATCCAGATGAAATCATTCAAAGACAGAGAGAGAGTCGATAGTCACAGGACATTAAATTAAATAAAAACAAATACCCACTTTTTTGTATTATTTGGTAGACTCTTATTTTGTGATGAAATGCGCACTGAAGCACTTCCATTTGACTTTCGAGCTGATACTGGTTTTGAAGACCTGAAATGACACGCATAAAAGCCTATTTGAAAAAATTTATTGAATTTCAATAAATAGATTCCATTATATCCATTGCAAACAAAAGGGAATCTCACTTAAAGGAAAAGAAAATAAACCACAAAAGACACCAACTTTATTGTTTTCTTCCTCTGACTGTCACTTTTTGATGAAATAAGCAAAGAAGCACTTGCAGTGGACTTTGAAACCAAAGGTGATCTTGAAGAACTGAAATAACCCAGACAAAAGCAGCATATCAATATATAAATAATAATATCTCGCTATAATTCTATATTATAGTATAAAAAAATCCTAGTCCATGAAAAATGAACTAGGAAAGAGACCAACTTTTGAGCTATCCTCCCTTGACTCCTTTTTCCAGAAAAAATATGCACAGAAGCACTTCCAGAGGACTTTGGAGCCAAAGCTGGTTTTAATGACCTGAAACAACCCAGCTGGAAGCATCAAAAGAGAGAAAAGAGGGAAAGAGAATATCCAGTCATAAATTCCAAGTATTTAAGCACGCACACACACAGTGAAGAGAATCTCACTTAAAGAAATGAAATTAACAAAAAGAGGTACCTCTTTTTTGTTACCCTCCCTTCACTTCTATCTTGTGATGAAATGCCTGCTTTAGCACTTCTAGTGGACTTTCTTAAAGCCAAGGCTAATTTGAAAGATCTGAAAAACCCCAAATGAAAGCATACACTTCAATTCTTACCACATACTATGGGAAAACAATATTACAGCAACCCTTACCTCTTTATATATCAAGGGCAACTTCAGCAATCCGTAAGATAGTAAGGTTAAGTATATTAAAAGTATGACTGGGGCAAAATATGGCAGGGTGAGATTCATAATACCAAACCCACCCAAACTTGAGTCAGGTATGCTTCATCCTTACTAATCCAACAATACCCCAAATATGATCTCCAAATCCATCCTAGAAGCAGATGAGTTGATTAACTGGTTTTTAGGTATACTGCAATACCGATGCCAACATTGAATCAGGAGGCCAGCACTTTAAACTTTAGAATTTATGCCCAAGAAGGTAAAGGTAGAATACAAGGAAGGTTTTGGGTTTGCATTTTTGAGATTTAAGGTGATTTTGGTATGAAATTGAATGAAGCAACATTCTGAAATTTTGTGTTCAAAATATGAAATAAAGGTAACTAGAACTGCGACAATAGGTATTAAGATTAGGTTCTCGGATCAGAGCATAATTGTTGATCTAAGAAAGGACTAAGGTGTCGTTTGGCAAACTTGGCTTTTTGACTTTTTTGAATTTTTCAGCCTGGGACTTTTTTGTTTGTTTGGTTTTCTTGTTTGGCTTTTTTGACTTTTTGTTTGTATATGGGTCAATTTGGTAATTTTGCATCAAAAGTTAAGTGTTTTGTCATTTTGTCATTTTGTGGCTTTTTTTTGTCTTTATGTGCTTATTTAGTCCCAACTCAAAAACCAAACCAAGACTTAGTCTTCGTTTGGGAAGAGCTAAAATAGCCTGGCTTTTTGGCTATTTTAGCCTGTCTTTTTTAGCCTCATTTGGTTTTTGTTTTTGGCTTTTTTGACTTTTGTGAGAGAAAAAGTGTAATGATTATAGTTTGGATGTGACATTTTGTCTTATTGGCTTATGTAGCCAATTTTGTCTTTTGTACTTTTTTAGCCAAAAATCCATTGCCAAACATAGCTTTAGGCTTGTATAGCTTCAGGTTTAAGGCAGTTTAAGGCAGCTTACAGCATGAAACTGAAATCGGCTTCAGTAGAACTTTTGGACACAAAGGGGAGATCAAAGTTCTGAGGGCTACAATAGTAGATTAATTAGGATTAGGGTTTAGATTTAGACTAAAAGAGTAAAAAGGATTAGGCTTAGGGTTTTGGAAGGTCTCATTTGAAAAATACTCTAAACTTCACACACTGCCCTCAAAGTGGCCAAAATTGGGCTGAACTTTGTACACTCAAAAGCCCAACTCCCATAAGCTATAAATTCACAAGCATGTACAAATTACCAATAAAATTAAAGACAAATAGAGAATGGAATAGATGCTTCAAATTTTTCTCAATGCTTTCAAACTTATTTGTGACACCCTACATATGCATGGATATCTCATTTATGCAGATGCTTTCTTTTGACAGCAAAATTTGATGCCTTGTAGCCTCACAAGCTTTCGAACCGTATCAAGTATTTTTCAATTCCTCAAAGAGTTCACTAACATACTCCGTCATATAAATCTTAAATTGAAACAAATAACCATCAATTGTTTAATATCTAAATTAGCAAAAAGCAAAGGAGACATACAAAGTACTGTGATTGAAAACAATGAAGTCAAGATCAAGACATAAGCAATAGAAACATGAGAAATAACTGCTAGGCAAAGCATACCTATCATTGGTATCAGTTGCATGACTTGGGGTGGCTTCCAAACTCTTCAAACCCACACATGACTGGCAAAGTTGCTCCACCTTCTCAGCAATTGTTGCAAGAAAGGACCCTTAAATCAACAAAGAAAGGCATCTAATAAACTCACTTACAGCCAAAGATATATATATATATATTTAAAAAATAAAAATAAAAAAATCAGCACTTGCTTCCAAACACGTTAAGAGATAAGAGTTAAAAAGAGCAAAACTCACCATTGCAATTTTGACAAATGATAGATTCCTTTTCCGCCAATGGACCAATGAAACTCTGAATCGTTTCCTCCAATGTATCCACAGGAGAGTTCCTGCAAGCCTTCAATACCTGGAGGAGGCTTTTCCCATTCTCAAGGCATATATACTGTGCCGCTCGTCTGTATGATTTACAAGCATGTATCTCAAATTGACAAGGATTAACAACCTACATGTAGGAAAGCAATAAAGATTCAAAATTTTTAATACATACTCATGAGAGAAACTGGTTAGCAAACTGCAAAAGTTAGCAAACTGGTAAAGTGACATCGAAATAACAAAAATAACAATACTCACTCTGGATCCATTGCACAAACGACAAAAACACAAGATCCCAACATCCTTAATCATTCCTCGAAATCCCTGAAATTAAAATACAATTTTTTTGTCTGAAGTTGGAATTGGAAATTTTGACTGCTAATAATAACAAGAAGGGTATGTTTGTGAATGAAATTGAAACTGAATGGGCCGATCATAATTTATATAGAATTTGGAAGTGAGGTGAAACTCCAAACAAAATCGGAAGAATCATAATAACTGATTGTGAGTTCTACAATTTCAAGAAAGACCTCCTTTCCCCCTTAAGAAGTACATAATCAAGCATGAAGTGTAAATTTAAGTTCCAGTGAATGTCCTGGTTCTATTCATCCACTATCACTGATGAAAATGGGTGTACCAAACAAAATGCACACATGATTACGCACATATACAGACATGTACATATATATGATTCTATATGCAATGCAAATATAACAATCAACTCTGATGGGATGTCTAGAAATGCCCTGAAAAGTAAAGAAATAGATTAGCAAGTCTACCTTGTCACCACCATTGTAAAAAACAGAATACCCCTCAAGCAAACCAGTAGCAAAAAGCTCCTTCACCGTTTTAGGCGTCCTCCCCAATGCAATCTTCTTCGACATTTTCAGTTCCAACTTCTTTGTTGGAGTCCCCAAAGCGCTAACACCGCCACTTTCATTCACCTCAACATTCGTAACTGTTTCGTTCTCACCACCATCAGCAGCCACCAATCCCAAACACTTCACCACCTCCACCTCTGATTTTGAGTTCAATGCTGTCTCTGTAAATCCTTCAACCAACACATCACACATTACCTCATTATTCAAGTCATTCCTCACTTCATTTGTTGCATCATTACTTGACCCATTGTTCTCATCATTCCTTGCCTCAACATTCTCATGAACCGTCATGGAAAGAGCCTCAGAGCCTCCTTCATTGACAGTAGGATTTTCACTACCAACCCTTAACTCTTCCTTACTTAAAGCCTCAGCGAACTCACCCTTGTTCTCGTCTTCACACAATACCAAATTGCACTTAGTTTTGTCCTCAATTACAGTTTCTAGTCTTTCAACCAGACTGACCTTCTGTTCAACCCCTGAATCGGCATTCTTAAACCTTCTGGTTCTCCTATATACCCTTACCGTCTCTTGATTCTGATTTCGAGATTGAGATCCATCAATCTCACTATTCGAATCGGAATCTTTTACTGCAGAACCCTTAAACCTTTTGCTGCTTCTATCCTCACTCACTCCATTCAAATCCACACTCCAAGTGTGAACCTTCGACGCTCGGGTTCGACCCAGCGAACCAGCGAGCTCACACTGAGTCTGTAATACGAAAGCTAACTCGCGCTTCATGTTCTATATGCAAAATCCAAACCGCAAGACATACACAAATCGAGCTATATACCTGTAACAACAAAGGAAACTCTATCGATTCAAGAACTGTACAGATTATTATTAAAGCCCTAAATTTCACGTCTTTATACATACATATATATATATATATATAGAGAGAGAGAGAGAGAGAGAGAGAGAGAGACCTGTGGTTAGATGTTGAGAAATGGATCGTTCGGAAGAGGATTCGATGAGTTTGAATTGGTGTGGAAAGGTTGAAGCATGTCTGTGAACGATTCGGTCGAGAGAGAGAGAGAGAGAGATTAGGGTTCTGGGAGAGAATTGAAACGGAAACGGAAAAGGAAAGAGAAGACGAAGGCCAACTCGACTGGCAGCTGTGAAGAGGAGGGAATAGCTGTATGGAGAAGGGATTTTGTAAATAATATATATATAATATTTTATAAATAAATAATAATTTTATTATTATTATAAATTAATTGGGTGCAAATAAAACATACGCTATTGGTCTCTCATATACTATAATTTCCTTATTTTAAGGCAAGCCTTTCAACTTTTAAGCACTTGTTTGGAAGTTTTTTTTTTTTTTTTTTTTTTTTTTTTTTTATATGGCTATAAAATTTCAAAATTTAGTTTTTGGCTTTTTTTTTTTTTTTTTTTTGTGAGAGAAGAATGTAATGATTATGGAATTGGATGTGATGTTTTGTTTTATGTTGTTTGTATTTTATTTTTGTCTTTTTGTTCATTGAGCCCAAAAGCCTAAAGCGGAGGCTAAATCATCGTCTACTCAACAAATAATTTATTTTTCTTTTATTATAAAATAAAATTTATTTATTTTAAATTGACAGAAACTTCATTCAAATTTTCAAACTTTTGTATGTGAATTGTTTTTGAGGGGCAAATTAGTATTTGTAAATTTAACATTTTTAAAAATAGCACACTGTTGTTATGTCAAATTTTTTATTTTAATATTTCTTAAACTATTTTATTTTATTAATGAGAGGGTAATTTATAAACAAATTGGGCCGAGCTAGGAAGAGTCTTCTTTGAAAGTTGGGTCGCGTAATGGGCCGAGATAAGGGCTGGTGTAGCTTGGTCTTAGGCCAAGAAGACATCTCATATTTCAGGTTTGGGCCGAACTATGGGCCGAGATAAAGATGTCAGCCGAAATAAGTGGGCCTGGTGATTAGCCGAGATATTGGTGAGAAAGGATGTCAGGCTTGGTATAGCTTGGCCGGGCGCCATCTACATCATTACCTAAGTGTGTGACCGAGGTAACTTAGCTCGGTGTGGTTGCAATAGCTTATATAAAAGAGTTAACCATCTCACTTGGTTGGCAGTGAGTAGGAGTGTGACTCCTAGGAGGACTCTACTAAGGAGAGTAAAGTCCTACTAAGATTGTGCAAAACCATCTCACTTGATTGGTAGTGAGTAGGGTGTGTGATTCCTATGAGGACTCTCATAGGGAGAGTTGGAAGCAGAGTTTATAAAAGCTCATGACCAAACCTTTGTACAAGTATCACAATTCTTACTCTATAATACACAGAGCTTATTGTCTATTGTCTAGTTGCTGACTTAAGCATCGGAGGGGTTTCTAGCACACACCCGCCGGTTAGCTTACGTTTGTGTTTTCAAACGGCAAAACAACATTGTTTGGAGGAGCACAAACTTGATCAACAGGATCATACGAGAAGAATTATTTCGTGCTCGTACAATTGGCGCCATCTGTGGGAATTACACAAAGAACAAAACCTTTTGATCGAGTTTTCCTCTCTAGTTGAAATCAATGGTGCACAACGAAGATTTTTCGCAATCTGCTATAGATGGGCAAACCCCGGAAGAGGGTGGGAGGCGCGAATGTTTACCTTCTATTCCACCCATGGCGGAATTAGATCCCCAGCGAAGGAATTCGTGAAGAGAAGTGAGAGAAAGACAAGGCTCAAGTCTACTCCGCTTTTAAAGCCCCTGATAGACAGACACGGAAGATGGATTCTCAGGTTCTCGAAGATCGCGTAAGGGAGCAAGACAAAGTAATAAGAAGAATAGCGGCTGACATAGAGTTTATGAAGAGCTAGATAAAAGGCAAAGAAGTGGCAACAAAAGAGGGGCGCAAAGGCAACACACACTCTTGTCACTCAAGAGATCGTGACAGACAAGTCACACCATTATAAGTTGAAAGAAAAAGCCTCAGGTCGGGCGATACACAATCAAAGACTTCCAGGACACGATACTCCAGGCCTGAGAGAATGAGGATTGAAAGGGCTCGAAGGAGAAAAGACACTCAGGCTCGCGACCCCCGCAGAGTCTCCGCACTACAACAATTGGCTTCTAGAACACATGGGAGTGTTGAGGTTAGAATTCTAGAGCCACGCCTTGCTTATGAACCAGCAGACAAAGCGTTAGCAAGGTTACAGAGCTCACCGTTCATTTCGACAATAGACAACGCACCATTACCCTCAGGCTTCCACCAGCCCAAATTCACTACTTCTAAGGGAAAGTCGGACCCTTACATACACTTGAGCCACTTTTACCAGGTTATGGCCGTGTATCGGCGAAACGAGACTCTAATGTGTATCATGTTTCCTTCCAGCCTTCGTGACCTGGGTTTAACGTGGTTTGAAAGGTTGCCAGAAGGTAGCATAGCTTCGTGGGCGCAATTAGCGGAGGCATTTGTGACCAGATTCAGGACGAACACCAAGACAGCAATGGAGATTGACTAGCTTCTCTCCATAGACATGGGTGAGAAAGAAACATTGAGGTCTTACAATAACTGGTATTGGGAGACTTTTAATCAGATTGGAGATTGCCCTACAAACCTAGCTATCGCACAGTACAAACGAGGTTTGCCGGCTAGCAATAAGTTGAGGGATTCAATGACAATGACGCCACGCCCTTACTATGGAAGCCCTAATGGAGAGAGTGCACCAACACATCTAGGTAGAGGAAGATGGGGCGCGCACCAAGGCAGAGTCCAATGCAACAGTGATACCAGACAAAAAGCTTTTGGCCAGAGTTAACACGGTCGACAAGTAGGATTAACCGAGCAAAAGTCTTTGCCTGACTGGGGGGTAATTGGAAAGGTTGGCAGGATTGGCCAACTCTTTCTAATAAGTCTTTGCCCGACTAGGGGGCAATTAGGAAGGTTGGCAGGTTTGACCAACACTTTCCATTCTTCAGCCGAGATTAGGATCTAGGCTGGAGAAGATTGACCGGAATAACCAACACTTTGTTCTTTTCAGCCGAGATCAGGATCTAGGCTGAAGAGGGTTGACTGGAAAAACCAACGCTTTATTCTCTTCAGTCGAGATCAGGATCTAGACTGGAGAGGGTTGGCTGGAAAAACCAACATTTTGATCTCTTCAGTTGAGATCAGGATCTAGGCTAAAGAGGGTTGGCAAGAATAACCAACATTTTGAACTCTTCAGTCGAGATCAGGATCTAGGCTGGAGAGGGTTGGCTAGAATAACCAACACTTCGTTCTCTTCAGCCGAGATCAGGATCTAGGCTGAAAAAGGTTGGCAAGTTTGACCAACAAATTTTTGAACTCTTTGGTCGGGATGATGGTTACCTCGGCCAAAGCAGGTTGGCAAGTTTAAACAACAAATTTTTGAATTCCTGGACCGAGATGGTTATTTCGGCTAAAGCAGGTTGGCAGGGTTAGTATAAACCAAGTTAGTTTGCTCGGCGAGACACAGAAAAAGTATGGGTTGTTCAAAATTTTGGAGGTATATGACGGTTGTAACAGGAGAACGAAGATAATGAGGGCATGCCATGTATTCTGGAAATGACGTCGTACCAGATTAGTGGAAAGACATGTTAAGCAATTGACAAGGCTTATTGGGGCCGAACAAGCTATGAAATCGAACAAATTTTTTAGCTCGGCAGAATGGGGCGTTCTTAGCTCAGCTAGAGGAAAAATAATCCCAATCATGCTACGCAGATGGAATTAAGGGGCAATTAAGAGGGTAATTTGTAAACAAATTGGGCCGAGCTAGGAAAAGTCTTCTTTGGGAGTTGGGCCATGTAATGGGCCAAGATAAGTGCTGGTGTAGCTCGGTCTTAGGCCAAGAAGACATTTCATATTTCGGGTTTGGGCCGAACTATGGGCCGAGGTAAAGGTGTTAGCCGAGGTAAAGATGTCAGCCAAGGTAAAGGGGTCAGCCGAAATAAGTGGGCTTGGTGGTTAGTCAAGGTATTGGTGAGAAAGGATGTCGGGTTTGGTATAGCTCGGCCGGTCTTGGTATAGCTCGGCCGGGCACCATCTACATCATTACCTAAGTGTGTGACCGAGGTAACTTAGCTCGGTGTGGTTGCAGCAGCTTATTTAAAGGAGGTAACCATCTCACTTGGTTGGCAATGAATAGGAGTGTAACTCATAGGAGGACTCTGCTAAGGAGAGTAGAGTCCTACTAGGATTGTACAAAACCATCTCACTTGATTGGTAGTGAGTAGGGTGTTTGATTCCTAGGAGGACTCTTATAGGAAGAGTTGGAATCCTACTAGGATTGTGCCAAGCAGAGTCTATAAAAGCTCATGACCAAACCTTTGTACAAATATCTCAATTCTTACTCTAGAATACACAGAGTTTATTGTCTATTGTCTAGTTGCTGACTTAGGCATCGGAGGGGTTTTCGGCACACACCTGCCGATTAGCTCACGTTTGTGTTTTCAGGTGGCAAAGCAACATTGTTTGGAGGAGCGCAAACTTGATCAACAAGATCATACGGGAAGAATTATTTCGTGTTCATACAATTAATTAAAAAAAAATTCGTTGTAAAAGAGATTTGGGCCCATTTAAATAATATTTTTTTATAAAACAAATGCTAGTCAATCAATTTCTTAAACAAAATTCCTAGTTTTTATTAATTATTTCTTAAACATGGTTTTTTACACTATTCAGCTCCAGATTTATAGATAATAAAATGAAGAAGGCAAAATTATTGGGAAAAAATAAGTAATAGTAAAAATAAAAAAATAAAAAAAAATCAATTTTGTGCACTGATTTTGTTACTCTTGTAAACTCAAACAACTAATTTGATAATAAAATAACAATAAAAAAAAAAATGGCACCACGTGTAAGTCATGCCAATTTTTCATCAGTATGAAACAGTATGTTTACTGCCACATCATATATTAAGTTTCGAGTGGAGTTTTTCAACTTGCCACTTGTTATCATTGAGATTGTCACATTGAAATTGATAGTTCAAATGAAGTTATTATGGCTTTGTTTAGAAAGTGGGTTGGCGTTTTAATTTTTTAATTTTTTGATTATTTTAATTTTAGGTTAAAATGTCTAGTTTGAAAAAGATTTTTAGTTTTTTTGATTTTTTTGACTTTTTTATGAGAGAAGAAATGTAATAATTATGGGTTAGATGTGATGTTTTATCTTATTAGATTAAAAAACTTATTTTATTTTTTATGACTAAAATAACCAAAAAAAAACCTCAAAATTAACTTCCTAAACGAAGCCTATGACTTATGTTATATGTTGCCAAATTTTGTTGTTTCAATTGTATTTGATGCGTTAAATAAATATTGATAGAAACAATTACTCATACGAAAATATTGTGGTGGTTCGATACAATTTTTTATTCTAGACATGATACCTAGAAATTACAAAAGTATAAGTATATTTTCTTCATTTTTAAATAAATTTCTTTTTAAAGGAAGTTTGGTCCATTTGAATTAGGGGTGAGCAGCGGATATACCGATCCGCCAAAACCGACCGAACCGAACCGATCCGCCGTATTTTGGACGGATGCGTGATGATGAATGATTCTTGGATTGATTTTCTCCAATCCGCCAATTTGGCGGACGGATGGCGGATTTGAGATTTCTTTGGCATAACCGAACCGCCAAACCGCCAAATTAAGTGCGAGCACCCTAGTAATTTATTAGACTTTTTATTTTCAATTTGTTTAAATATTATGTTTGTGTTTTCAATTGAACAAGAGTTTAAATATTTTGTTGAAAAAAAGTTTTCAACTTGAATATATATTTTGAATTGAAAAAAATAAACGTATCATTTATCTATATTTTTTGATTTTTAAATCTAGCTCTAAAAATAATAAATAGAAAATATGATATATGCTGGTTGGTTTTTTGTTTTCAAAAACATATGTAGATGTAACAATACAAAAACATACAATCTATACTACTACTCTGTTCATGGTTTTGGTGGTTTGAATTGTTATTATATTTTAAGAATCACATATTGTAATACTTTATATGGATGAATCATGCTGTGATTGTAATATGTGAATGAGGCATGCAGTGATCGTGATATTCTAAAGTTTCAAACTTTATTTCTTTAGATAAGGCATGCAGTGATTGTAATACTTTTTAAAATCATTGACTGTAATACTTTCTTCTTCTTTTTTTCTCTCCTCTTTTTTTTTTTTTTTTTTTTGAAGAAGTGCACAAGTTAAATTATGTTAAAAATTTATAAAATTTTAAACCGCCAAACCGATTCGCATCCACCCGCCAAACCGCCAATCCGCTCAATCCACATCCGCCGGATTGGCGGATGGATGCGGATTGATTTTCTTCAATCATGTCTGGCGACGGATGACAGTTGGAGGTTTCGTGGCATAACCCCGCGCCCACCCCTAATTTGAATAGTATCTTATTTCTTACAAAATATGCTATTCAATCAACTTGTTAAACAAAATTCCAAGTTTTTATTAATTTCTACTTTAACATGGTTTTCCATACTATCCAATTAAAAATTTATAGATAATAAAATGAAGAAAAAATTATTAAAAAAAATAAATTTTGCGTACTAAGTTTGTTACTCTTGTAAACTCAAACAACTAATTTGATAATAAAATGATTAAAAAAAATAGTACCACGTGTTAGCCAAATTGCTACATCATATATATAAAGCTTTGAGTGGAGCTTTCTAACCTGTCATTTGTCATCGTTGAGGTTGTTGTGTGCTAATTGCCACATTATATATAAAGCTTCGAGTGCAGCTTTCAAACTTGCCATTTGTTACTGTTGAGGTTGCCACATGCCAATTACCACATCACATATACACTGTGTTTGGTTAAGAGATTTGAGGAGGAAATTAGAAGGGAAAGGGAAAAGTTAAGTGAAATGTGAATAAAATATACTTACATTTCACCTAATTTCACACACTTTTTTCCTTTTTTCTTTCTAAATCCCTTCTCAAATCTCCCAACCAAACACAACAATAAAGTTTCGAGTGGAGCTTTCTATATTACTATTTGTTACCGTTGAAGCTACTATATTGAAATTAGCAATTCGAGTGGAGCTTTTCAACTTGACATTTATTACCATTAAACTTGTAATTATTATATTGAAATTAGCAATTCAAGCAGACCTTTCCTACTTGACATTTGTTACCATTGAAATTGTCATGTTAAAATTAACAGTTCAAGTAGAACTTTCTAACTTGCCTTTTATCACCATTGAGGTTGCCACATTGAAATTAGTAGTTGGAGTGGAACCAATATCATTGTGTTGCCAAATTTGATGCTTTTGTTGGATTTGATACATTAAATAAATGTTGGTAGAAACAATTACTCATATGGCGACACTCTGGTGGTTGGATACAAGTTTTTTTTTCCATTTAATTGTAGATATTATATCAGGAAATCACAAAAATATAAGTATTTGAAGTGACTACTAAAAAATATGTCTCAACTTACATTTTCCATCCAAACATGAACACCTCTCAACTAACTCGATGAGCCAACAAATGAGCAACTTTATTTGCTTGACAACAAACACTGCAATAATAATTCTTTGAAATAATACCCCAATGTTCAATTAAATTTTTTATTGAAAAGTTTATAGCCTTCATATATAAAGTCATGTGCTAATTGTCTCAACTTACATCTGTCGTGTGCTAATTGCCTCATCATATATAAAGCTTCGAGTGAACCTTTCGAACTTACCATTTGTTACCATTGAAGCTGCCACATTGAAATTAGTAATTCAAGTGGAACTTTCTAACTCACCATTTATTACCGTTAAACTTGTCATTTGTTACTGTTAAAAGGCTACCATGATGAAATTAACAATTCAAGCGAAGCTTTTCAATACCGTGGAGGTTGTCATATTAAAATTAGCAGTTCAAGTAGAACTTCCTAACTTATCTTTTATTATATTGAGGCTGCCACATTAAAATTAGTAGTTGGAGTGGAATTACCATGAGCAATATCATTGTGGCGTCAAATTTTCTTGCTTTAATTGGGTTTGATAAATTAAATAAATGTTGATAGAAACAATTACTCATATGGCAACATTGTGGTGGTTGGATGCAATTTTTTTCTCCCTCAATTATAGATATTATATCAAGAAATTACAAAAGTATAAATATTTGAAGTGACTCCTCTCGATTAACTCGATGAGCCGACAAATGGGCAACTTTGTTTGCTCGACGACAAACACTATAATAATAATTGTTTGAAATAATACCCCAATGTTTTTTTTGAAATAATACCCCAATGTTCAATTGAGTTTTATTGAAAAGTTTATAGTATTTATCTAAGAAGTACGAACACATGGCATGACATGAACATCAGAGGCGGAGGGAAGGAGGGTCTAGGGAGTCATGTGCCCCCTCCCTTGGTTTTGAATTTTTTTTTTGGCAAACATAAATAAATATTTTAAGTAAAATAATTTATAAAAATATTATTTGGAGTGAAATGTCAATGACATTTTTAAAATTATAAGAATAATAATGATTATTTTGATTGAAAATAAAGAGATTACGATATTATTATCTATAAAAATTTCAATATAATGGTGATATCTATCATTATTGACATGCAAATATAATTAATCTCAATAAAAATATATAACTTATTAATTGTTAGTTATATTTGATATGTACGGTTCATCCTCCATGTATTTTTTTACTATTGGTTGATGATATCACATGTCAATAACAATATGGTATTACTATTATATTAAATTTTTATGCATATTTTATATAAAAAATTACTTTATCATATAATTTATTTTAAAACTTTATATCCATTACTTTTTTTAATATTGTACATGATACACCAATTACAAATAACATTCACTTTGTTTGGTTTGAGTTTTCTAAAAACACTTTTCAGTAAATTCTATATTTTTGTTTTCCATATTTTTTTTTATTTTTACTGAATTTTTTTAATATTTTAAACAATTTTTTAATTTTTAGACACATCCAATATAAATACACTTAAAAAGTATAATTTTTGCAAAAAAATCTTTAAAAAATTCACTAAATACCAAAAATACAAAAAATTAGTACATTTTTTTGTATTTTTATGTATTTATTAATTTTTTAAAATATTTTTTCATAAATATTTTATTTTTTTTAGACACATCTAAGTAAAGATGCATCTAAAAAAGTAAAAAAAAAATGCTTAAAATTTTAAAAATATTTACTAAAAATAAAAAAAAAACACGAAAAATAAAAAACTTAATTTTTTTTTTTTATCTTTCATGAAGACAATTGTAAAAATTTATATGAAATAATATTGTAATTAATAAGTGTCCATTCTGATTTAATTTATTGACTCCACTACTGATGAACATGATATTGATTTGTAAAAAATTTTAAAATGTTGGATATGATACGTGAAGAAACATGCAAAATATATAATTTATATATTTATTTTTTTGTCATATACAATGCTATATAATTATTATGTCATAATACTTTTTGAAATTCAAATGAGAAAAACATGTATAAATTTACATTATTTTCGTTTTGTCAATGTGAAAAATCTAGAAAACACCTAGATGTTGATTTGTGATTATGTATCAATTTTAAGCAGAATATAACAATCCCAATCAAACAATCAAGAGAAAGAGATACAAAGATTTTACGTGGAAAAACCACAATTGGACACCTTCCAATTGTGATTAAAAAACCACGGGCAACAGCCACAAGAACAATCCACTAAGAAGATATAAAGGAATTACACAGGTATCACTCTCAATTATCTAGCGAATTCACAACGCCTAATTGAACCAACCTCTATGTGCCTCTTCCAATCCCATCTTCAGCACGGAATTGTCTTTCTGATGAGCCACTCCGGATTCCCTCCAAAGCTTCAGGCTCAAATTCTTCAGAATTCACAACTGAAGAACAACTCTCTCTTTTGTATATAACAAACAAGCCTTTGATGTACTCTCTTTAGACCATGAGTTGAATACTCAATAAAACATCAAAGAAAAATAACAAAATATCCCCAGATATAAACCTTTAAGAACCAAAAAGAAGATCTGGAGGACTTCAATCAAATTACTTAGTTTTGGGAGAAAACCAAGTATATATAGAGAACCAAAAGTAATCCAAGATTGGGAAGAAAACAAACTCCTTGAGAAATCCGGATTCTGAGGCTCGCTCGAGCGAAGCTTTCCTGGCTCGAGCGAGAAGAGTAATTTTCATGATTTCTACTAGTGCCTTGGCTCGAGCGACGGATCCTTGGCTCGAGCGAGGAATACACTTCCTCAGGTTTTTGTATGGACGCAATCATTGGCTCGAGCGAGCATTCCTTGGCTCGAGCGAGAAAGTCTTAGCTCGAGCGAGCACTCCTTGGCTCGAGCGAGCAACGGCTGATATGCAATTTTGAATGCAATTTTGAATTTTGCTTCGGCCGTGAGCTGACCGGGCAGCTCGACCCCCGTAATAATCAGTGAAGTGGCAATCTTGAAAGCATTAACATCACAAACTTCTCTGCAAGGCTCGATTCGGGTTGGATTTGCATCTAATAAACTCATAGCCTCACTGAAATAAAAATGCGAATAAAATTACAACTCAAAGGAGTTTTGTCAAACGGGGTTGCCAACAATAAAAACCTAACACAATGGATTTTAAATTTTATTCAAATTTACAATATATTCAATTTGTGTTTAAGTGTTAAAAAGTATCCAATAAATATCATGTTGTGTTGGTGCTTCACGCGATATCAAACATCACACGTTACTTTCTTAAAAATATTCATACTTCTTAGATTTTCACTATTTCGAGTGAATGTATTGGAGTGCAAATTTCACTACTTACACATTTGTTATCAACCTTTATCTTTCTAAACTCGAAGCTTAATTACCTTACCATAACAATCCTTGACTACAATTATCACCCAGCAAGTTCAACTTCAAAAAATAGCTTCGTCAAAATTATTGCTTAGAAATTTCTCGTTCGTGTTACATCGAAAGAAGTAGCCCATCTCTTGCTTTTAAATTTTTTTTTTTGCCTTTTTCTTTTCGTTTTTTTTTTTGTTTTTTTCATATTTTGAACCCAACTAGTGAAATGGTATATCCAATTATTACAATGGTCGTTATTTACTGTACGAGAAAGAAATAAACCTTCTTGTATAATCCTGTTGATCAAGTCTGCGCTCCTCCGTACGACGTCGTTCTACTACCTGAAAATACAAACGTGAGCTAACCGGCGGGTGTGTACCGGAAACCTCTCTGATGCCTAAGTCAGCCAACTAGACAAATAGACAAAAGCTCTGTATATCCGGAAATTAAAGTTGCGTTACCTCTCCATAGGTGATGTTTGTGAGCTTTTATAGGTTTCATGTGGCACAATCCTAGTAGGACTTCAACTCCTTCACGCAGAGTCCTCCTAGGATTCATACTCCTGAAAGATCATGCTTATCCTTCTACACCCCCCTCACTGCTTAAACCAAGTGAGATGGTTTTCCCATGGCCGGACTGCCATCCGACCGAAGTAGGCATGGCCACGCCGAGTCGCAGAATAGACCGAACTATCGTTAGCTCAATTCTCCCTTCAATGCCCTTACCTCAGTTCCTTTTGTACAAGCCGTGGTAAGTCCTAACCCGAGCTAACTTCAAACAAGGCTTTAGACCGAACTAACCATACTACGCCACAACCGGTATAAGTTCTAGTATGGCGACCTATCTAAATTCTTTGGGACCGGAGTAGCTTTATGTCTCTTCCAAACCGAACTAACCTCAAGTCTCTTCCGGACTGGACTAACTTCGAAGCCTTTTTTACTCAGCCCTTCGTACTTTGGCCCATGACGGCCCATTGCCCATCTCGGCCCAATTTCTATATAAATTACCCTCTCAACTGCCTCTTAATTCCATCTGCGAAGCATGATAGGGATTACCTATTTCACCAACCGAGCTAAAACCCTTTAGCTTCTCCAGTTGAGCTAAAATCCTATAGCTTTTTCAGCCGAGCTAATTCCACACCGGGCTCTGCTGGTCCGGTCAAAACGTCTCTTCAATCACAACAGCTGAATCGCTTCTTATTCCAATGACACGGCTGAACCTTGATTGGCCCAAGGTAGTATCATCTTAGTCTTCGTGTTCGCGAGATTTGAGCAGTCCATACTTTTTGCCTTTTACACAAAAATGCTTTCACTTTTGAATTCACCATTTCATTTCTCTTCTTCTTCATTCTCTCTCTCAAGCCTCCATTTGTTCTTCAACTTTTGCAACTGTGAAGCTTGTGGCTACGTTTTTCTTCAATTTCCTTCCTTCTAGCCTGGTATGTTTACTCAAATCTGTTTCTCTTTTCTAGTTTTTGCTTTCGTTTAATCCATAGCATACTATTCTGTGTTTTTTGTAAAACACTTTTTCTGCTTAGCTTCTTGTTTTCTACACAAACATGTAATAGAACCATTTTGATTCAAGAAATATCATGAGAAACATTAGGTTTGATCCAAAAATATGCTCTAACCGAACTAGGATATTGTTTGTGCTATGTGTAAGTCTAGCCAGACTATTCAACCGAAGTAACACTTGTACCACTAGTTTTTAACAAGTCAAACCATCTTTTGATTTACTTTTAGCCGAGATAACAAACCGAACTAATCCTGTACTTAGTGTACTGGGAAACCTTAATTCTGACCGAGCTAGGTCTTTGGGGCTCAACCAGCTTTCTTAGTTTTTAGACCGAACTCAGAAAGCTGCCCCTAGAAGCTCAACCGGCCTACCAGAACCTTCCCCTGAACTGAGCTATCGACTCACTCGCCAAGACCAGGCTAACAAAACCCTTGCTCAATCCGAGCTATCAAGCACCTTGTTGAAACCGAGATAGAACCTGTAGCATCCCACATAACCGAAGTAGGACTTCTCTTATCTTGCTTTTCATTTGTAGCACAGTCCAACGAGCTGTGCTTAACACTTTTGTTTTTCACTTTACAGACTTAGGTTGCCCAGGCACTCATTTTGATTGCTCAACCGAGCTACTGAGCACAAATCTTCGACCGGTCTAATTTATTCATAACTTAAAACCCAAATGGGGAAGTATAGGTTCTTAGTAAACACACCTGGTGGTTTGGCTGAATTTCGAAAGGATTATAACATTCCTGACGACGTTCATCTTACTTTAGCCGAACAGGATATCACGCCATGGGGCAATGAAGGCTTTGTACCTTTTACACTCCTATCCATAGTAGAAACCGGTCTAAGATTCCCGATTCAACCCTTGCTTTGCGAATTTCTTAGGCAAACTAGGATCTGCCCTACCCAACTTTCTACCAACTCATACCGTATAATAAACGATATAGCCGAACTAAAACGCCGAGCTGGCCTTAACCTTGGTCTAGCCGAAATATTCCACCAGTACTCCATAGGCTCAAAAGATGATGGCTGGGTTTACTACTTAAGAATACGCCGTCGCCGAGAGAAAATAATAAAAGATACGCCGGATAAAGATTTAAACGATGACGATTTTTTCTGGGTATCTGGGAATTTTGAAGACCACCAAGCCCAGATCCCAGGCCGAAATATAAATTAGAATAAAGGAATCTTTGGTATATTTACTTCGGTTTCTTTTTATCCTTCTCTTTTATCTTGGTTTCCTATCCTGAACCGAACTAACAGTTGTTTTCCTGATGCAGATTCAGCCCATCTTCAATCTTTGTACAGTTACCCTAACCTGAACACACTCCGTGCCGCACTATGCTTCCCAGAAAGAAGTTGGGCCAAGCTGTTAAATTTTGAACCAACATACAGATACAGCGGCCGCCGAAAAGCCCGAGTGACTGACTTTCTGCTAGAGGACGCCCCCGAACCGAACCCAACCTTGCCACAAATTAACTTAGTCCCCCTGACAGCTGAACAATAAATGGCAAAAAAGCAGTGAGGCCTGTGGCCAAAACAAACCAGTAATCATACCGCCCCAAACATAGGAAACCGTGGTGGCCCTTCCATCACAACAACCCTCCTCATCATGCCCCGCTAAGCGTGCCCGGACTACCCCAGCCGAGCAGCGTCTAGTGGATGAAGATGAAACCACCCACCTTAAGTCATAGCCGGCGACCTTCACCGAGCTACCTCCAAGTGGGCACCCAAGCTCACTTTCCAGAACCGAGACATACAAGATACTGACTCGGTTGTCGCAGAGAAGGATCACTCACTGGCTTTCAACCTAGCCAAGAGTGTGTGCCTTCCAAAAGACATGGAGCACCACAATCAACTCAACACCGAGCTGAAGGCCATCCGGTCATCAACGAAATCCATGATCCTGGTGGGTAGCACTCTTTTTTATCTTTCAAATTTCTCAAACTTTCAGCTCGGCTAAAAAAGAAAGTTACTATTTTTTTGCAGGCCATTCAGAAAAACAACATTGCACACAGGCGTGTATTGGAACTCAGGAAAACAGCAAGGCAGGCCATGGCAAAAACCGAAGCCAAGACCGCCGAGCTAAAACAATCCCAAGAGAAGACGGTTGAGCTAGAAGCCGAGGTAACTCGTCTAACCGGACTAGTTACCTCGGCTAATGGTGACAAACAAAGAGCTCTAACCGTAATGAAAGACAAGTATTTGCGCGAGCTTGCCAAACTTGAAGGCACTAAGGACGCCGAAATAGCAAAGCTGAAAAAGAAGGCAGACGACGCCGAGCTAAAAGGCTTTAAAGAAGGCAAAGCTGCTTACATTCAACAATGTGAAGCAGCAAAGGATTTATTCTTCAAATCTTGGTGGAGAGGTCTTTGTGGAAGCGGCTCGGTGTGGGCAGCCGAGGTCTACAACGCTCCTTAGTATTTCATTCCGGCCTCACTGGTGGAATATGCTGCCGACCTTCAGAAGCAATTTCTTGAAGCGTCTGACGATGATGAAGAAAATGAACCAACTGATACTCCGGTAGTCAATGAGCATGGCATCATTCAATCAGCTCGGTTGGAGCCAACAGTTGAAGACCTAACTGTTGAGCCGCCGATTGACACCATGCTGCCAGTTGATACTGAGCTCGCAACCGAGACTGATCTTCCATCTGCAACCAGTGTTCAAGTTGACATTGAAGCTGATCTTGAAGACCTTTTTAATTGATTTTGTAATTTTCTTTTTCTTTTTTCTTTTTGCTCGTGTAACCGGGCTGTGGCCCCTCCTTTGTACTTGTTCTCAACTTGATCAATGAAAATCGTCTTTTCTGCTCAACACTCATTTCGGTTTGATCTGTATGCTTGTACTGACTTTTCCATGATCTTTTGCTCCAACTGTTATCTCGGTTTAAATTCCTGTTTGAGCTTGCTTTCTAACTGCAGTTTGGCCGAGATACTTTATTGTGGTCCTAGCTGATCAATTTGACTAAGCTTACTTGTCAACCACTCTTTAGCCGATATACTTACTCCGACTGAAGATTATCAAGAGTTGGTTTAATCCAGCCAACCACTCTTTAGCCGATATACTTACTCCGGCTGAAGAGTATCAAGAGTTGGTTTAATCTAACCAACCACTCTTTAGCCGATATACTTACTTCGGCTGGAGAGTTCAAAGAGTTTTTCATCCAGCCAACCACTCTTCAGCCTATGCCCTTACTTCGGCTGAAGAGTTCAAAGAGTTGGTTTAATCCAGCCAACCACTCTTTAGCCCATACCTTTACTTTGGCTGAAGAGTTCAAAAGAGTTGGTTTAATCTATCTAACCTCTAAGTTAGTTTTTCCAGCCAATCTTAGAATAAAATGTTTGGTTATTCCGACCAAACGTCCTGCAGCCTGGATCCTTATCCTGGGCTTAGGAGGGGTATTGGTTTAATCCAGCCAACCTCTAAGTTAGTTTTTCCAGCCAACTTAGAATAAAATGTTTGATTATTCTGACCAAACGTCCTGCAGCCTGGATCCTTATCCTGGGCTTAGGAAGTGTTGGTTTAATCCAGCCAATCGTGTTTTTTTTTTTTTTTTTTTTTTATGCTCCTACCTCACTAATTTACTCAAACAAACTTTTATAGAAAAAAACGTCTAACTGAAAAGAAAATTACTTGTTTTATTGAGAAAATGAGAAATTACACAAACTTTAATAAGAAAAAAATTAAAAATAAAATAACTTGAGATTTGCAGTATTCCATGACCTGGGAATTGCCTTGCCGTCCTTGTCTTCGAAGTGGTATGCCCCTTTGCCTGCTAATCCTACCACTTTATATGGACCTTCCCAATTGGGCCCTAGCTTGCCATCTCCTAGTACCAAGGTATTTTCCATCACTTTGCGCAGTACCCAATCTCCGACCTTGAATTGCCTTGGATGGACTATCTTGTTGTATTTCCTGGATAACTCTTGCTGATATAAGGCAATGTGAACCAGTGCTCTTTCTCTTCTTTCTTCTGCAAGGTTGAGCTCTAATGCTATGGCTTCGTCATTTAAGTCTGGATCAAAATTCTCACTTCGAATTGTGGGGAGGCCAACTTCCAGTGGGATTACTGCCTCCATACCATAGGCTAAGAAGAATGGTGTTTCTCTTGTTGATCGCCGAGGTGTGGTGCGGTAAGCCCATAAAACATGAAGGAGCTCTTCTGCCCACTTGCCTTTTGCTTTCTCTAACATTTTCTTTAATCCATCCAAGACTACTTTGTTTGATGCTTCTACTTGTCCATTTGCTTGGGGATATGCCGGTATAGAATTGTAGAACTCTATCTTGTACTCTTAACAAAAGCCTCTGAAGATTCTGCCGTCGAACTGAGTGCCGTTGTCTGATATTAGTGCCTTTGGTATGCCAAATCGAGTGATGATATTCTGCCAGACAAACTTTTTCACATCTTTTTCCTTGATTGATGCCAAGGCTTTTGCTTCTACCCACTTTGTGAAGTAGTCGGTTACTGCAAGAAAGAACTTCCTGTTCCCTGGTACTGTTGAAAGTGGTCCTACTATGTCCAATCCCCACATTGCGAAAGGCTATGGGCTAGTTAGAGGTAGAAGTTCTCTGGCAGGTTGGTGTATTTGGTGTGCGAACTTCTGACACTTCTCGCACTTTTTGACATACTTTTCTGAATCCGCTTGCATGTATGGCCACCAATATCTTTGCGAAATTGCTCTGTATGCTAGTGATTTTCCTCCTTGATGGCTTCCGCATACGCCCTCGTGTATCTCGAATAAAAATGCTTCCACTTTGTTGGGATGAACACACTTTAGGTAGGGTCTTGAGAACGAATTTTTGTACAATGCTAGGGATGGAGAGAGTCAAAATCGCTGCGACTTCGCTCTTATTCTGTTAGCCTCTTTCTTCTCTTCTGGTAAGATGCCGTCTTTTAAGAACAGGATGATGGGATCCATCCAAGAGGGACCTAGCTCTGCGCAACATACCTCTTCTGCTTCGGGGTCTTCAATGCTTGGTTTAGGTAGGTAGTCGATTAGTAATGGATGAGAGATGGAAGTATCTGCCATTGAGGCAAAGCCTGTTAGCTCATCCGCTCTGCTGTTTTCCTCCCTGCCGATTTGTTTTATCCTGACTACTTCAAATTTCTTGATCTCTGTCCTGACCAACTCTTGGTATTTGGCCATCCTATCATCTTTTGCTTCGTATTCGCCAGATATTTGGTTCACCACCAGCTGTGAGTCGCTATAAACCATTAGCTCAGTGGCCTTCATGTAGAATGCTGATTTGATGCCTGCAAAAAGCGCTTCATACTCCGCTTCGTTGTTTGATACTGGGAAACCAAGGTTGATTGCCTGCTCCACTACTAGGCCGTCTAGAGAGATGAGAACTATGCCAAGCCCGACTCCATGCCGGTTAGATGCTCCATCTACGAAGAGCTTCCACATCTCTCCAACGAACAACTTCCAGCAAGTGGAGGGATCAGATGATGCCTTGGGATCTTCCATGTTGCTGGTGTTTTCTTCAAGGTCCATGCTTGTTGTCTATCCCTCGCTATCTGATTGTACCAAGTCTTTATTTGTTGGTGAGTCTAGACTTGGTGTAGCATGGTTTGCTTCTTCCTTCCTTGCTTTGCTTTGGTCTGCCTTGGGGTCCGACTGAATATCCTGTACTAGGGGTTGCGCTATTCCAGCGTCAACTTCCATCCCTAGTTCGGTTGTTTCAGTTAGGTCGACTGGGCAGATATGATGACTTCCTGGTGTGAATTCTGCGACAAAATCTGCCAAAGCTTGAGCCTTTATCGCGGTCCTGGGTTGGAACTTGATGTCATATTGTCCCAACTCTACTGCCCACTTCAAGATTTGCCCAGAAAAGTTCGCCCTTTCAAACAAAGCTTTTAATGGGAAAGCAGTGAGGACAACTATAGTGTGGGCGTGAAAGTAATGCGACAACTTTCTTGAGGCCATCATTAAGGCCAATGCCAGTTTTTCCAGTGGCAAGTACCTTGTTTCGGCACCCAACAATGTCTTGCTGACATAAAAGATGGGCAGATGTTGGATTCCTTCCGCACGGACCAACACTGCGCTAATTGCTTGCTGAGACCTGCGGTACGGAAGAGTTCCTCTCCAGTCTTTGGGGTGACGGCGATGGTGGAGAGGACATGTATTCTTTTAAGCTTTCGAGGCCTTGATCGCATTCTTTGTCCCACCCAAACTTGGATTTTAGTGCATGGAAGAAGGGTCGTAGTCTGACCGACGATCGGCTTATGAACCGATTGAGCACAATTGCCATCTTGGGTTAGATCTTTGCACTTCTTTTACTGAGTTTGGTCTCTCCAAATCCTGGATTGCTTTGATCTGGGAGGGGTCTGCTTCGATACCCCAGTTGGTCACCAGGAAACCTAGGAATTTGCCAAATCCTACTCCGAACACACACTTGGACGCATTGAGGCGCAACTTATGTTTCTTCAGGATCTCAAACATCTCACCTAGGTCCTTGAGATGGTCGTTCTCATCCTTGCTTTTGACCACCACGTCGTCAATGTAAGCCTCCATCGTTCTACCTAACAATGGTTCAAATATCTTGGTGACCATCCGTTGGAATGTCGCCCCAGCGTTCTTTAGGCCAAAGGGCATGACCTTGTAGCAATACAGTCCTCTTGGAGTTGCAAAGGATGTGACTTCCTGATCTGGTTCATGCATGGCGATTTGGTGGTAGCCTCTATATGCATCCAGAAAGCTAAGTCGGTTGTGCCCCGCCGTTAGGTCTACCAGTTGATCTATCCATGGTAGAGAAAAGCTGTCTTTTGGACATACCTTATTGACTGTTTTGTAGTCAACGCAGACACACCACTTGTCGTTCTTTTTTGGCATTACGACTGTGTTGGAAATCCATCTTGGGTAGTGTACCTCTCTGATTGCTCCTACCTCCAGTAGGTTTCCTACTTCTTCCGCCACTATCTCGGCATGGTGGAGCATCGATCTACGTGTGCGCTGAATGATTAGTCTGGCGGATAGGTGGACATTGAGTTAGTAGCAGATGAAGTTAGGATCAATGCTTGGCATGTCGTATGGTGTCCAGGAGAACACTTCGATGTTAGAGGTCAAAAATTCCAAGACCTCTAATCTCTCAGTACTGGACAACAACGAACCGAGCAAAAAGAACTTATCTGGGTTCTTTTCATCTATTCTTACCCCTACCAAGTCTTCCACCGCTTTCTGATTAGCTGCTTTGCCGACATCTGCAAACAGTTCATTGCTCTCAGGTTCTTCCACCGAATGAACGTATCCTTTGGCAGCGCGGCTGCCATTCACCGTGATAAAGCATTGCTTGGACATAATCTGATCTCCATAGACCTCTTCAATTACACCGGTCTCGTTAGGGAACCGCATTACTTGGTGGTAGGATGACGCCACCGATCGCATGGCATGCAGCCATGTTCTGCCCAAGATGATGTTATAAGTGGAGGGGACTTTCAATACCCAGAACTCCACTTGTTTTAAATCACGCTTCTGCTTTGGTGGAAGGATTATTTTGCCGGGCCATTCGGCATGGAGTTGAATCAATCGGGGGAATCTGGCGGTGCAAGTCTTTATCTTGTAACTTCAACTGTTTAAATGTTTCGTAGTACATTATTTCACATGAACTACCCTGGTCAATCAGAATCCGCTTGACGTCAAAATCCTTGACTTGGAGGGTGACGACCAGGGCATCATTGTGAGGGCAATATATCCTCGCCAAGTCTTTGTCCGAAAAAGACATGACGTTCGTGGCCTCTATCTTCCCCTTCTTGGTGGTAGGTTGGGCACTTAATACATATCTTAAATGCTTAGCCTTTTTGATTGATCCTTTGAGCTCGCACACACGCTCAGGTTCGAAAACTCCATGTATCACATTGATAATGCCTTGAGGTGGGGCATCGATTGGCATTTCGTTGGGGTTATTATGGTCCTGGGGGGCTGGTTGCGCCCCTCCTTCAATGTATTTATCCAGGTGACCTGCTGCCACCAACTCCTCCAGGTGCTGTCTCAATGGCATGCAATTTTCAGTGCGGTGCCCCTTTTCTTTGTGGAAGGTGCACCGTGATCTTTCGTCATAGTCCTTCTGAGCTTCCCCTAGCTTGGCTGGCCATCTGACGAAAGGTTCATCTCGTATTTCACTTAGAATTCGGTAAATCGATTTTTTGAATACCGTGGTTATAGCAGTGCGGACCCTCAACCATCTTTTGTCCTGGTCCTCTCCGTTGTCTCGCCTGCCTCGTCCGTTTTTACTCAGATGGTCTACCGTGTTGACCTTTGCTGAGGCCTATTTCTCTGGTACTACGGTCGTGCCAGATCTTGTTTTGGCACGTGCGCCATCCTCCTCTACCCTGATGTGCTGATGCACTTTTTCCATCAACGCTTCCATGGTGAGGGGCGGTGTCATGGTAATTGAGTCCCTTAGTCTATTCCCGACTGAAAGGCCTTTTTTGTACTGTGCGATGGCGAGATTGGTGGGGCAGTCCCCAGTTTGGTTAAAAGTCTCCCAGTAACGACTATTGCAAGATCTTAGGGTCTTTTTGTCGCCCATGTCGATGAAGAGTAACTGGTCAATCTCCACCAGGGTTTTTGTGTTTGTTCTGAACCTCGTAATGACAACGCCGCCAATTGGCGCCCGGAGGCTATCTTTATACGGGCGTTTCTCGAAGCAAGTCAAGCCTAGGTCGCCAAGGCTAGATGGGAAGAGGATGCACATCAAAGCCTCGTTCCGTCGGTATACAGCCATGACCTGGTGAAAGTGGCTTAAGTGTGAGTAGGGGTCCGTCTTCCCCTCATACGTAGTGAATTTGGGCTGAAGAAAGCCTGATAGCAGGGGCGCATTTTTGATTGCCGGAACGAACGGCGAGGTCTGCAGCCTTACTAGTGCTTTGTCCGTCGGTTCGTAGGCAGGGTGCGGAATTGACATTCCAACCTCGACGCTTCCATGCGTCCAAGAAGCCAACCGCTGTAAGGTAGAAATTCTGTGTGGATCGTGTGCCCTGGCGTCCTCCTTCCATTGTGCCTTTTCTTCGAGTACGGTTCGTAGGTCGAATGACCTGGGCAACTCTGTCTGTCCGGATCTTGTTTGGTGCGTATGTAAGGGCCAATAGGTGCTCCTTTCAGTGTACGACCTCTCAGATCTCGTCCTCTCAGACCTGGTGTGACGAGTTCTGGAAGACCTGGATTGGGTATCGCCCGTCCTGAGGCTTCTGCTCTCTACTTGTGAGGGTGTGGTATTCCTACTACGATTTTTCGAGTGGCGAGGGGGTGTCTTGTTTGTATGCCCCTCTCCTATCGCCATTCCTTTTGCTTTCACCTGGCGCTTTAGAGATTCCATGTCCACCGCCATTCGTCGTATCAACTCGTCCTGCTCCTTGACGCGATCCTCCAAAGCTTGAGGATCAATCCTCCGCCTTTGTCTTTCTCGACTCTGCGAACGAGAGTGACGAGGGCTGTTAGTCCGCCTTCTCCCTCTTGTATCCGTCCTGGGATTCTGTCTTTGTGGTTCTAAATCTGCCATAGGAGGGATGAGAGGTAGACCTTCGCGCCTCACACCCCCTTCTGGTGTTTGTCCGTCGATGGCAGACTGTAGCAAATCTTCATTGTGCGCCATTAATTCTTAAGAGGAAAGGCTTGGTTAAGAGGTTTTGTTCTTGCCTGAATTTCCACAGACAGCGCCAATTGTACGGGAAAGAAATAAACCTTCTTGTATAATCCTGTTGATCAAGTCTACGCTCCTCCGTACGATGTTGTTCTACTACTTGAAAATACAAACGTGAGCTAACCGGCGGGTGTGTGCCGGAAACCTCTCTGATGCCTAAGTCAGCCAACTAGACAAATAGACAAAAGCTCTGTATATTCGGGAATTAAAGTTGCGTTACCTCTCCATAGGTGATGTTTGCGAGCTTTTATAGGTTTCATGTGACACAATCTTAGTAGGACTTCAACTCCTTCATGCAGAGTCCTCCTAGGATTCATACTCCTGAAAGATCATACTTATCATTTTACACCCCCCTCACTGCTTAAACCAAGTGAGATGGTTTTCCCATGGCCGGACTGCCATCCAACCGAAGTAGGCATGGCCACGCCGAGCCGTAGAGTGGACCGAACTATCTTTAGCTCGGTTCTCCCTTCAATGCCCTTACCTCAGTTCGTTTTGTACAAGCTGTGGTAAGTCCTAACCCGAACTAACTTCAAGCAAGGCTTTAGACCGAACTAACCATACTACGCCACAACCGGTATAAGTTCTAGTATGGTGACCGATCTAAATTCTTTGGGACTGGAGTAGCTTTATGTCTCTTCCAAACCGAACTAACCTCAAGTCTCTTCCGGACCGGACTAACTTCGAAGCCTTTTTTACTCAGCCCTTCGTACTTTGGCCCATGACGGCCCATTCCCCATCTCGGCCCAATTTCTATATAAATTACCCTCTCATTTACGTATTTATTAATCTTAATTTTATTTTACTATGTAACACCCATTTTGTTCAATATCTTCACTATTAAATTACCGTTTGAAAAAAATATTTAATTAATTTTTGAATATTCTAATGTAGTTTTGAATTTTGTTCGTTCAATATTTTTGTTATTTTAACCAATGTATTATGATATATCACTAATAACAAGTGTCCTTAGAACACAAGTAAAAGATAAAATATTTATAGAACACAATACACTTTTCACTAATTTTAATGCATTTTTACTAAAATTAATACATTTTTTTTTTTTTTATCATTTTTACATATTTTCAAAAAAATTTACACACTTCCAAATATTAAATAATACCCATAAGACACTTGTTAGCGTTTGCTATATAAAAATATCACAAATAGTATAAACAATCTCAGTACATTTATTTGGTTGATTTAAGTGTGCTGTTGAGATTTTGACATAAATGTTCTTTAAATAGTTAGTTACACAGGCTGTGACTACATATGTCATGGTCCTTGAATTTTTTAAATGATATTCTTTTATATCATTTATAATATAAATTAGTTTGTTTGGTTCTGATTTTTAGAAAATATTTTTTAAAAAATTTTACTTTTTTATTTTCTGTATCTTAATGTTTTCAATGAATTTTTTTAATATTTTAAATATTTTTTTTAAAATTTTTAGATACACCTAACGTAAATACACTTAAAAAGTATAATATTTGTGAAAAAATCTTAAAAAAATGCACTAAATACCAAAAAATACAAATATATATATATATATATATAAATTCAATACATTTTTTGTATTTTGTGTATTTATTAATTTTTAAAAATATTTTGTTATAAATATTTTACTATTTAGATACATCTAAATAAGGTATATCTAAAAAGTAAAAAAATTACTTAAAATTTTAAAAATATTCACTAAAAATAAAAAAACACAAAAAACAAAATACTTAATTTTCAGAAAACTAAATTCAGAAAATTAAAACCAAACACATTAAATGATATTTTGCTATGAAACATAACTTCTAATATCTTACTAGTTGAACTAGCTAGAAATGTGGAGAACATTAAAGCTGGTTGAAAATTTGGGAAAAGATTTGAAATGAGAAAAAGAAAAAATATGTGAAATGTAAATAAAATATATCTATATTTTATCTAATTTCACACACTTTTTCACTTTTTCTTTTCAAATCTCTTTTCAAAATTTTCAACCAAATACAACGTAAAAGAATGAAAAATAGTACAATTAAAGAAGGAAATAAACATATGAGAACACAAAAATTAATAAATAAAAATTGCACACAACCCTCCAAACTAACAAAAGAGAAGAGCCATGGGTAATTAATCAATTTATATGTCATGAGTCATGAAAAGAAAAAATATGTATATCATCATCAAATTTCTTAGGTGAAATATAAATATTAGGGGAATGTTTGTTAATGTTTATGTTTACAATTGCATGGTCCACCCAAAAGTGCGGGTGAGATACTTGCAGCAATGCCAAAAATGGTAATGAATAGTTTTTTTTTTTCTTTTTTTTGACAACTTAAAATTTTTATTCATAAAAGTAAAAAATTATATAGAGAGAGTAATTGGATATAGAGAGAACTAAACAACATACACCAACTATTATAACAAAAGTTTACTACACAAGCAAATACTAAGAGATAAACATAAATTAAAAAAAGATTAAAGGATGACGGGACACAACCAAAAGAAAATCCAGTAACAAGCTACTAACAAACTATTGACCAGTAAACAACCCAAGCACAACGAACCCAACAACTCAAACATTGCAAAGACAGATATACCAAAGCATCAGAAATAGTCTTGAATATCGAATTTAGATACTTTATAGTGTATTGCTTATAGTGTTTTAAAATGATATCGTTTTCAGAAGAAATAGAAGAGAAAAGGGGGAGGTTCTTTTTCTTCTTTTCAATTTTGCTCCAAAATGATGTCGTTTTGAGGTATTACACGTGCACTACGGAGGATCAGATTCGTGAATCTCAAGCATGAATTCAATGAATAGTTTCTTAGTTTATTATATGACATCATGAACCAAATAGGTGCTGCCACATGGGGACTTAACTGTTAGGATGTTCAATTTTTGTTTGATTAGCTACAGACAATTGATAATAGGAAAATCTATAGAGCATAATTGCCAAAAGATGAATCTTACCTAACAATGTTCCCTTCATGTTAAACTAATTTTTAGCTAGCACAAACTGAACAACATTATGCTTTAAACACAATTAGATTAATCATTGGTGTGTCATATTTGTGATATAAGCATAATTTTTATGTGGACCTATCTCTTGAAAAAATAGAGAATATTGGAAATTTGCCTCATTTGGGTAAGGTTTGAAAGCTTATGAAATCGACTTTTTCCCGCATTTGGTCAATTTATGAAAACATCAGCATTTTTTAGGAAATATTTTTAAGTTGTATTCTGTATTTTTAAAAACTATGTTGGTACAAAATGACAACAATATGAAGATAATGGGCATTTTTTTAACTTTTTCCATTGTTTTTTTTTTTTTTTTTTTTTTTCTATTTTTGAAAACATGGAAAATAAAATAAGTTCAACTTAACAAGTAATAGATTACATAAACCAATGTACAATTTATTCCTCTCCATGATGAAACTTATATTCTTCTTCTTCTTCCTTTTCTTTTTAAAAAATAAAAATTGCTACAAAAGGGAAAAGCAAACTAACTTATCAGCCATTGCAGACCCCCGATGAAGTGCACTGATGGTGGCGAGCCCTCACTGGCTGAAACTTTAATTAAAAAAAAAAAATGCTTTTTTAAACCAATCCCAGCGCGCCACCTCACTGGGGGTCGACCCCCAGTGGGGGTCCGAAGCATTAATCCTAACTTATATCTCGACAGATTCATATGAACAGTGGTAATTTGTTAGTAATTATTAGTAAGATTTTGAGAAACATGTAGTGATGCAATCACTACAATTTTCAAGCACGCATCTTTTGAAAAGATAGAGGCTCTGTTTATTTCAACATAAAATAGTTTTAAAAATTAATTTTCTTACTTTCTGACATTTATTATTAAAAAAATAAAAATTAACAAAAAATAAATTTATTTAGATGAAAAATGTTTTACACTTGTGAAAAGTGAAAAATATTTTTCAGACTAACATCGTACCATTGTACCACTCCACCCCAACTGCTACCACCACTTCAACCGCCCCACCACCACCACCTCTACTACCATCCTACCTCTATCACCATCACCATTACCATCACCACTACTCATACAATTACTAGCACATTAATTTTAATGTCACAATTAAATATAGTAAAACAATTTCTGATGAAAAATATTTTTTATTCAAACAAATGGAATGTGAGTGTTACTGTCAATTTTAACTTGAAATGTGTTGGCACCATAAATAGAGAATTTTATTATTAGTTATTATTTTATAATTGCAGAACACGTGTCACTCTCCTACTCATTTGGAGGTTATGAGAAGTTACAAATCATTAAACACATGTGAAAAGATGATAGAGAATGTGGACAGTCATGGAGCATGAATTAGAGATTAAAGGAAGTTATGTAGATATAGAGATGAAGTGGAAGATCATGGAGTGTGAAGTGTGGGAGATGGAAGAATATTGTAGTTATTAGATAGTTTTTTCCTATAAATAGCCATTCATGGCTACATTGTAAGGAGCCGGAATTCAAATCAAAGACAATTGATTTCTATTTTTCTTGTCATTTATATTTCCTGCACTTCATTTTCGAAGCACAGATGTCACGACCCAAACCTACCCCTATAGGTTTAGCGTCGTAACCGGCCAGTAATCCTTGGATTACCGAAGGCTTTTGAACTGATTAACAAAATTAAGGGGCTAGCGGAAGCAAATATATAAATATAGTTGTCCAATGAGCTGCGTAGACTTACATGAAACATAATATTTAAAATTTCATATACATAACCAAAAATCATTTTCACATTATGCCCACACACTTAGCTATAACATCTTAAGTACAGCCAACAAAAACAAAACGAGTCTTATATACAGAAACAACAAAGCTTAAAACACGTGACACTTCAGGAACCTCTATGTAAGGCACAATGGTTGGCCGACAACAAGACATGATCCAGACAAAAGTCTTCAGGCCTGATCTCCAAAACGCTCACCTATACATACATATATATATATATATACACACACAGTGAGCTAAAGCCTAGTGAATAACATCAATGTAAAGGGTTAGTGAACGAATTCCGAACATTTTCATGATCATAAAATAGATCATAACATAATCATCCTCATATCCGAACATAATAATGGTACATCCCATAGAACACATCACATATTGTCTTCTAACTAGAGTAATCGGTTTCGGATACCGATTAAACACATATCACTACAATGAAGTGGCTAACGAAATCTCATAATCACATATATGTCATGGACCCGCATTAACATGCCGTCCGCCATGACTTGGGACTATCTATGGATGCCATAATAAATTTCAACATAGGACATTCGCTCACGTAAACAAATATCATTTCAGAAATCATAACTTATCAAATTACATTTGGAACATAATTCATATAAATATATCTTTACAATAACGTTACTCACAATGGGCTTCCAGAAACGGTTGGTCAGTCTTCGAGTCTTGACCTACAAACATAAATGTACATAGCACAAAACATGTCTCATTATTACTCATTGTTGAAAAATTTGAATTTGAATTTAAATTTACTCCAATGGTTGTGTCTCTTAAGATGAAAGGGTGTGTCCTTTTGAAGGATCACAACCTTTCTGAAAAGTCACTTAGAAGTCTATATATTCCATCTCCCTCACTTCTATTTAGATAGTGAATTGTCATTCTTCTTCACTTGACATTTATTCTTCATATTTTTTGAATCTAATTTTCCTATTAAGAGAGTACATGCACAGCGAAGTTCGCTAGGCTTGCAATAGTAGCGCTACTAGTGTAAGACATTGATCGTTGTATCTTGGGAGATAGACGTCCATTGAATCCTAAGCACCGGTGGGAGGATGAATCTGTCTTAAGGAAAGAGTGTCACACACTCGACTCGATCAGGTTTTATCTTTTTACGTACTGTAAGTTTTATCACGTTATTATGTCGATTTATTTCAGTTTTTGATTTTGCCCAAAAATCGTTTACATAATTTTAAATTATATTTTCAAGATAGTTTGGTACTATAATTTTTTCTAACAATCTTAAGACAGATTAGATCATATTTATGAGTTTTGGGCAAATATTGTTTTGTGAAACAGTGTTTATGAACAACAGAACATTGTTCTGGTTGTAGTTTCTGTTTTTGGTAAAACTCTTATAGTACTCTGTTATAAGAGCCTTTTTAGAAATTTATATATATATAAAACAAACAAACAAACAAACACACACACACACACACACAAAAAACCCAGATCTTGCTTTGATCAAAGAAGTCCTTTTCGTCATGTGTTTTGGTGTTTATTGGTGTTTATATGCTACTACCATTGGATCTCATTATATGGAAAAAATATATTTAATGTGCAAAATAAAGATTGGAGACACTCAACCAAAATCTGGTTGATCCCATGTTGGTTCTAAAAAGTCAAGTTCAATAACTTTTGCTTTATGACCAATGGGGATTTGAACAAATTTTTGCATGGCCTCAACATATGTTCTTGCCGCGTCTTTGAAAGGCAAGAAGGAGATGATTATGAGAATGAGTGAGTCTGTCAAGTATGAGAACATGAAGCCAGGGCCGACGTCGGCAAGGCATTTCGGGTTGTTCATGGCGGATGGGATGCCGACATATTCACTCAGATTCGACGGCGGTCCAACTACGAGTTTCGGAATGCCGACTCGGAGATTGGGTCCACCACTTCTATGTCTCTCTCTTCATTACATTTTGTATGCTATAATTGGTTTAGTTTTTGGTTGTAATTCTATACAGCTTTTTCCAATTCTATATTATATCAAAATCTGAAGATAGATGTTCATGTGCTCTCGTACTCTTGGTGTGGTGATCTCATTCGGTTTGTTTTTCCATTAAGTATGGTTTCTGGAGCATATGTTTGTTATCATGCATTTTTCTAGTATGATACATGTTTGAATGTTTCTCGCCATTTTGATGTTCTTGTACTTGTGAGATTTTGCTCTTATAATTTTTAGACGGTTGGAATGCTTAATTGATTTAATTTTCCATGGAGATAATTTATCTTCACTCACTAATCAAACATGACAATAGAGGTCCACTTTTTGGTAACTAAATTCCTGATTATCCAAAAATACGAGGCAAAGCAGAACATGTCTTTTCAGTGCCTTGTATCTTTTGTTAAATTATAAACCGTCATGGTTTTGATTGTTCTTTTTGGAGAGATGATATGTTTTAGTAGTTTCTACATTTAACTGGTTTGTATTGTTCAGGCATATAATAGTTGTACAAACCTTTTAAAAAAAAAAAAAAAAACATTTAATGGATAAAGGATGAGATTTGAAATAATAAAAAATAAAAAATAAACAATTTTAAATCCTGTTTTTAAGGAATAGTTATTTTGTGGAAGTTTTCAATAATGTGTTTTTAAAATCAAGATATGATTTTAATTACTAAAATCTGGTATGATTTTTGGTTTGTAAATTCTTGGAAATTGAGAAAATATAGAGTATATGAAATCTTTTATGGGAAAAGACAAATGTGATGTGTTAGTTTTTGACTGATTTATTTCCAGTGCATTGTTTGGGATTTAAATTAAGACTTGGTTAGCCATGAATCATGTTCTTAATGTGGGAATTTACCTTTTGAATTAAAAGAGACAATTTCATTTTTGTCCCATATATATTTTTATGAGTTATTATTTGTGACTGTGACACTTGTCTGGAAATGAATCATGTGGTTTGTGTTAATTTATGTATTATCACAAATGTGGGGGAAAGAGATTAATAAAATTATGTAGTATGATTGACTTGTTAATCTTGTCCATGTCTACATATGTTGTAGAGTTGACAATTAATATCAATTTGGTTTGTGGTGTATTATAAATGGATGTCAATTATTTATCAAAGTGTTGATAAAAATGTGAACCTGTGTGTTTTGACATAAGAGGAATTCTAACTATTCTTTAGAATAATGACTAAAATTGGTGTGGCGACTGATCCGTAATGAAATATTATATGAATTAAAATATTTCATGGGTAAAAAACACTTTGGTAATTGTCGGCGTAGTCACCAATACTGGATAAGACAAATAAGATGTAAATATATTTATACAGTGATATTTATATTCCATGTTGAGATTGGAATTAAGGGTTGCAGTAAACAAAAAGAAATTAATCATGGCTAAAGAAATGTTATTTGACAAAGTGTTGTGGCCACAACTGGTATTAATCATTTCTTCGTTGTACTGCAAAAGCAAGTTATGAAGTCTAAGTGTATTTTAGACAAATTAGTATTGTGATTATATTCACAAAGCAATTTACATCTTGTGATTTAGTTCAAGCACGCCAATTCTGATTTATCTAAGGATTGTGGGGGTGTATTTATTATACACCAACAAGAGCAATTAAGTTTCCTTAGAATATTTAAAATGTGGGGGTGTTTGGAGGATTTTACCAAAATAACGGTTCCGATAATAGGTCCACAAAGAATCTCAATTCTTTATATAGGACAAAGTTGGAGTAGAAGCAGCAATGGTTTCATTAACTCCTAAGGAACAACTCTATGTTTATTATTTAAATGGGAGTGACATAGAGTAACGATAAGTCTCGATGTAATCAATGACTTAACACTGCATGACATTTACTTTTAGTTGTGAATATTGTCTAAGGATAATATAATGAATTCACTAACTACTCAATAATATCTAACTAAGAAGGTCAAACGGAAAAATAGTGGCCGTTAAACAAAAAGTTTGACCAGAGAGCAAATGAGGGGAAGTTTATCGAGGGGAATGTGATTAAAGTCTATTACATCAGAGTCATCATAATGGTAACCCTACTTAGATGATTGGAGATCCCAAGAACTAAGTTCAAAGGGACAACTAAGTTATGTGTGGCTTGCCAGAAATCACTAAAGGAGTCTAACTCCTATCCATTCCTATGATGAGAGTGATATCTGCAACATGTGTTGTATACAGGGAACTTAGGGTAAGCTATGCTTTTAATGATTACTTATATTTTGGAAATCCTAAAGGAGTATCTTTCAAGAAGAGTATTTAAGAGACTCGAAATAAGGATCACCTATATGAGTGTGAAGGGGCCGCTTCTATGAGAATTGATAAGGCTAAATTCTCTAAAGCACTCAAGAAACACCAGGACTTGCCCAAGGCCAAAACGGGCACAACCGTGAGAACTAAGTTGTGTTTGAAGATATTCTGTGTGAATTCTATTGTCTTGGCTTACACAAACGGCTGAACAGTTCAAGGCATCACGTCCACTGATTTGCTAGTAAGTCCAATAGGCTTTCACTAGGGAAGGTTCAAAGCCGAAAGCTACCTATCCCGATGCAGGATATTTCCATAATCTACTCTCTCTTTGTCTGCATGTTGTTACATGTCCTTTCCGTAAATTTCATTCATGTGGGAGATTGTTGGAAATTTTGAATTTAAATTTATTCCAATGGTTGTGTCTCTTAAGATGAAAGGGTGTGTCCTTTTGAAGGATCACAACCTTTCTGAAAAGTCACTTAGAAGTCTATATATTCCATCTCCCTCACATCTATTTAGATAGTGAATTGTCATTCTTCTTCACTTGACATTTATTCTTCATATTTTTTTAATCTAATTTTCCTATTAAGAGAGTACATGCACAGCGAAGTTCGCTAGGCTTGCAATAGTAGTGCTACTAGTGTAAGACATTGATCGTTGTATCTTGGGAGATAGACGTCCATTGAATCCTAAGCACCGGTGGGAGGATGAATCTGTCTTAAGGAAAGAGTGTCACACACTCGACTCGATCAGGTTTTATCTTTTTACGTACTGTAAGTTTTATCACGTTATTATGTCGATTTATTTCAGTTTTTGATTTTGCCCAAAAATCGTTTGCATAATTTTAAATTATATTTTCCAGATAGTTTGGTACTATAATTTTTTCTAACACTCATTCATGTGGCCATACATGGCTTAGCTTTCTTGCTTTAACTTCCTATTCATTCCATGTCACATAGCTTGTTCATATAGAACCACATACTCGGATTCGACACATAATTTCTAATTCACTTACATATATTGTTTCTTAGCTTATTAATCCTTAATGGTTCATAAATCATGCCTAAGAATGCCCGAAAAGAGATGAGAGTGAAAATATGTACTTAAAACATCTTTTGAAAACATGCTGAAAATAAACTGGTGGTTAGAGCCAGCTTTTCGTGGCTAGAACCAGCTGAAGGCAAAAACTGAGCTCGCTCGAGCCAGCTTTTGCAAAGTTCAAAATACTGGGAGCTCGTAATGTTGGCTCGAGCTAGCTGTGAATTTATGGGCACCAAGCTTAACAAAAATGGCTTCCAAACAACTTTCAAGACTTGGGGTCTTGCATGATTTGATCAAACACATAAAATAGTTTTAGAAAATTTCAATACAAGACCCTTAAAATATCTTTCATTCAAAAACTCATCAATTCTTGAAAGATTTGAATCAAAACTCCTTCATGCAAGATTTTTTAACTCTTTTCATGGTTTTTCATAACATGCAAATGGTGATCAACAAACTCATAAATTTATAAAACAATGGACATGATTTAAACTTACATGCATGCAAGGACTTTAAAACTCAAACTCAAAATGATAAAATTAAAGATGATCTACCATGAATACACATGAAAATAATCTACATGTTCAAAGACCTATTTCTTGCACTCTCATGAAAGTAGTTTAAAACTTGATGAAATCATGATGCATGGAGGAATAGCTACAAAAATTAGACATAGAATCCTTACCCAAGGCTTTAATTTCAGAAATGTGAGATGAATTTTCCTAGTTTTCTTCTTCTTCTTCAAACTTTTGAGCTCTCTCTCACTAAAGCCAAACTCTCTCTCTTTCTCTTAAGCTTGAACTCTCTCAACACAAAGAACCAAATAAGCAAAGGAATGATACAAACACTCCCTCACTCAACTGAATATACACAATACACACTCACTTCTTGAGCACAATACACGTGCACACACATGCAAAACTCTAACACACACACACAAGGGTTTTAATCCCCTACACTCAACACAAAATGCCCAACTCAGATTTCTCAATACACCCACACAGATTTCGTAGCACACACCCACTAAAGGATTTTAATCCTCTACACCCAACATTACAGAATGCCTCAGCACATAATACACTTAATCACATCTTGGATCATGAACAGGAGTAGATTAGGCATAAATCATACATCGTCTTAATTAAACATAAGTAACCTTCATTAATCAAGGTTAACACATGACTCAATTAATTCAAAATAGTTCCAATTAAGGCTTAATTTAATCACATGCGATTTTACTGAACTGAATCAATTTTTTAACAAAACTTCTCATATGGTTCCAAATATGCTAGTTAGTCAATCCATGAACTCAAATTCGGTTTCTGAAAGCATTTAGGCTAACAATTTCAGATTCAAAGTAGAAATCATGAAAAAAAAATTTCAAATCAAATAGATATGCACAAATTACTACAAAGCACATATCACAATTAATAATAACACATAATTTCATTCTAAACACTTAGTTAGCATTCTTAATTACGAATTAGTAGTTATTTACAAATCGGGATTGTTACAACAGGAGTAGAGGTAAATTTTCTGCACTTTATTTTATGCACTTCCTTTTCGAAGCATAGGAATAGAGATAAATTAATGGGTAGTTTGATTGTTCACTCAATTACCCCGATTATTCACTCAATCATCTTTCTTCGTCTCCCTCCTTCTTTTAATTTTTTTTCTCTATACTTGGCAATTTTGAAATCCTCCTCATTGATACAAAGAACTGTCAACACAATCGTTTGATAATTGGCTTGAATTTAATATGTAAGGATTTTTTAATCCTTACTGATACGCTCACATTTATAATATTTTGCTTCATAGGAAAAATAAAATAACAAAATGTCAAATTGTTGTCATGTTAAATTATTGCCTCTCTTACAGTCTCCCTCACTATGTTAAACTTTCTATGTTGTTAGACTTGTGTATCTCAACACTCATTGTCCTTTTTTTTCTTTTTTTCTTTTTTCTTTTTTTGTCTTTGTTAATCCTTTTTTTTTCTTTTTTCTTTTTTCGATCGTACCTTTGTTTGTCCTTGAAGGGACCAAATCTATGTCATGTTTGTTGAATTCTCTCCATATATGTGTCTCTATGCTTCTATGATTTTGTGATTAATTAATTAAAGGATAAATTACAATTTTCACCTTCAAATTTTAACCAAAATTTCTCTAGCTCTTTCTTTTAATTGTAACAATTATGTCTTTAGATTTCAAGTCATGTTTCAATTTGGTTATCTTGCCACTTATTGTTACAAATTTAAATGAAATGTGCTTATGTTGGTGTCATGTAAACACATTTTAGGGGCATTAGAGAAAAAATTTATGATAAATTACACTTTTTATCTTCAAACTTCCAATCAAATTCCATTTAGTTTCTCACATTTGAACTTCTACTCAAATTTCCAAGGATGAGATAGCAGGAAGTAGGGATGTAAGAAAAATCGAAAAAATCTACAAAATTGATTGAACCGGACCAAACCGGCTATATTTGGTCTGTTTTTTTAATAAGAACCAATCTGTGTAGTTTTTAAATTTGATTTTTTTGGATTTTCGGTTCAGTATTGGTTTAAGCACTTTGTACACCGATCTAAACCGAAACTGACCGTTTCAACATATATTGTATTTATAATATATATATATAATCTAATAATATAATGATATTAATAAGTATAATAAATTATTAACCTTAATTAATTAACCTTATCATCTTTATAACCTGAGTTTGTAATTTCTTATTATATATAATCTTAATTCTATCTCATTATTCTTGAATAATGTTTGGTAACGTTTACATTTTTTATTTATGTTTACAAAAATTTTATAAAGTGGTTTGTGTTTATTTTTAAAAAAACATAAATTACAAACGCGTTTGGTTTGAACAAAATATTTGAAAATTTTTAAAAACATAAACTAAAAAATATATGTTTGTTTAGGCCTAAAATATTTATATTTATTTTTTATTATTTATGACAATGGGATCATACACATTATAATTGCAAAAAAATTTAATTGAAAAAAAAATTAATTGAAAAAAAAAAAGTATCTGAAAAAAAAAATTCATTGAAAAAAAAAAATACTTAGTTAAATTTTTAAATTTTTGTTTAAAAACTAATGTAAACTCATTTTTTGAGTTTAAGTTTTTTCCTCAAATTTACAAACTGAGACAATCATTTATAAACTAAAAAAATTATCAAACAAGTTTTTATGGCAGTTTTTTAAATTTTTGTAAATATAAACTGAAAACGAAATGGTTACCAAACATGCTAGTATTTTCAAACTTTTTTTTGTTTTTTGTTTTTGTTAATTTATGAATTGAAAGTATGTATTAAATGAATGGATTGGATATGTTTAAAATGGTAAATAAATAACTAATTTAATATTTTTATATAGATTAATGATTATATTTAAAAGTGACTCGAGTTTGAAAAATCTTAAACCGATTAAACCACACCAAACTGAATTCGGTTCCAGTGCAATTTGATGGGAGAATCGGTCTGTATCGGTATTCAAAATAATAAAACCGACATTATCAGTTTGGTATAATTTTTTATCTAAATACCGACCATACCGAACCGATTACATCCCTAGCAAAAAGGCCATATTCAAACATGAACTGAAATCTGAAGACATAATTGTTGTAATTAGAAGATGAGAAATCAAAATGAAATTCAAATATAAGTGGGGTAAATCATATTAGTAGTCCTTAAATTTTGCCTATTATGTTATTTTAGTCCCTATAATTTTAACTAGTTCAATTGTAACATTTAATTTTAAATTTTGTGTCAATTTAGTCCAATTAATGACGCCGATTAAGATTTTTGAAGGAATATGATCATTGGGTTGATTAAGGTTAATTCACTGAGTCGAACAAGTTTACAACTTTGGTTACACTTTTGTTTTACTTTTAATTCTAGTAAAATGCAAGTTCAATTTAGGATTTTAAATCTCAATTTTCAAGCACGCATCTTTTGAAAAGATAGAGGCTCTGTTTGTTTCAACATAAAATAGTTTTTAAAAAAATTATTTTTCTTATTTTCTGACATTTATTATTAAAAAAATAAAAAATAACAGAAAATAAATTTATTTAGACAAAAAATGTTTTACACTTGTGAAAGGTGAAAAATATTTTTCAGACTAATGTCTTACCATTGTGCCGCTCCACCGCAACTACTACCACCAATTCAACCGCCCCACTACCACCACCTTTGCTACCATCCTACCTCCATCACCACCACTAGGACAATTACTAGCACATTAATTTTAATGTCACAATTAAATATAGTAAAACAATTTCTGATGAAAAATATTTGTTATCCAAACAAATGGAATGTGAGTGTTACTGTCAATTTTAACTTGAAATGTGTTGGCACCATAAATAAATAATTTTATTATTAGTTATTATTTTATAATTGCAGGATACGTGTCACTCTTCTACTCATTTGAAGGTTATGAGAAGTTATAAATCATTAAACACATGTGAAAAGATGATAGAGAATGTGGACTGTACGAGCATGAAATATTGTCCTCGTATAATCATGTTGATCAAGTCTGCGCTCCTCCAAACGTCGTCGCTTTACTTCTTGAAAACACAAACGTGAGCTAGTCGGCGGGTGTGTGCCGGATACTTCTCCGATGCCTAAGTCAGTAAAATAGACAAATAGACAAAAGCTCCATGTATTCGGGAATTAAAGTTGTGTTACCTCTCCATAAGTGATGTTGTGAGTTTTTATAGGTTCTGCGTGGCACAATCCTAGTAGGACTCTTATTCCTCCATGCAAAGTCCTCCTAGGAATCATATTCCTGAAAGATAATGTTTATCCTTCAACACCCCCCTCACTGCTTAAACCAAGTGAGATGGTTTTACCATGGTCGGATGTCAATACGATCGAGATAACATGGCCATGCTAAAGCCACAGAATAGATCGAGCTTCAATCAGCTCGGTTCTTTCTTTCACTACGTGTACCTCGGTGCTAGGTTGTCTGAAATCGTGCTAACCATGATGAGTTTAGACCGAGCTAACTAATAGCAAGGTCTTGTGGTAAGCTTCAACATACCTCAGCTCAAAAGGTGTGATCGAGCTAACTGTTGTCACTCTAGCCGTGGTGACCGAGTTAACTGCAAAGCCCTTTTAGACCAGGCTAACTACAATGGTCTCTGGGACCGGGCTAACTACAAGGCTTTCTATGACCGAGTTAACTCCTGGGCCCTTTTACTCGCTTCTTACTGCGGGCCCATAAACGCCCACTACCCAAATTTCGCCCAATTTACATATAAATTACCCTCTCATGGACGATCATGGAGCATAATGTGGAAAACATGGAGCATGAATTGGAGATTAAAGGAAGTTATGAAGGCATAGAGATGAAGTGGAAGATCATGGAGTGTGAAGTGTGGGAGATGGAAGAATATGGTAGTTATTAGATAGTTTTTTCCTACAAATATTTGCCTATAAATAGTCATTCATGGCTATATTGTAAGGAGTCAGAATTCAAATTAATAATAATTGATTTCTATTTTTCTTGTCATTTATATTTCCTGCACTTAATTTTATGCACTTAATTTTCGAAGCATAAAAGTAGAGGTAAATTTTCTACATTTTATTTTATGCACTTCCTTTTCGAAGCATAGGAGTAGAGGTAAATTAATTGTTAGTTTGATTGTTCACTCAATCATCTTTCTCCGTCTCTCTCCTCTTTCTTTTAATTTTTTTTTCTCTACACTTAGTAATTTTGAAGTTCTCATTGAGACAAAAAAAAAACCGTCAATACAATAACTTAATAATTGACTTAAATTTAATATGTAAAGATTTTTATATTCTTACTAACACACTCATGTTTATAATATTTTCCTTTATAAGAAAAATAAAACAACAAAATGTCAAATTGTTGTCGTGTTAAATTATTGCCTCTCTTGCAGTCTCCCTCCCTCTGTGTCAAACTTTCTATGTTGTGAGGCTTGTGTATCTCAACACTCAAGTGTCCTTTTTTTTATTTTTATTTTTTTGTCTTTGTTAATCTTTTTTTTTTTTCTTTATTCTTTTTTCGATTGTGCCTTTGTTTGTCCTTGAATGCACCAACTCTATGTCATGTTTGTTGTATTCTCTCAATATATGTGTCTCCATGCTTCTACGTTTTTGTGATTAATTAATTAAAGGATAAATTACAATTTTCACCTTCAAATTTTAACCAAAACTTCTCTAGTTCTTTCTTTTGATTGTAACAATTATATCTTTAGACTTCAAGTCAAGTTTTTGGTTATCTTGCCACTTATTGTTACAAATTTAAATGAAATGTGCTTATGTTGGTGTCATGTAAACACATTTCAGGGACATTAGAGAAAAAATTTATGACAAATTACACTTTTTATCTTCAAACTTATAATCAAATTCCATTTGGTTTCTCACATTTGAACTTCTACTCAAATTTTCAAGGATGAGATAGCAGGAAGTAGGGATGTAAGAAAAATCGAAAAAATCAACTAAACCGATTAAATCGGACCAAACCGGCTATATTTGATCTATTTTTTAACAAGAATTGATATGTGCGAATTTTAAATTTGATTTTTTCAATTTTTGGTTCGGTATTGGTTTAAGCACCTTGTACACCGATCTAAACTGAAACTGACCGTTTCAACATATATTGTATTTATGATATATATATATAATCTAATAATATAATGATATTAAGAAGTATAATAAATTATTAACCTTATTATCTTTATAACCTAAGTATGTAAACTCTTATTATATATAATCTTAACTCTAACTTAATATTCTTGAAACATTAGTATTTTCAAACTTTTTTTTGTTTTTCTTTTTGTTAATTTAGGAATTGAAAGTATGTATTAAATGGATGGATTGGATATGTTTGAAATGATAGACAAATAACTAATTTAATGTTTTTATATAGTTTAATGATTATATTTAAAAGTATCAAGTTTGAAAAATCATAAACCGATTACACCGTACCAAACCGAACAGTTTCAATCAATACGGTCTGATGAGAGAAGCGGTTTATATCGGTATTCAAAATAATAAAACCGACATTATCGATTCAGTATAATTTTTTTTATCTAAATACCAACAATACCAAACCGAGTACATCCCTAGCAAGAAGGCCATATTCAAACACGAACTGAAATCTGAGGACATAATTGTTGTAATTAGAAGATGAGAAATCAAAATGAAATTCAAATAAAAGTGGGGTAAATTATATTAGTAGTCCTTAAATTTTGCCTATTATGTTATTTTAGTCCCTATAATTTTAACTAGTTCAATTTTAACATTTAATTTTAGATTTTGTGTTAATTTAGTCCAATTAATGACGCCGATTAAGATTTTTGAAGGAATATGATCATTGGATTGATTAAAGTTAACTCACTAAGTTGAATAAGTTTACAACTTTAGTTACATCTTTCTTTTTACTTTTAGTTCTAGTAAAATGAAGTTCAATTTAGGATTTTAAATCTCAAACTTTTATAAGCAAATTACACGGATAGTTTCTATATTTTTATTGGGTCTGGATTGTCTCCAGTTTAGATCTAGGATAGTCCGGTCCAATTCGGCCCATTGAGCCTATTTTTGGACTCTTTTTCAATAATTTGAACCGTTCATATTTTAGGATCTGTTGAGTATAATATCCCTATAAAAAATCACATCAATCAGACAATGGATACTATGTATTCGGATCACTTTTATTTTAAAAAAATAGACAGTCACAAAATTAACAGTTCATAAAAAAGTGATCCGAATACATAGTATCATTTATCCGATCGACGTGATTTTTTATAGGGATAATGTACCTAACAAATCCTAAAATAAGAACAGTTCAAATTATCAAAAAAAGATCCAAAAATAGACCCAATGAGCCGAATTGGACTCTCCAGTAGACTGGAGGCAAGCCGCTGCCATTTTTATTCATGTGTCATTTTGGTTACTATAAAGGGATATACTAAAATCATAGTAACCAAAATGAGGAGAATAAAAATATAGGAACTATCATATAATTTACCCATAAAAGTTTGAGCTGCAAAATCCTAAATTGAACTTGCATTAATTTTACTAGAATTAAAAGTAAAAAGAAAGATGCAAAAAGCAATGTTGATCCTAGTTAGATAGCATTTACCCTCACTTTACAAATTAAAAGGCTCTCTCCCTCTCTCCAAACATACCCACAAAAATGAATTTATTAGTGAATATAGAGTGAATTGGGTGGCCCATATCATTTAGGTAGCAAGCTAATGTGGAATTGGATTAGAACAAATGACTAAAATATGATAGAGTTACATGAGTGGCCACCACAGTGGGCACAAACCAACTCAAACCTGTGTTATTCATGAACTAGTAATCTGTACGATATGGTGTACGGATCTCCTTACAAACCACACTGAAACACATCATCATCATCATCATATTTTTTTGCAGAGGCAACCTTCATTTATTGGTCATTACATAGAACATAAAAATAAAAACAAAAACAAACATAATAATAATCTGACTTGTCCTTGCAGAGGTTTCCTTGAATCCATTTCGGGGAAGTTCTGCAGTGCAGTAAGCATGCATAGCGGAGCCCAAAAATACACCAAGAGTCTGAAAAAGTGTTGAAATGCCAAAGGATCGAAGTTGCCCTGTATAGAAAGAAACCGCCTTTTATTAAGGCGATTGGTTCCACGGTGTCATCAGAAGATGAAAAAAACACACAAATCCAAAGACACCGCCATGAACTGACCACCAAACCTTAGACCTTGTCGACCTAACCTGCCACCGTTGCCAGCGACACGTGGTGGCCGGAGAGAGAGAAAGCCTTGGCATCACATTTTGAAGGGGGTGGTGCAGTGTTAAAAGGGGGTGATGAAGAGGGTTGGCTTGGATGTTTATAAGGATTGGGGTGTTGTGAACTTGGTGGGCATGATAGCAATTAAAGAGTGAGGTGACTTAAGTAAGTAGTGTGTGGACACTTTTGGTTAAAGTAAGAAGGAAAAAAAGGGATTGGAAAAAGTGTGAAATGGGAGGGGTTGCAAGGTAGCATCTTCCAAAGGATATGCCATTGGGTAGTTGGCACCTCCACTGCTCCCACCACATCTATGTCAAGATCCTCTTTCATTTCTCCCCTTTTTGGCCTTTGGATTTTCTACTCCCCCCATGCTATAAGTCTTCCTTGTTTATTAATTCTTAAAAATTTGGAAAATTTACAATTCAGTGGTTGATTCAAAAAATAATTACACATATATAGCGAACTTTATAACTTGAATTATTAATATTTATAAAATTTATCATCGATTTGTAATTATTTTTAAAAAATTACTCAAAGTGTAATTTCCCCTCGAAATTTTTAGGTCTTATGCATTAAATAAGTTGTTATAACCATTCTATTAATGTTATCAAAATTAATAAAATTTACAATTTTTTTCTACTGACAAACTTTATAGGTGAAAATTGTTATTGTTATATTACTCTAGTGGATATCGTTTCTAATATCAAAGCTTCATCATTACTACTACGATATCTGTAAGAGTTTCATCATTACTACTACGATATCTGTAAGAAAATCTTGTTAAGTATCTTTTTTAGGATTTAAAAAAAATGATATTTGCACATAATTTTCATGTAAAATTTAAAACAATAGTAACGTGACAATAACATTCTTGCAATTATAAATCAAAGTGATGGGTATTTTGATTTTCCATGAATAAATAAGACATATCATTCTATGTGAATTTTTTATATATAATTTCTATTTGTATAACATTTATTACCGTTGGACTTTTATCTTGCGACTAGCAAATTAAAAGCTTCTCTAGTTTAGCCTGCTATAATTTTTACAAAAGCTAAAATTTGACAAAACTCTCAAAAATTCATCTTTAATGATTTGTCAAAATTTGGCAAATCTTCACATTTTTCATGTGGAGTCCACAAACGGCAATTCATTTAGTATTTTGTGAAAAAAATAAAATAAATGACATTTACACGGTGAATCAGGATTGATAAATTATAATATTTTAACATTGTAACATGTCAAAATTTAATTTTGACATTATTATTTTGACATCAAAGATGCTTACGTCACAAAGATTAAGCTACTAGTAAGCCTCTATCAATGGGCAATATAAGTATCATCCATTGAATTTCATTTTTTATCAACATGACTTACTTAAAAAAATGCGATTACTTTTGTTAGTTGTGAACCTAATCTACATCCAGAACAACAATCAGCTAAGCCATCAACCGCTGTGAAAATCACACATCAAGATTTTTTTATTTTTTATTTTTTATTTTTTTGGGGGTGGGGGGTTTTGTGACACTGCTCCTTGAGTGGGCCCCTTGTGCTGGGACGGCCAGATCAACAATATTAAAATAATTATATTTCTTTTAATTATAACTTATTTATCATCCAATAATTTAAATTTTATAATTACCGTTGAAATTAATGTTTCATGGTTTTCATTAGATTTGTTAACTAGTCAATTAGATTATATTAAAAAAAAAATTGACTAGTTTAAAAATTAAATTAAAACAAATAAATTTTCAAGATTGAAGTGAGAATTAACCCATATTTAAAGGAAGTGAAGTTTTATTTAGTTTTTTATAATACAAATAAGTAAATAAATAAAAAGATAGCATTCAAAGTTCTACTCTGTTTGATTTAGTGAGTTCCAACATTCATATTTGTTATCAATACAATGTTTATATATATATATATATATAATAGTTCATAAAACATAATAAAGAAAATGTGATTAGTATAGTATTATTGAATTTTCAAACACTACCCACCTCTAATTTGAAAAAGTAGGGTAAACTTTATTGAAAGGTTTTATTAGTATTACTGAGATTTCAGTATTTGAGATACTTGTTGAGTCTCAAAAGCAATATCATTCCTTGTGTTAGAATAGTAGAAAGAGATAAAATAATATGTATTGTATTGAATAATTGTCCTATACAATAGAAGGCATGTATATATAGGCTGAGAAAGAGTATCTACTAGAAATCTAACTATAAGAAAGAGTATTCTATAAGAGACCTAACTATGGCAATACCTAACATATCTAAGAAATCAATACCTAATATATATATGAATATATACCATATATACATTAACATTCCCCTCAAATTCAAGGAGGATAAACATCTTAAGTTTTGAGAGAGAAACTAAAACATAAAATAAAACTAAATAAAACAAAAGGCAAATAGGTTGCAAAATCCGAACAGGAGCGCAAGGGCGCTTGAAATAGATCAGAGGCCGGAACTAATGTCGAGAGACAGTTTATGGTCGTGTTAAACCATTGAAGGAACTGGCTAAAACTAATGCCAAAACAATTTAAGATTGTGCCAGACCGATATAGAAACTAGCTGGAACTAATGCCGAGAGACAGTTTACGGTCGTGTCGGACCATTGTAGGAACTGGCTAGAACTAATGCCAAGACAATTTAAGGTTATGCCAGACCGATATAGAAACTGGCTGGAACTAATACCGAGAAACAGTTTATGGTCGTGTCAGACCATTGTAGGAACTGGCTGGAACTAATGCCAGGACAATTTAAAGAGGTCATGCCAAACCGATGTAGGAGCTAATTGGAATCAATGTCGGAACAGTTTACGGGGTCATGCTGGACTGTTGTAGAGATTGGATGTTGAACCAGTGAGCGTGACACACACATAACTTATGACGTAGTGCTAAACGATGATGGCAACAGATGACTAAGTGTGCCAGGAGGTGGTTTGGATGGTGCGCCAGGGGGCGAGTTTGGTGGTGCGCCAAAAGAGAGTTGCTTAGATTGTGCGCGAGAAGAAGTGGCTTGGATTGTGCGCTAGAGAGGGATGGCTTGGGTTGTGCGTCAGAGAGTGCGGCTTGGATTGTGCACCAAAGGAGGTAGCTTAGGTGGTTTGCCTGGTGTATAACCATGTTCACTATGATATATGTATAATACCCCCCTCAAACTCAAATAGGTTTGAAGATAGAAACTAATTTGAGGTTGAAGCAGAGGGAAAGATAAAGTGGAAAGAAAAAAAAATGTATTGCGAGTAAAAAACAAAACAAAAAAAAAAAGAAAACAAAAATGATAGAAATATTTGGGGTAGGAATGAACCAGCGGATAGAGGAAGAGATCACCACGAAGCGATACTGAAAGGAAAACATGACAGCGGAATAGGTTGAGGTCCAGCAAGCGACCAAGGCAAGGCTGCCACCCGCCGGTGAAGCAAAATTATTAGGTACTTAACCTAGCTCCGATACCATGTTAGAATAGTAAAGTGAGATGAAATAATATGTATTGTATTGAATAATTGTCCTATACAATAGAAGGCTTGTATATATAGGCTGAGAAAAAGTATCTGTTGGCTTTTTGGCTTTCGAAGGGTATTTTTGTAAGTGCGAGGGTGCCAGCAAGGATCAATCAGTCCTTACAGAAATTATAATTGCCAACCAATTATCAGACGATTGTGGTTTAGTTCTTTCAGCCTCAATGAAGAGAACTTTTACTAGTGGCTTGACTTAAGAGAAATTAAGCAAAATAACAGATAAATGACGAGCAATTGAAGTATTTCATTAAGATGAAAACTTACAATGATCCAAACTCAGCCTCGTAGAGGTTTACAACGACAATTTACTCGAAACTACTCCTATGAACGAAGTACAGTGCAGGGATTTAAAGTGCAGGAAATGTAAAGAACAGGTATTTAAAGTGCAGGAAATGTAAAGACTGGAAATGTAAAATTGGAAAAGAAAATGTGAAGTAAATGACTGGTTTGTTGGATCTGAGTCTGGGGGATTTTTCTGGAGGCTTCCTTGCTATTTATACTTGTCAAGGATGACCTTCGAACTGCACTTCAAACCGTCGAACTGCTCCTCCATGATCGCTGACCATGTTGCCTTATAAGTAGTTCCACTACACCATCATTTGCAGTTAGGCTTTCCTCTTATATTTGAATTTGAATGTGAGTAACCGTTGGAGCCACGTCACCTTGCATCACTTTATTGATCCAATGCTACTTAGATCATGTGAGAACCAATATTAACTGCCACGTGTACGATCAGGATTAAAGACTTGACTAGTCTTCCTATATTACCCTTACTCTGCCACGTGTCGAATTGTGATTGGCTTTTACAAAATATGTAGCCAACATTACCCCCCGCACTAATATACCCAATACTTGGTGATATTAGTGGATCAAAGCTCTTTTCCCGCGTTTTTTAGAACGTGCATGGGGTCTAAATTCTGGAAATGCAACCGTCGTTTATTGATGATCATTTGCATTAATTCACTTTCAATCTTGTGAACACCCCAATACCTTAGCACTCGCACAGACTGATACTCCTTCTATGGCCGAATCAACTTTCTCCTCCATTGATTGAGCACACGAAGAGTCATATGATGATGCTGTTCTTTCTCGAAAAAATTTTCATGCATTAATTAGCCACTTTTATCCACCTTTCCATATTCAGGTCATGGATGCCTTTACAAATTATCGACCTTTGGATTACGAACACATTGTTCTTAATCTTTCGATTCATAAACTTACGAATATAGATATAAGAAGTTCCTCCTCTGACTCACTCTTGTGCTTTGAACAAACTACTCCCAAATCTTTGATTCAGAAAGTTGCAAATATGGACTTGGGAAACTCTTCTTCACAAACCTCTGCATGGGATAAAGCTGTAACTTTTTCATCTTCTGGGGTTTCTGGCTGGACAAGTTGGTCAACCCCTGAGACTTATGATTTAAGGGAATGAATCAACCATCATTTTGTTGAGTTCATTGACCCTTTGGAGTTCCCTTCCTACGCTCGAAGTTCAGTGGTCTACCCCTATGTGCCCATTGACCATCGACGTAGTTTGGAGGAGAATCAGCTTGTGGCATGGTATACATCTTCCATGCCCACAACGACAGTGCTTGTTGCCCGACGCCCAGAAGAGGCACAAGGGTACAACCCATCATTCTTAGCCCAGAAGGCGAATATTTGTTCTTCTGACTGGCTTGATTATATTATTACCTTTGTTCCTTCTACCCCCGTGCCATCTCCCATAATAGAAGCATCCACACCTTCTTCTCCATCTTCTGAAGCAGAAGCATCTACACCTTCTCCTCTACCAACTCTTTGCTGGACAGATAAACTGAGGCTTGCCCTCTCCATGAATGAAGTCTTTCCACCTTACAAACCTCCACCATCTCCTACTCCAGCTGAGCGGAAACAAGCTCAACTTCTGCTTGCAGCTTTCTCTCACTTGCCCTTCAATGTTCTTGAGGACGCAGTCCCTCTCAAGAACTTTCAATGGGCTTGTGATATTCTGACTAGGGGCCATGTCCTTAATCCCCTTGCCTAAGCAGAACTTCATATGTTCCTGGACCAACTTCCATTGCGCCTCTACTGGCATCGAAGTTTTATGGCTACTACACAATCTTTAGACCAACTTTCGTCTCTTCGAATTCATGCCCAGTACGAAGCAGAGAACTTCATCAAAGAATTCGATGATTTCAAGAATAAAGATTCTGCATATTGGGATGATTTGGTCATAGACGAATTAGAACAAAGATTGAGAGAGGAAGCTTTCGAAATAAAGGCTGAAGAGCTCTACTATGAAGTGAGAGCACATCAACTCAAGTAGCCAACATTAGAAGAAATAAAAGATATAATAAAGAAAGAACAAAAATTCATTGATCACTATTGGACCAAATTTCATAATCTTGTTATTTATTCCATTCCTTATTTTTATGAGCTTGAGTTTATACCCAGATAGGGTTATTCGATGTAATTGCCTTGGCTTGAATACAAACAAAATTCTTCTGTATTTGGCATTGTTTGACCCTATTTCCTTTTGTCTTCAAAAGCCAATTCAGAGCTTCGAACTGAACAAACTCATTCTTCAAAACTGGACACAATTGTTAAAACACTAAAATCAACATGAATTCTTCTAACTTTTGGAATAGAATTGACAATTCTACTGATTTTCATTTAGAATCAGTGCTTCGAATTTAACAATCTTATCCTTCAAATATAGATCCAATTAATTCCAATAAGGATGCTGAGATGAATTGTCCAATTTATGGACTATGGTTACCAACTCTTGCTGATTTTTGTTTGGAATTGGTGCTTTGAATTTTAACAATCTTTCCCCTAAAAGCCTGTTTTAATCATAACCAAAATTAAGTCATGGTTAATACTGACTAGTTTTGCAACAGTCCATACTTACAACAATATGGAAATTGCCCTTAGGGTACACTGTTTTAACCGGACAAACAATTTTCTGTGTATATACAAACCAACTATTGGTTTAGATGTTTCGAACAACAATTCACATCCTTAAGAGGCCTTAAGTTTTGCCTCAAGGGTATTACTTTTGTTAAGAAACCTATTACAAGTCTTTGATCTCTTCTAAGTAAACCCACCCTTGAGTATTCTTACATTTTTAAGCATCTAGTATGCTTCGAAGCCAACTTTTGTATTTCGAAGCCGTTGTTGTTTGATTTTTGGTGCCAAAATCTGGTTTTGAAGCCAAACATCTTGCTTTGAAGCTGGCATCACCATCCGGAATGTGCTCTTCCCTAAAAAAACTATCAATATTGGATGAGACTCCTCGTATTCGTACTTTTAGTACTTAACGACTTATGGGATATATTTTCCGAACATAAAGGCTTTTAAAACTCTTTTGTTTCGCGTTTTGGAATCACTTACGCTCTCAACGTACAAACGCTCATCAGTCTTCCAACTTCTCTCTACTCCTTTCTTTACCTTCTCAAAAAGCATACTATCAATGGCTTCTTCTTCACCAAAAGTGCCAGTCATAGAGCGTGTGAGCTCATTTGTGGCCTTGAAAAGGCTCATTGATGCAAAATGTGAGAAGTACAAGGCTGGGGAGAAAAGCACTATCGACAGGCGTATCTTTGTTCCTCGTCACCATGTGCAGCAAGATTACGTGATCAGACCCATATTCAAGGAGATCCTTACTGAGCTCCCAGCCCTATATCCTCGTCTAGAGAACCAATGTCTCCTTTATGAAGGTGGTCTCGACTGGAGGAACTGGAGAATCAATCGCCCCTACCAATGCTGGCCCATGGTGAGACTGGAGTGGCAAGAACAGTATGACCGGGTCATCCCTGCTAGGACACTGGACCTTCAAGAGCTCTGCCTTCTCGATACTCTCCGATTATCTAGGGTAACTATCTCAGAGGACCCTTTCTTAGTTCCTGCTGCCTTATGTTTTTGGAATCCCATCTTTAATTTCTTTCAATTTAGATGTGGGATGATGGCCCCTATTGTTCTTGATATTTGTCATCCACTAGGAGTATCCCCTATTGGTACCCCCATTACACCAGATTTCCCTGACTTAGCAGTCCCTTTCTCCCTCCCCTCTCTTAACTCATCTTATAGTGATTTTGTTAAAGCTGAGAATAAAAGAGAGGGCCTGGTAACTGATAGGGAATTATTTTCCTTCTTGTTGTATTGGCTTTGCAAATTCCTTTTCTACACCTCCTCCCAAAGAATCATGCCTGAATTTGCCCCTCTTGCCAAAGCCTTTGTTTTATAGAAAAGGGTAGCCTTGGCCCCATATGTTCTAGGCCATGTATATAGAGTTTGCTCCCTCTTTTGTGAAAAACCCTCAGATGCTAATCAAAGGGGGCCATTTTGGATCCTTCAACTTTGGCTTTTCACCTATTTTTCTGAATTACAATCCAAATGCCTTAAATTTTCTGGGCTACACTCTCTCATCCATGGCATAAGACTGGCCAATGCTTTACTCTCTCCCTCTACTTTTGCCTTTTATTTCTCTTTCTTCCATCAACTGCCAGCTGCCCCTCCTATTCACCGTTTCCGTCCCTTCGAACCCAGCCTTGGTCCAACTTGGTTGAATAATTTCCTTAGTGACAGGCTCTGTGCCTCGCCTACTCACAAGGATATATGGGCTTCCCTTCTGCTTCCTAGAGAGCTATTCATCGGGACTACGAACCCCAGGGCTTATAAATGCATAGCTGAGCCTTATTGTCCTGCTCAATTTGCTAGGCAATTTGGCTTTACACAAGGGGTCCCAATACCTCTCTACAACAACACCAATTTGAGCCTTACTAGGAGAGATTTGAAGGTTCGGAGGTCGAGGCTAGAAGAGGCAACCTTCAAATTTATAGATGACTTGGCCAATTTTGAGTATACTCTTTTCATTTCTCAAGGTACCGTATTGAAGAGATACGAAAATTTGTGGGTGAGCAATATGGAAGTCTATTTGGCCATTTCACCTCAAAACTTACTAAAGGTGTTGGATGTGCCCAAGCCCAAGGAAACTGGAACTGCTACTTCTTCCACTGTGCCTCTTCCAACCCAGTCCACTCCTGCTGCCTCAACTCCTCTGAAAGTCACTCAGGCTGTTTCGAAGAAAGGTATATACCTTTGTTTTCTTTCCTTCGACTTTCTCTACGATGCTGGTTATCTTATTCTTAATTCTTCTTCTGTGAAGGTGGTCAACAGCAAAAGAAGAGGAGACTCCTTGGGCTAGAGAAGGAAGTATCTGAGGTTCAAGTAGAGGAAGAAAAAGAAGAAGAAGAAGATTAAGAGCAGGAGTCTCCCTTGAAAAGAAGAAAGAAAGTGATTGACTTGGTTCAACAGAAGGCAGCTGCTAAAGAAGTAGAAGATGAGCTCTTTTCTAGGGAATCCGGATCTCAGTCTGAAGAAATTGAGAAGGAGCCGACAATATCAACACAGAGAAAAAAAAGAAAAAAGATAACTGTCTCTCCTTCTGATTTCGTCGAAGACTCCGATTCTGAGACCATTGCCGAAGCAATAGAAAAAAGAAGGAAAGTGGCTGCTTCGGCTATCAACTTGGTTGAAGATCCCATCCATGAAGCAGCTGCTAAGGCCGCAGAACAAGAGTATTCCAAGGCTATAATTGTCTTTGAGAGGGCTGAGAAGAGACGGCAGCAACAATTTTTGAGGAATGAAGCTGCTGCTGCTGCTGACGCACTTCAAAGGGAAGCTGCAAGAAGGCAACAGACTGCCGAACATTACTCTCTTCGCAACTCTCCCATCAGTGCCAGCGCTTCTGGAACAAGTAATTTCTTTCATGTCTCTATTCTTTCCTTGTCGAATCTTTAATATTAAGACTTAACATTACTTCATATTTCTTTGCAGCAATAACCACTGAGCCTATCCCTCAATTTACTTCTCTTTCGAGCCTTGCTCCTCCTTTTCCTTCCAAAGAAATTCCAATTCCTACCTCTTCTTCGAAGGCAGCTAATTCCCCAGTTGAGGGTGCTGGAAGTTCTCCAGCTCATAATTCATCACCTTTGCCTACTTCCAGCCCCTCATCGTTTGATTCATTGGTGGCTAAGACCATAGAGACTACCAAAAATGCTCCATCCATTTCTCTTATCCCCATGCAGTCCTCTGTGCCTTCCACCACAACTCTTTCTGCACTTCTCATGTCTATGGATGAGGTTGATGTCTTTGAAGCCAGACTAGCTAGTCTCTTCGACATACCCTCTACCTCTCCAACATTCAATGTTGAAGCTGAGCCATTAATTTTGGCTGACTCCTTGCTGAAAATTTTCGAGAGATCTTCTTCCTCCAACAGCAAGCCTTCTGCACCTTCGATAGACCTGGAAACATGCCTAGATCTGTTGATTTCTTTTTCAAGGATCCCCTTCGAGGCTCTACAAAGGCCTATAATCAGAAATGGGTTCCTCCAATACTGCAAAGTTGTTGAGCAGTCCGATACGAATGTTTCAAGTCACCTATCTCAAGCAGCAGCCACTGTCGATTTTTACATTAGCATTTGCCAGGCTGCTAAGGCTGAAGATGAGAAATTGACTGGCGACCAGAGTTTTGTTTCCCACGTACATACCGAAGTGTCAAAGCTTAAGGAACAACACTCTTCTGCCTCCCACTTTCGAGTCCAATTGCTGGAGAGGAAAGCTCAACTTGAAGAGGAGCTATCTGCAGTGAATCAGGCCTTAGTCCGAACTGACACTAAACTGCAAATTACTAACCAAGGACTGGCTGATCGAAAGGAAGAAATGGCTGCAGCTATTCAACTGTTTTCAGCATTTACCAATAGGAAATCTGTTGTACAAAAACAATTAAGACACTGTAATGATTTTTGGGCCAATTTGTGGCAAAATGTACTTAATTCTTTATGAAAAAGCAAATTTTTGTCTATCATTTAAGCAGTCTTATGTTCTTGTACTTGGTGTTTATTTTATTCCCTATGTTTCCCAAATAGTTGGAAAATAAGGCTTCAAATATCTGCCATTAATCTTTTTGGAATATATATACCCATTCAAATTTCTCAAATGGTATGCTCCAAAAGGCAGAACTCTATGAATTTGATATGGTCCTTCCCAGTTAGGTGACCATTTGCCAAACTTATGGCTTTTAATTCCTATTGGGAGTATTGTTTTCCATACTAAATCACCTTCATCAAAGCCAATATATTTGACCTTCTTATTGTAATTTTTGGCTGCTTTCTTCTTTTGCAAAAGAATACTATTTAATGCCAGAATTCTGGCCTCATCTATGCCTTATAATTCCAAGCACATACTCTGATGGTATTGCTCAAGATCCAATTGATCTTGGCACCTTACCCTTAAGGATTTAACATTAATCTCCACAGGTAACACTGCATCATGCCCATATACTAAGGCATAAGGAGTGACTCCTGTGCTTGACCTTGGAGAAGTTCTGTAAGCCCACAAAACATCGAACAATAAGTTATGCCAATCCCTGGGATTGTCCTTCACAACCTTTTGTATTCCTTTTTTCAAGGATTTATTGGATGATTCAGCTTGACCATTGGCTTGTGCATAATATGGGGTGGAATTAACGAGACTAATTCCAAATTCTACCACGAAGGACTTCACCATCTTTCCATCAAACACAGTCCCATTATTCACAGTTATAGTTTGTGGGATGTCAAATCTATGGATTAGATCCTTGATAAATCCAATGACCTCTGTCTGGTTTACAGCTTTGTATGGCTTAGCTTTGACCCACTTAGTGAAGTAATCAGTGGCCACCAGAATGAAACAATGATGCTTCGAAGAAGGTGGGTGTATTTTCCCCATCATATCCATAACCCACCCTCTGAATGGCCAGGGCTTTACTACTGCATGTAGGTCAGTTATGGGCACATGCCTTATTGTGCCATGCTTTTGGCATGCTTGGCAACCCTCTGCATACTCTATGCAATCTTTAAGGATAGTTGGCCAATAGTAGGAATGCCTTCGAAGCAACCATCTCATCTTCACACCAGGCTGATGAGCACCACAAATGCCTTTATGAACCTCAGCCATAGCGGTTAATGCTTCTTTTGGGCCTAAACATTCCAGCAATAAGCCATCTCCCCCCCTTTTATAAAGAGCATTACCATATATCATATATTGCATAGGCAGCAATTTAGTTTTTCTGCTGGCTTTCGAAGATGGACCAGCCAAGTACTGCATTATTGGATGTCTCCAATCTTGTTCTTGTAAGTCATTATGATTGACTTCCAAGACTACATTCCTTTTATTCAAAGGTGGTATCAATTTCTGATATGTTGTTTGGCTTATGTCCCTTTGGGCATTATCCCTTCTCTTGAAGTTCGAAGCTTTCTGAGCCACATCATTAGCTCTATTATTCAAGAATCTTGGAACATGAGTTACATTTGCTATTTGAAATTGAGAAAACAGATATAATGCAACAACATAGTATGGTAAAATGCTTATGCTTTGACACTTGAAAATCCCTTTCACTTGGTTAACCATCAATTGAGAATCTCCAAAAATGTCAACAGCATGAACTTGTAATCCAATAAGAATTTCTAGTCCCACTATTAATGCCGAATATTCAGCCTAGTTATTAGAACAAGTAGCTTCATCTACTCTGAAACCATGTGTGGTTTCTACCCCTTGTGGTGATTTAATCACAATACCAATTCCAGTTAAGCCATTGGCTTTCGACCCATCGAACCACATCTGCCATGGCTCAACACTAGCCATATCAAGTTCCATTATCTCTGGGCTCTCTGTTTGAGATGGATGATCTGTCAAAAAATTGGCTAAAACTTGCCCTTTTACTGCCCTTTGGGGGACATACTCTAGATGAAATTCTGATAAGGCTAGTATCCACTTGCCAATTCTCCCCCTCAACATAGGTCTAGATAACATGTACTTAACCAAATCTGTGGTTGCAATTACCAAGACAGTTGTAGGTAAGAGATAGTATCTTAATTTTATTGCAGCAAAATACAAAGCAAGACACAGCTTTTCAACAACTGAATATTTACATTCACAAGAATTTAAAAACCTACTAAGGTAATAAACAGCTTGCTCCTTGCCTTCTTTATTATCTTGAGCCAAGAAAGCTCCCAATGAATCTTCTGCTGCAGCTATGTACAACTTCAAGGGCTTATCACCTTTTGATGGCATCAGCACTGGAGGGTTGGCCAAGTAGGCTTTGATACCTTCAAAAGCAATTTGATACTCTGCTGTCCACACAAATTCCTCTTCATCTTTCAGCCTTAACAAGGAAGAAAAAACTTTAGTTTTCCTTACAGTGTTAGAAATGAACCTTCGAAGAGAGTTAACCTGTCCAAGGAACCTTTGTAACTCTTTCTTACTTGATGGAGGTTTGGCTTCAATGATGGCTTTGGCTTTATTCTGGTCAATCTGTATTCATTTCTTGTGTACCACATAGCCCAAGAAGTTTCCAGATGATACGCCAAAAGCACATTTAAGAGGATTAAGCTTCAATTTGAACTTTCTCATTCTTTCAAAGGCTGCTTCTAAGTGAAACAGATGCTTCTCCATGGATTGGGATTTAACTACAATGTTATCAATATAACACTCTAAATACCCTCTAATGAGGTCATGAAAGATAGTGTTCATAGCCCTCTAATATGTAGCCCCAGCATTCTTCAGGCCAAATGGCATTTTAACCCATTCGAATGTGCCAATATTTTCAGGACATCTGAATGCTGTCTTGTGGACATCCTCCTCTGCAATGCAGATCTGGTTATAACCAGAATGCCCATCCATCATTGATAAAACTTGATGCCTCATGAACTGCCTACCAGATCCACTATAGGCATAGGGTACTCATCTTTTGGAGTTGCTAGATTCAAGTTTCTGAAATCAATGCATACCCTCATTTTACCATTCTTCTTGACTACAGGTACAATATTAGATAGCCATTCAACATACCTGGCTGTCCTAATAAAGCCTGCCTTGAGTAGTCTAAGAATCTCTTCCTTGACTTTCTGAATTACTTCTGGACTCATTCTTCTTGGTTTTTGCTTGTATGGCTTGAAATTAGGCTTCATAGGGAGCCTATGTTCCACTAATAACCTATCAAATCCTGGTAGTTCATTATAAGACCATGCAAAGCAATCTTTATATTTCTTTAGAACAATCAATAACTGGTCCCTGTCCAGATCATTCAAACAAGCACTTATATAGATGGGCTGTTGCATAGAACCTTCCCCTAAATTTACTTCTTCTAAGGGGTCTTGTGTCTAAGAACTTATTGAAGCTTCTTCCTTGGTTTCTTCTACCTTCGAAGCAACCTTCTCGCTTTGTTCTGCTCCCAGGTGTTTAGTTCAACATCTTTGCCCTCCTCCTCACAGACAAAATCTGTCCATAAGGCATCCTTTTCCTGTATCTCCTGGACTTTTGTTTCAATGTCCAATGCACAGTATTTGCCAAGGGTCAAAATTCTGACCTGTTGCTGCTCCTGTTTGTAGCCAATTATCATGGCTTTTCTCTTTTGCTCTTGTACTTGCTGGACTATTGATTTTACATCCAGTGTTGAAAACTTAATTAGAGCCAAAAACTTGGCTTCTTGTTCTTCATCTCTTTGCCTACAACCAGGCATCATTGTCATCCTTAATGACAATTTCTTCATCAGCACTTTCTTGGACTAAGTGCTTCAGGTGTGTCACTTCCTCATCAGCCGTCACTTCGACTAAGCCATCAGCTTTACTCAGTATACTGAGTGGTGTCACTCCATCAATATACAACTTCGCCTCTGCAAAGTCTGCATAGGCTATGAAGGGTTGAGGATCTGCATCAATTTCCTCCGTCTCTCTATTACCTAAGGCCATCATAATTTTCTGATGCAAAGAGGAAGGCACACATTTGTTAGTGTGGATCCAATCTCTCCCAAGTAAAGCATTGTATTTAGCATTACTGTCGATTACGAAGAATGCTGTCATGCAGTCCCTGGTTCCTACACTCAAGTTAATGGATAGAATCCCCTGAGCCATCTGTTTGTCTCCAGCAAAGCCAGCGATGGTTATGCTAGTTGGGATCAACCTGGGATTCTTTTTCCCTAGTTTCTTCAAAGAAGATTTCGGTAGTAAGTTCACTGCTGCCCCATTGTCTATCAGGACTCGGTTCAGTTGTATCCCATCGAAGAAAGCCTTGATGTACAAAGGCTTGACATGTTGTGTCATAGAATTCGAGAGATACTCAAAAGGATACGAGAGGTTAATGCTCACCTCTTCTTCACTCTCATATTCAGTCTCCATTAGGTAGCCATCCCAAGATCATCTTGTACCATACTTACTTGTGAGTCTGCACTAGAGACAGGAATATGATCCATGTCTTAGTCATCTTGGTCCTCATTTCCAGCTTGGAACTCATGAGGCAGTATGTGTACCATATTAACTGATACTGGAGGAAATGAGCCAAATTGGATGGCTGGCTATACCTGCTTCCTCCCTTGGCCACCTTGTTCAGTTACTTCAGCAGCATCATCAATGCTGCACTCTGGCACTTCATTATTAACTGATTCCTTCAAAGGATCTTTCTCAACTGGTTTTTCAACAAAAAATGTTTGCTCAGCTATGAAGGCTTCGAACATTTCTTCCTCCACCATTTCTTTCTTTTGGCTTATGCCAATCTCTTCTTCTGTCTCGCTTCACTCTCCATCAAAGTTTTCTCCAATCCTGCTAAGCTAGACTTCTCTCTAGCTTTTAGTTCAGAATGAACCTTGGCCAACTGTTCTCTGCTGCAACCCACTTTGCTTTGTAGAGTTGGCTTTGGAGTATGGTCTGACTTTGGAGTTTTCTTTCCTTCTGTCTGGACCAATAAAGAGCTCTCTCCATTTTCTTTCATATCGTTCTGGTACTAAGTGTACCTGCGCTGAATCTTTCTCCTTTGTGATCTCGAAATGACTAGGACCATATCTGGTTCCTTTGTCTTTGGGTGTTTAAGCAATACCCAATTGTTCGGAGCCACCAAAGGAGGCTTGACCATCCTGCCTTGGATTCCAACATCTCTCCGGGCAGGCACTTCCCTAGGTTTGTTTTGCATTACAAACCAATCTGGACTCTAGGTACCCACGAACTTGCTGACTCAGATGTTGAACTGCTTTTTTCTACCTTCGAAGCCATCTTCAAAGCTGGCTGCGAAGGTAAGTGTTTGGTTCTGACCTCATGTTTTGAGCCTGATTCAGACCTTCGATAAAGGTAGCCACTTTCTGTCCTGCGTGAGGCTGGTCTAGAGGGCCAATCTCTGGTTTTGATCCCATGAACTGAGCCTCTCTCCAGTCTTCTTTCAGAATGACTACTCTCCATTCTGTAATAGTTAGGTGGCCTGGATTTATATAAGGGCCTCTTGCCTTTAGCATGCATTCTGTCCATTGCAGGCTCAACCACTGGTGGTCGCTGCCTATCACTAGCCGAACACGGCCTTTTGTTGTAAGCGTTGGTTGATTTAGGACGTCTCTGAACATCCCTGTAGTATTGCTTCCTATCAATTGGAAGCCCCTTCAACCATTTATAACTCAGTCTGCACCTGGGACACATCATTTGTATCACTGCTGCCTCCAAGGAATCATCATCCAGTGATTCCTCATCAGAGTGTTCCCTCTGGTGTGAGAAACCTTGTCCAATAACTGGTGGGTTTCTAGTGTCCTTCTTGATGGTTGTCTGGTTAGCAACATGCATCTACACATTGACTTCTTCCAATTCTATCAAGGACAAGTTTTGGAAGTCTGACGTAATAACATTGGCTGCTGCCTCTCCAATTTCTGGAAATGGATTACTGTCGACCTTATGGCCTTTTCTGTTTTGGCTGGGAACTTCAAACTTCCTTTCCGAATTTGTTCTTGGATCCTGTCTCGAAAAACAATGCAGTTTTTAGTCGAATGAGACCAAGAGTTATGCCATTTACAATATACTTTTCCCTTAAGTTCATCTGGAGATGACAGTTCTACTTCTTTAGGTAACTTAAGAAAGTTGGTCGCAAGCAAATGATCAAAAATGTCATCTGCTTTTGTTAAATCGAAAGAATACTTTCTGTGAAAGTCTTTCTTTTTAAACTGCTGGTCAATTGTTGTATCCTTATGAACTAATGCCTCATGAGATCACGTGTTCTTTGCCCACAATCTCTGCTGCATCGATCTCATAATTAGGATCTCTATAATATGTCTTGTACGATGCATTATTTCGATCTTGTTCCTCCTCTAGTAATGCTTCGTATCTAGACACCTTATAGGTTAGTTCCACCAAATCTCTGAATTCAGTTGAGTCAAACTACTTTCGAAGCCTGAACTCTAGGCCATTTTGAGCCAATCTTACGAATTCTGACTCTGGCAGGATGACTCTACATTTATTTCGAGCCCTTTTAAATCTAGCAATAAACTGAGTAGCCTTTTCTTCAGGCCTTTGACTTAATCTAGCCAAGTCTGCCATAGAAACCTCTGGCTCCGACTTGAAGAATTAGGCATGATATGCCTCTTCCATTTGTTGCCAATTTTGAATGAAGCCAGGTATAAGGTTGATGTACCATACAAACGCTCCCCCAGTTAGAGAATTTGGGAATAATCTTAGTTTCATATAGTCATGATTAGTAAATTCACTGCATTGAGCAGCAAACCTAGCAATATGCTCTATTGTTAATTGATTTCCAGTCCCATAGAAAAGGGTAAAATCTGGTATCCTGAACCCCCTTGGGTATTCATGTACCCTATCTACCCATTCTGGGTATGGTTTTCTGTATACAGGAGTCTGGACCCCCCGAGTCATCGGTCCACACATCTCCTTAACAATATCAGCAATTTGGTCCCTAGGGATCATATTTTGTGCCTGCTGAACCACTACTGGCAGGACAAACACAAGATTTGGTGGACAAACTTGTGCTTGCGGTCCTCTTGGTCCATAAAGTGGTACATTTGGGACTGGTTGCCCTTGTGGTGCAGGTTGCTGTTGGGGGTGTAGGTAACCCCTTTAAGCCTGTCCTGCGAAAGGTGTAAGAACAGGCGTTGTGTCCCTTTCATTTGCAGACCAACCTTCTAACCCCCCGGGTATAAATTCGAATAAGGGATTATTATACCCCCTAGTGCTAGGTATGGCTTCGAACATGGGATTTGTAACCATTCTTACACCAGTTTCTTGTATTTGACCAGATCCACCAACTTGTGTGGTTTCATTGTTGAGTACTGAGGCATTTTGGCCTGCTATAGGCCTCGAAATGGGTTCATACCAAGACTGAGGTGATGGTCTTTCATAGTTCTGGTTACTAATTTGACCATTATAATATTCATTAACTTGCATAGGTTGTTTGTCTCTAGCCAATCTTTGCTGAGAGACATTTAAAACGTCCTCCGTGTGTCTTGTGTTTGTTGGTTGGTGGTTATTCATTTGATCCAAAAAGGATGTTGCCCACCTTTCCATTGTGTTCATTAATTGTTGTCCCATAGCATCTACTAGGCCATCACATGGATTGGTTGGCTGAGTAAATGGAACAGTGGATGGTCCAATTCCTTGGTTTCGTCTAATATTATGAACATATGGTTCTTGTCCCGAAGTACTGGTCTGTTCGACCATAGGTTCTGACAATATGGGAGTTTCCACAGGATGTGTTACCACATTATCCTCTGGATTAGGTATTTCTACCTCTCCTTCTATGCCTTCTTCCAAGCGTTCATTTTCTCCTTGTCATCTTCGTCTAGCCATTTTAACAAGTCCCATCGGGCGTGCCAAAAATATGTTGGCTTTTTGGCTTTCGAAGGATATTTTTGTAAATGCGAGCGTGCCAGCAAGGATTAATCAGTCCTTACAGAAATTATAATTGCCAACCAATTATCAGACGATTGTGTTTTAGTTCTTTCAGCCTTAATGAAGAGCACTTTTACTGGTGGCTTGACTTAGGAGAAATTAAGCAAAATAACAGATAAATGACGAGCAATTGAAGTATTTCATTAAGATGAAAACTTACAATGATACAAACTCAGCCTCGTAGAGGTTTACAAGGACAATTTACTCGAAACTACTCCTATGAACGAAGTACAGTGCAGGAATTTAAAGTGCAGGAAATGTAAAGAACAGGTATTTAAAGTGCAGGAAATGTAATGACTGGAAATGTAAAACTGGAAAAGAAAATGTGAAGTAAATGACTGGTTTGTTGGATCTGAGTCTGGATGTTTTTTCTGGGGACTTCCCTGCTATTTATACTTGTCAAGGATGACCTTCGAACTACACTTCAAACCGTCGAACTGCTCCTCCATGATTGCTGACCATGTTGCCTTATAAGTAGTTCCACTACACCATCATTTGCAGTTAGGCTTCCCTCCTATATTTGAATTTGAATGTGAGTAACCGTTGGAGCCACGTCACCTTGCATCTCTTTATTGATCCAATGCTAATCAGATCACGTGAGAACCAATATTAACTGCCACGTGTACGATCAGGATCAAAGACTTAACTAGTCTTCCTATATTACCCTTACTCTGTCACATGTCGAATTGTGATTGGTTTTTATAAAATATGTAGCCAACAGTATCCTACTAGAAATCTAACTATGAGAAAGAGTATTCTATAAGAGAGCTAACTATGGCAATACCTAATATATTTACAAAATTAATACCTAATATATGTTGAAATATATACCATATATACATTAACACCTTGGTTCAACCAAAATAAAGTGTTATTAATATACATATATTTTTGTTGATTATTACCTAGTACTGTTCAACAACAATGGTGTTGCTATTTGATGTCATGCGTTACAAATTTCAGCAAATCTCATCTTAAATTTACTTAATCTGACTCCGATTCTCTCTTAATCCACACAAATAATTTAGTAATTTTGAAGTAAATTCTAAAATGAGCCGTAAATGTTCGACTCTCATAGGTGTCTCGTGTTTAATTGAATTTGTAATTATAAATATTGTAAGTTACTATGTATAAAATCTTTTCATCATAAACCAAAAATTCTCTCCATGAACTAGGAAAATTCTTCCCATAAAAACAGATTATCCAAATTGCATCTATTATTGAACACTTCTGACTAAGTGTTTTGAAACTAGGCTGACTCTTATCAATCAACACCCCTTCAAAAATATGCCTATCATATGTAAGTTATGCCCCATATGTTTTTTTAAAACACAACAAATTGAGAAAATATCAATTTTTGTATTTAATAAAGATTAATTCCCGACTTTTTCATATAGAAGTGTACAATGATGGCCAATTGAATTAGTCTCAATATTGTTGGTTCTGCCATAAAGTGATGATGGTTATGTTTCAAAGTGGTGGTGAGTTCGTATATGGTCAAATCAAAGTGGAGCAAAGCTTAATTATGATTTAAAGTAATGTTTGATTATGCCTCAAAATGCTAGTTTCATTATGACCCTAAATTGATTTTGGAATTACATCCCAAACTAGTATTTTGTTGTATGCCCCAAAATAATTTTGGCTTGAACCAAAGTGGTGAAAGAGAGGTGTATATGAATGGTGTGTACCGGATTCAAATAAGTAATAATTTTTTTTTCTGAGTCGTATCCAAACTTTTCTTTTAAGGAACAGTAATGCTGGGGATCCCCAGTGGGGGTGACTCCCAGCACCCCCACCTCCACATGAGGGGCTGCCAATGGAAGGAAAAAAAAAAAAAAAACAATTATGGACCAATCAAAAATCAGTGAGGGTGGTGGAGGTCACCTCACTGGGGGTCTTATGCATTTTCCTTTAAGGAAATATAATTTTTTTTCCTTCTTTAAACCAAATACAAGGGATTTTTTTATTTTAAAAAGTATAACTTTCACTTTATATAAATGTACCATAAATATATTGTTCGCACATTTTATCATAAATTGGCATAATACATTAAAAATATTAACTTTATCACAAAAAAATAGTAACATTCTTACTATGCGCCTTTTTAAGTGCCCAAATCACAGATTTCTAATCTACGACTATTTAATTATTCTGCTTTTTGTAGTCACAAACAAGTTGACAACATAAAGCACTAATCAAATATTAATTGTAGAAAATTATAAAGAAGAAGAAAGATGCTGAAACTTGTTAAGTAGACTACTTATGGGAGAGAACATTTTGTAAAAGTTGGGTGACATATACAGAGGTATCTGGAAGATTTAGAAGCATATTATTTGATACCAGAGCATTCGCCATGCTTTTATGCCTTTGCCTTTTAAGATCACCTAACATTTAAACCACAACATTGTTAAAATCTCCTTCTACATTTGCAATCTTGAACAAGAGGCATTCTATTCTTCCACGTGTTAGAGTAGTCATCTTCTATGGTGGATTTGACCCTAACCATAGACTGCTGCTAAATATTTTTTTTTTATTTTTTATCTTTTTTCTTCAGAACTCCACTTTGGATTTCCACTTACCCAAGGCTAAATTACTCCCCGCTTTTTTCTTTTTGTACAACTATAACTCTATTTCTTTCGACTCCACTCCCGCCACACTTTTGAAGCATGAGTACTAGTACGAGTATTAATATTGATATGATACGAGTACGTTAATACGATAAAAATTTTAAAAAATAAAATACGGTTATGACTTGGTACGCTTGTAAAAAAATATTTATTTTTAATTTAAAATAATATAAAAATTAATTAAATAATTTAATTTGTTAAGATCCAACCTATAATTAACATTTAATGTCAAAAGTAAATATATAAATCAAAATTAAATGATAATATATTAAATAACTTACAAACCATAGTTTAATTTTAAAATCATGCTAAGAATAAAATAAAAAATAAAAAAAGAAGTCTAGTGAAAAGAATTTTATCTCTATAGTAGAAAAAAATATTGTTTCAACTGAAGTACAGTACGGTTTGAGTATATACTAGTTACATCTGGGTACACCAAAAATTAAGAAGAAAAAAATTAGATACGTATTTCGTGTACTCGATACGTATATAGAAGTACCATACGAGGTACCATACTGTAACAACCCTGACTTATGATTAATTGCTAAACCACGATTAAGATGCCTAATAAGTAATTAAGATGAAGTTTTGAATTAATTACATGTGTGTTGTATTATTTATGTTTCTATCTATCTATCGTAGAAAGATCTATTTGTGTTTCTGTTTTGTTCTGTGAATTGAAGGCCTTATCAACATCCAATCATGAAATTGACTTGATTTATGTGTTATTTGGATTTTTTAAAATTTTATGGTAGGTTTAATTGAAATTCAATTCGAAACGAATTAATTAAAATTAATTAATGCCCATTTGATTAACTTAAGTCCGGCTTAATTAATTCTCATTAACCAAACATATATAAGGCTACTATGACTTTAGACACTCAAATTACACACTCTCATCCCCTCATCCTTGAGCTCAAAAACGTGTGAGAGAGAGAAGGGAGATAATTGAGTTCAAACAAAGGAATTGCTAGAGAATTCAAAAGAATTGGCTTAGAATCTTAATGAATTCACCATTTAGAGCTTAATTGAAGCTCAATTGAGAAGTTGAGGTAAGGATTCAACCCTTGGCTTATGAATTATGATGTGTAGACCATGAATTCAAGAGAAGTAAGTTGAGTAATGGAAGAATTAAGCTAGAATGAAGAGAATTGAGCCATTCATGCATGCATGCACTTTCATCACATTTTTGAGTTTGAATTTCAAGTAATTCTCACATGCATGTGCCAATTCTACCTTAGGTTTGAGAGTTTACCATGTTTTCCATCAGTTGACCTTATTGATTATGATTTGGAAGCTTTGAACTCAATACATTGCATATATGTTATACTTTCAAGTTTTGAGTTTGATTTCACACAATTGGCATGCTTTTGGGCATTGATTTTGCGAAATGATTATGAATTCATGAAGTTTGCCAAGTTTATACAATTTTCCTTAAGTTTTTGGCCCAAAAGATCATGATTTGCAGCTTTGAATTGGAGTTTTGAGCTTATGAGCAAATCAAGAAATCCCAAAATTTTGGTCATCCGCTTGAGCGATGAATCCTGCGCTCGAGCGACCACTCTTTGTTTTGCATCTCCGCTCGAGCGACCAAAAGTTGGCTCGAGCATAAAATGCATGCTCCCAGAAGTTTTACACATTTTGCAGACCACTCAAGCGACAATAGTTGCGCTCGACCGAAGACCTCAGCCTCACACTCGAGTGACCGTCGAGCGTATGTCGAGCGAAAAAATCACACAACCAGTACTTTTGTAGAGTTTACAGACCACTCGAGCAAAGGAAGTTGCACTCAAGCGACTACTCATATTTTGGACCTCCGCTCGAGCGAAGGAAGCTGCACTTGAGAAAGGACCCTGTTTTCAACAAATTTGACTAAGTATTGAACATCATGTTTTGGTATCCTCATTGCATCCTAGGCCAAGATTACGACACAATAATGAGGATTAGACGTAGAAACACACGAAGAACGAAATGAAATAAGTTATGTATGATCCGAGCATATGTTTCAGTATGTGTATCTATTATGTTTGTATAAGTCACACGACGTGAGCTATTAATCCATTGGTTGCTATCAAGCTATCTATGCAACTATCTATGAGTAATAACTTAGTAAATCTATGTTTGATATGAAATACTTTCTGAACATTATTATCGCAACCCAAACCTGCCCTTATGGGTTTAATGTCGTAATCGACCAGTAATCATTGGATTATTGTAACACCCTGTATTTTGAGGTATTAATATTTAGTGAGTGGTATTGGTGGTTTATTATTTTAATTTAGTGGTGAGAGTTTTAGATAAGAATCTAATTTTAAATTATTTATTTATATTTATCTTATCTCTTTTATATCTATGATATTGTTATTTATTCTGATATAATAATACATAAACTTTTCCCTAGCCTTTTCCTATCACATGGAGAAGCAAGAAGAAGAAGAAGAAGAAGAAGAAAAAAAAAAAAAAAAACCGTGGGCTGTTATTCCACAGTACCCCCAAACCTTTCAATCCTTTCACCTTTTCATTTCTTTTGATTTTTTTAATCTTCTATCATTCCATCAATTCATCTACTTTTAATTGTTTTAATATTTTTTTTTTCTCCCCTTGATTCCTATATAAACGGGTAGAGTGAGAAAGCTCTTCACATTTCCTCATTCTTCATTCATTATCTTCATTCAACTCTTTCCTTCTCATAAATTATATAAAGTAGAAATATTAAGTTTAGATATAGGAGTGTTTAGAATAAAAATGAGTATTTTTTTGAGAGTTGTAGATTTTATTAAATTATACATACTTTATGTTTTAGAAGTTTGATCAAAGTTATTTTTGGAGATCCATGGAGCAATTTCAGATTTTTAGTAATGGAATTAATTATTTTGAGGTAAATTTGGGTTGTATACAATTTGCTCTATTTAAATCTCTTTGCAAAGAGTTCTCTTATTTTAAATTATCCTCAATTTGTAATCTACTTGATTATGGTGGTAAAATCATTTGTTGTCGAATTGTTGATATTCTGATCATTTGGTAAAATTCTCTACAAATATTTCTGTGTTAAAATGGTGATTTGTCTGACTGAATGACATGGAAATACTTCGTACATGGATCAAGTGAATCTTATTAATTATTTACACCAATATGCCCTGATAAGCATGGAGCTTGGGTGAGGTGGATGAATAAATAAATTTATTCACTGGTCATGTACTGAGTAGAACCGGGTATTTGGTCCTAGATAAATTATGGTTGATTTGTTGTGCAATTTGGTAAATTGCTTTATTATCGTATCGTTGATTGGATGTCATAAATTGTTGGATTCCTGATAAATTATTCTGTATCCGAGCCTTGTATTCCTGTCGTATTGTATACTTTCTGAATTAATTTATTTTTCAGGTGCATAGCAGATTTTAGCGGAGCTCAAAATTGAGATTAAAAAGATTTATTAATACAGAGACTTGAGACCCGCCACTGTAATTATTAAATTTGGAAATAGTCGTAATATTGTTTATTTTGGAGGTAATTAGAATATTTGGAGGATATTGTACCATTTGGAGACGATTTTGTAATTATTATTTTTGGGAGCAAAACTTGTATTTTTTTTTTAGGCTATTTTAGTGTATTTAACAACCCGAAAGTGGGGCGTTACAATTATCAAAGGCCTCTCGAGCATTATAACATAATAAGGGGTTATGAAGCAAATATATGAAATATACATAGTCCATTAAGGCGTGTAAACATACATGGATCAGAAATTTCAAAGCCAAAATTTATACATACATAAGTAACGTCAAACTTCCTTAAGTCTTACATCACTATATAGGTAATATCATAAGGGACTTAGCCCAGCGTACAGATAAACAAAAATAAGATAACAAAACATCTTTGACATGGTTCACAAAACTTAGCTTTCAAATAGGAACCTCCCCGGGAGACACGGTGGCTGGCTGACCCAAAACTCTCCATGCAGCAGCTTATGCCTGGTCATGTGCCTGCTCACCTACATACATAATATAAATAGTGAGCGGAAGCCTAGTGAATAATAACAGAATAAAGGGTTTAATGAATGATGTCCCATATCAAATTCAGAAAGCAGAAACAAATTCATATTTCTATTCAGAATTCAAAAGCATGTACTTGTCCAAATTCATAGATAATCATACGTGGTACACCCACTAGAGCTAACAGATCAGATACAGAGCATAAGGGGTCATACTTGACCAGTTCCATAAAGGAACCTCTGGTACCGGGAACAGATAACATACTTGAGCCGCAGTATTGTTACCCCCAGGCAAGAACCATGAGACCACGGTATTGTTACCCCCGAGCAAGGGCCTTGTGCTCATAGACCACGGTATTGTTACCCCCGAGCGAGGCCTTATGCTAAGGATGCCACGAATACTTTTCAATATATGGACAATCATTCATTAATTCAGAACGTAACATGTCAGAAAACAGAGCATTTCTTGTCATATCATATCATATAAGAAAATACTTAAACATAAACATAGATTTACAAAGTTATCATTCACAGATGGCTCCAAAGTAAACAGACAGAGCAGATAACTTACGGCGCGTGACCTACACAGAAACAGAGCGAATACGTACTGATTTACACACCTGGAATCATTAACTTAGTTCTTTCTTATCTTGGTGTGTTTATACTTCTTATCTTCATTATTATGTCTTAACTATAGCCTAGGAATGCCTAGGATGCAATGAAGGTACTAAAATGCACTTTGAAACACTTAACAAAATTTGCTGAAAACAGGGCCTTCGCTCGAACGCAATTTTCTTCGCTCGAGCAGAGGCTCAATAATGTGAGTGGTCGCTCGAGCGCAACTTCATTCGCACAAGCGGTCTTTAAACTCTGAAAAAATACTAGTTGTGTGAATTTTTCACTTGACGGTCGCTCAAGCGTGAGACTGAGGTCTTCGCTTGAGCGTAACTCTTATCGCTCGAGTGGTCTACAAAACATAAAAACTTCTAGGAGCATGCATCTTCCGCTTAAGCCAAATTTTGGTTGCTCAAGCGGAAGTGCAAAACACAAGGTGGTCGTTCGAGTGTAGGATCTGCCGCTCAAGCGTAAAAGTAAAATTCTGAAACTTTCAAATTTGCTTCCAAACTTTAAACTCAAACTCAAAGCTGCAAATCAAGTTCTTTTTGGCCAAAAACTTAAGGAAACTTGTGTAAACTTGTCAAACATCAAGAATTCAAAACCATTTCGCAAAATCAAGGCTCAAAAGCTTGCCAATTATTCAAAATTCAACTTGAAACTTAAGAACATGACATGCATGACTTGTTATGAACTTAAACTCTCCAAAACATGATCAATTAAGGTCAAATGATGAGAAATGTGATGAATTCTTAAAACAAAGTCAAGATAGACACATGCATGTGAGATTTGATTAAAATTCAAACTCAAAATATGATGAAAATGCATGCATGCATGAATCATGCTCAATTCTTGTATTACACAACTAAATTCTCTTGAATTCGTGGTCTAGACATCATATTTGTGCAATCTTAGGGTTGAATTCTTACCTAGGCTTTCCGAAGTGAAAGCCAGAGGCTTAATTATTGAATCTCTAAGTCTAATTCCTTTACTTCCTAACAAACCCCTTAGCTTGAGCTCAAGTCTTCTCCTCTCTCTCCCTCTCTCACATTTTGCTTGATTGAATAGGCTCAAAGATGTGAAAAGAGATGAGTTGAAGCACATACCAGCCTTATATAGGCTTAGTTAATGAAGCTTAATTAATTGGAGTTAAAGATAACTAAATGGGATCATTTATTTTAATTTATTCATTCTGAATCGAATTTAAGTAAAACCTACCATAAAATTTTAAAAATTTTAACTAACAGTAAACCAAGTCAATTTCGTGATCGGATGTCGATAAGGTCTTCAATTCACAAAACAAAATGTAAATGTAAATGTATATTCCTATACGGACAGATATAAGCACAAATAATGCAATACACATGCGATTGATTCAAAATTTCATCTTAATGACTTATTAGGCATTCATAATCATATGTTTTAAGCTAATCATAGGTCGGGATCATTACAATTATGATATGATATGATATGAACTGTTTCTGAATGATACAAAAGCTATTTTATGATTCCATGAATGATGATTGATATCTTTGAAATGTATTTGTGGTATCCAGAGACCCTTGCCTAGGGGACATAATACTGTGGCTTATGGTCATGAGGCTTTTGCCTGAGGAAAAGAATATCGTGGCCCAGGCCATCGCCCGGGAAAAATAATACCATGGCCCATGTATGAGATATGTTACCTGCTATCAAAGGTTCCATTATGGAACTTGCTATGCTTGACCAAGTGATATGTTAATGCTAATGGATGTACCACATATGATTTTAATATGAATATGAGCACGACTCTATTTTTTTTATAGGACCATGATTATCTCTCTAATTGATATGATACGAAACGGGACATCATTCATTAAAATCTTTACTCTGTTATTATTCACTAAGCTTTTGCTCACTATTTATATTATGTATGTAGGTGACCAGGCACGCGACTAGGCTCAGAGTTGATAACCTGGAGTCTCTGTTTTGTCAGCGAACCATTGTGTCTCCGGAGAAGGTTCCGAAAAGAGTTCAATGGTCAAGTTTTGTAAACCAAGACATAGCTTAAGACTTTTGTTGTTTTGTGACCCGCTCTTTTTTTCTACTTTATGTATAATGACAAGGTTGGATGGATGTATATGACGTTATATGTGTATATATATATACAAGGTTTTAAATTATCTATCCCATGTATGTCTGCACAGCTCTATGGACTATGTATGTTTCGAAATTTGCTTCCACAACCCCTTATTACATGATAATATGTTCAGAGGCCTTTGGTAATCCGAGGATTACTGGCCGGTTGTGACGCTAAACCTATAGGGGCAAGTTTGGGTCATGAAAGAGTGGTATCAAAGCACGATTGTACCACACACACAAGTCCATATGAGTTATAGGATGTCCTAGAGAAGAATTATGAACATTTCATCTGCATGTGAGAGTGTGTGTGTTAATTTTGTAAATGTGAAAACTGAATCTAAACATGAATACATGAAATTGAAATTAATGAACTGGAATTGAATGTTCCGAACACTGTGAAAAGAACTATTTGTCTATGTTTATTATTGTTCTATTTACCTATAACGATGGAAAATGCAAGAAGTAATGATGCAGTGGGATCTTTTGAGGCTCGTATGAGCCGAATGAAACAAATGCTCGCCACCTTAACTGAAGCAATGATACAACAGCAAAGATAACAACCTCCGCCACCTCCACCTCCACCTCCTCCGGTCCATGTTAAGCCGAATAACAATGATATTATAAATTTAACTTAGAAGTTCATGAAGATGAAATCGCCGACTTTCTTAGGTGGTATTGAACCCTTAAAGGCAGAGACATGGTTGCTCGAAATGGAGAAACTATTTGAAATGTTTTCTTGCTCCGAGACTCAGAAAGTTCTATTGGCCACCTATACCCTAAAAGATGAAGCTCGAAGATGGTGGTTGTTAATCCGAACTAATAATGAGAACATGACATGGACTCAATTCAACAAGATCTTCTACAACAAGTACTTTCCTCAGTACTTCTGGGACCGAAAGATTTCTGAATTCCAAGAACTCAAGCAAAGCAACATGTTTGTAGCCGAGTATGAGGCTAAATTCACGGAATTAGCTCGGTTTGCTCCTCATATAGTGGATACTTGACTATAAGAAGGCTCGAAAATTTGAGGGAAGATTAGATTTGGATGTGTTTGATCGAGTAGGCATCCTGAAATTGCCTACATATGTGGAAATACTTGATAGAGCATTGATGGCAGAGGCCACTCTAGCAGCAAAAAAACAAGTTAAAGTTCTAATAACTGAATAGAGAGGGAAGAGACCCATCTTCAATTTCAAAAAGGCTCGGACCTTTTCAAAGGAGCAAAACACGGGGCCCTCCAGTAGCTCGAGTCAGAGTAGTGGGACTATTCCAAGTTGCCCTAATTGTAGAAAGAAGCATAGAAGAGTGTGTTACTGTGCATCTGGAGCCTGTTACTGGTGTGGCAAGGTTGGCCGTATGATGAAAGATTGTCCACTTGGGGCCGAGAATGCTAATCGCCCTGCAGCAAGTCTAGCCGGATATGCTTCTGTAACAAGGTCAAATGCCAAAACTAATGCCAGAAATAACACTGGGAATGAGACATTAAGGCAAGGGAGAGTGTTCGCACTAGTGCCTGGAGATGCACAGAACATCGAGTCTGTGGTATCAGGTATAATTTCCATCTGTGCTCAAAATGCGTATGTCTTGATAGATTCCGGTTCTACACATTCGTTTGTGTTGCATGCCTTTTCTCAGAAATTAACTAGATCTTTAGAACCCATAAACTATTTATTGTCTGTATCTATGCCATCTGGAGGTTCTATTTGTATGTGCATATGTTTATCCAAAGATGTGATATTGTAATCGTAATGTGACGTTGTATATTAATTTATTGCCGCTGGGAATTGATCATTCGACTACATATTGGGTATGGACCGTTAACTAAAATCAGGCAACTATTAACTGTGTGAATAAATTTGTTGTGTTTCGTCCACCTGGTTTACCTGAATTTGTGTTTGTTAGGAATGGGGTAGTTCCTCCCCATATTTGATTTTTGCCATGAAAGCTGTTAAATGTAAAGGTTATATGTGTTATGTTTTGATTGAGACTCCTGATAGTTCTAGTGTGGAAACTATTCTTATTGTTTGTGAATTTCCCGATATGTTTTCGACTGAGTTACCTGGGGACTTAATTGATAAAGAGATTGAATTCACCATTGATGTACTACCTGGAACACAACAAATTTCCAAAACCCCATACAGAATGTCAACTTCTGAATTGAAAGAATTGAAAACTCAACTTCAGAAATTGTTAGACAAGAAGTTTATCCGGCCGAGCACTTCACCTTGGAGTGCTCCAGTCATATTTGTTAAGAAGAAAGACGGATCTTTAAGACTGTGTATAGACTATCGGGAGTTGAACAAAGTGAGTGTCAAGAACAAGTATCCACTACCCCGAATAGATGATCTATCTGACCAACTTCAGGGGGCACAAGTGTTCTCCAAGATAAACCTTAGATCCGGGTATCACCATCTAAAATTTAAAGCATAAGACATAGAGAAAACTACATTCAGAACTAGATATGGGCACTACGAGTTTTTAGTAATGTCATTTAGGGTAACTAATGCAGCTACGGCATTTATGGACCTAATGAATAGGGTTTTCAAACAATTTCTTGATGAATTTATCGTTGCATTTATTGATGATATACTGATTTACTCCAAAAGCAGGGAAGAACATGAAAATCATCTGACAACTGCCTTACAAATCTTGAGAGAGAAAAAGTTATAAGCAAAACTTTCCAAATGTGAATTTTGGCTTGACAGTGTAGCATTTCTGAGACATGTAATCAACAAAGACGGCATATCAGTAGACCCACAGAAAATTGAAGCCATTGTAGACTGGCGGAGACCAACCAATGTGTCAGAAATCAAAAAAATTATAGGGCTTGCTGGCTACTACCGCAGATTTGTGAGACTTTTCTAAGCTTGCCATGCCATTGACACAATTGACCTAGAAAAATGTACCATTTGATTGGACTGATCAGCGGGAATCAGCCTTCCAAGAACTAAAAACTAGACTGGTGACTGCACCAATTCTGACATTGCCTAACGGAACTAACGGGTTTCAGATTTATAGTGATGTCTCATACAAGGGTCTGGGGTATGTGCTAATGCAGAACAGTAAGGTAATTGCTTATGCTTCTCGTTAACTTCGACCACATGAAAAGAATTACCCGACTCATGACCTTCAATTAGCAGTTGTGGTTTTTGTATTAAAGATTTGGCGCCATTATCTATATGGAGTGACTTGTGAGGTATACACTGATCATAAAAGCTTAAAATATTTATTTACCTAAAAAGAACTGAACATGAAATAGAGAAGATGGCTGAAATTGATTTACAAATTCTATATCATCCCGGGAAAGCCAATACAGTTGTAGATGCTTTTGAGCCAAAAATTCATTGCCAATTTGTCATGTTTGCTCATCGGTCAGGAAGAAATGTTATATGACTTGGAAAGAGATGGAATTGAAATTGTGTTGCATGAACAAGGTGGAGTCTTAGCTGCTATTGCTGCTCAACCTACAATTATAGAAAAAATAAGAGAGAAACAACTTGAAGATGATTTCTTGACGAAAATTGTTGATGAGATTAACACAAAACCAAGGCCAGGATTTGTGTTTGAGAACAATGTGTTGAAGTTTCAGAATCGACTTTGTGTGCCGGACTGTCTAAATTTGAGGAAACGTCTTATGACTAAAGCTTACGACTCTAAATTTGCTATGCATCTGGGGAACACAAAGATGTACCATGACTTAAAACAAAACTTCTGGTGGCCTGGAATAAAGAAAGTGTCGTTGACTTTGTAGCTAGATGTTTGCATTGCCAACAAGTTAAAGCCGAACATCAACGACCCGCTGGATTGCTTTAGCCGCTTCCAACACCGGAATGGAAATGGGAGCACATTACCATGGACTTTGTGGTGGGATTGCCTCGCTCTTCTCGAGGTATGGATTATAATTAAGTAATCGTTGACCGTTTGACTAAATTTGCACATTTCTTACCTATCAAAACTTTTTATAATACGAACAAGTTAGCTAACATTTATGTAAATGAGATTATGAGATTACACGGTATGCTAGTAGCTATTGTATCTGACAGAGATTCGAAGTTCACGTCAAGATTCTGGCAGAGTTTACAACAAGCTTTGGGAACTGAATTGCGACTGAGTAGTGCCTACCATCCACAGATAGACAGCCAATATGAACGAACCAATCAAACTTTGGAAAACATGTTACGGATGTGTGTGTTGGATTTCCAAGGCAATTGGGAGACCTACTTACCATTGGTTGAGTTTGTGTATAACAACAGTTATCATTCGAGTATCGGTATGGCTCCGTATGAAGCTTTGTATGGTAAAAAATGTGGTTCTCTAATTTGTTGGGCCGAGGTAGGTGACAGACCCTTGTTGGGACTGGAACTTGTGCAAGAAACGACAAAAAACGTGAAATTGATCCAACAAAGATTGAAAATTGCATAAAGTCACCAAAAGAATTATGTGGATGTCCGAAGAAGAGATCGAGAATACGAAGTTGGGGATCATGTGTTTATTAAAGTGACTCCTATGAAAAGTCAAACGCGGTTTGGTGTAAAGGGCAAGCTAGCACCAAGATATGTTGGGCCATATGAGATCCTTGAGAAAATCAACCCGGTGACATATAGGGTAGCCTTACCGCCGGTTATGGAACATATGCATAATGTTTTTCATGTTTCGATGCTTCGGGAATATTTGCGAGATCCACTCCATGTGATTGAGTTGACCCATGTTCTTCTGAAAAATGATTATATATACGAGGAGAGGCCAATTCAGATTGTGAATCGCATAATCAAACGATTGAGGAACAAAGAAATACCATTAGTGAATGTTAATTGGCAAAACCATGGAGGGACTTATGCAACTTGGGAGACTAAAGAAGATATGATGAAGAGATATCTTGATTTATTCCCTCTAGATCCGATATTCTTTCAAAACAAAGGTAATTCGAGTTTGGAGGACCAAACTCTTTAAGGGAGAAGACTGTAACAACACTAACCTATGATTAACTGCTAAACCACGATCAAGATGCCTAATAAGTAATTAAGATGAAATTCTGAATTAATTGCATGTGTGTTGCATTATTTGTATTTCTATTTGTCTATCGTAGAAAGCTCTGTTTGTGTTTCTATTTTGTTCTATGAATTGAAGGCCTTATCAGCATCCGATCATGAAATTAACTTGATTTATGTGTTATTTAGGATTTTTAGAATTTTATGGTAGGTTTAATTGAAATTTGATTTGGAACGAATTAATTAAAATTAATTAATGCCCATTTGATTAACTTAAGCCAAGCTTAATTAAGTCTCATTAACCAAGCCTATATAAGGCTACTATGACTTTAGACACTCAAATTACACACTCTCATCCCCTCATCCTTAAGCTCAAAAACATGTGAGAGAGAGAAGGGAGATAATTGAGTTCAAATAAAGGAATTGCTAGAGAATTCAAGGGAATTGGCTTGGAACCTTAGTGAATTCACCATCTAGAGCTTAATTGAAGCTTAATTGAGAAGTTGAGGTAAGGATTCAACCCTTGGCTTATGAATTATGATGTCTAGACCATGAATTCAAGAGAAGTAAGTTGAGTAATGGAAGAATAAAGCTAGAATGAAGAGAATTGAGCCATTTATGCATGCATGCACTTTCATCACATTTTTTAGTTTGAATTTCAAGTAATTTCACATGCATGTGCCAATTTTACCTTAGGTTTGAGAGTTTACCATGTTTTCCATCAATTGATCTTATTTGATTATGATTTGGAAGCTTTGAACTCAATCCATTGCATATATGTTATACTTTCAAGTTTTGAGTTTCATTTCACACAATTGGCATGCTTTTTGGCATTAATTTTGCGAAATGATTATGAATTCATGAAATTTGCCAAGTTTATACAATTTTCCTTAAGTTTTTAGCCCAAAAGATCATGATTTGCAGCTTTGAATTGGAGTTTTGAGCTTAGGAGCAACTGAAATCCCATAATTTTACTTATCTCGCCCAAAGGATGATCCTACACTCGAGCGACCACTCTTTGTTTTACACCTCCGCTCAAGCAACCAAAAGTTGGCCCGAGCATAAAATGCATGCTCCTAGAAGTTTACACATTTTGCAGACCACTCGAGCGACAATAGTTGTGCTTGAGCGAAGACCTCAACCTCACACTCGAGTGACCGTCGAGCGTGCGTTGAGCGGAAAAATCCCACAACCAATACTTTTACATAGTTTACAGCACCGCTCGAGCAAAAGAAATTGCGCCCGAGCGACTACTTATATTTTGGACCTCCGTTCGAGCGAAGGAAGTCAAGGCCGAGTAAGGGAAGCAACTTAACGAGGACCTGCTTTTCAAAGAATTTGACTAAGTGTTGAACAACATGTTTTGGCATCCACATTGCATCTTAGGCATTCCTAGGCCAAGATTAAGATACAATAATGAGGATAAGACAGAGAAACACACGAAGAACGAAATGAAATAAGTTAAGTACAATCTAAGCACGATTTCAAGATGTGTATCTATTATGTTTATGTAGTTCATGCACAAAGGAACTGTTGATACATTGGTTGCCATCAAGCTATCTATACAACTATCTGTGAGTAATAACTTAGTAAAGCTATGTTTGATATGAAATACTTTCTGAACATTATGATATAATATGAACTGTTTCTGAATGATACAAAATGCTATTTTATGATTCCATGAATGATGATCCATATCTTTGAAATGTATTTGTGGTATCCTTAGCAGAGGTCCTCACCTAGGGGACATAATACTGTGGCTTATGGCCATGAGGCCCTCACCCGGGAGAAAGAATACCGTGGCCCAAGCCCTCACCCGAGGGAAATAATACCATGGCCCATGCATGAGATATGTTACCTGGTACCAGAGGTTCCATTATGGAACGTGCTATGCTTGACCAAGTGATATGTTAATGTTGATGGATGTACCACACACGATTTGAATACAAATATGAACATGACTCTGTTTTTTTAATACAACCATTCTTATCTCTCTGATCGATATGATACCCGAAACGGAACATCATTCTTTAATCTTTACTCTATTATTATTCACTGAGCTTTTGCTCACTATTTATATTATGTATGTAGGTGACCAGGCGTATGACCAGGCTCAGAGTTGATGACTTGGAGTCTTTGTTTTTTCAGCCAACCATTGTACCTCCCGAGGAGGTTCCAAAAAGAGTCCAATGGTCGAGTTTTGTAAACCAAGACATAGCTTAGGACTTTTGTTGTTTTGTGACCCGCTCTTTTGTTCTACTTTGTGTATAATGACAAGGTTGGATGGATGTATATGACGTCATATGTGTATATATATACAAGGTTTTAAATTATCTATCTCATATGTGTCTGCACAGCTCTATGGACTATGTATATTTCTATATTTGCTTTCACAACCCCTTATTACGTGATAATCTGTTCAGAGGCCTTTGGTAATCTGAGAATTACTGGTCAGTTGTAACACTAAACTTATAAAGGCGTGTTTGGATTGTGACACATACGTCAGTAAGTATCCGGTACGGGTACGGCATGTTTTTTGAAGTACCCAAACTTCATAGCACCATACCCTTTCCTCCAATGGCCTTCTTTTCCAACTTCTCACCCTCTCGCGCCACCCCCCCACTCCGACTACTTCCCTTTTCCAATCTTCTCACCCTCTCTCATCACTCTCTACCTCCAACACCCACTAACTTTAACCCATTATGCCAGTACTTCTAGCACTTTTCTACCTCTCCAACCCTCCGTGCCACCTCCAAATTGCGGCCTCCACTCATTCCCTCCTCCTTCCCCATATCATGTTACCCCATCTTCTTTCTCACTTTCGTGATCTCTCTCTCTCTCTCTTTCTTTCTTTATCTACCATGAATTTGTAAAGTAGAGAGAAGAGGTGGTGGGCGCCAGAGGGAGAGGAGCACAAGGGGTTAGGAACGGGAAAAGGAAGCATGGGGAGTTATTTGAGAGTGCCAAGAAGGGACGAGGGTGGTAAGGATAACATGTAAAGGAGCAAAATGGCCAAGATGGGTTGGAGATGGACAAATAAAGAGAAAATAAGACTCAAAACCAAGAAGTTGACTATGGTAAATAATGAAACTCAAAACCAAGACATTAGGTCTGGTGAAAAAGCCCTTATCATTTGAGAGGCAGTTAGTATGTATCTTTGCTTCAAGTATATATAAAAGGAAGGGGTCAAAGAAATTTAGTATGGGCAAATAGTAGCACTCCTAACAAAAACCATGCTAGATATATATATATATATTTTTTTTTTTTCAAATAAAGATAGTGAAATACCAGAAGCAACTAACTTAAAAGCATAAGCAGCCAGAAAAGCAAAAAAATAAAAGGCTACAGGCACCTCCTCCATCCAGACAATCAAAACAGAAAGGCCTATCTACACAAAGCCTTATTATGTTAACAAAAATAGTTCGATTTCCATAATTTTCACTTTATATATACATAGCATTCTTATTTAGACTTAACCCAATAATTACTCAACAAGGCTTTCATACTTTCTTCATTGCTTAGTTACATGATTTTGGGATTGCCAAATTTTGGTGTATGTAACTATCTACTTAGGGTTGGGGTATATGGATTTTTCTTTTTGTCTTTTTTAAGTATTGAGTTTTTGATGCAACTATTGTTGGGGTTGTGGTATATGGATTTTTCTTCTTTTTTTTAAGTATTGAGTTTTTTATGCAACTATTGTTGGGATTGGACACATAATAGATACTGTCAGATTGTAAAACCACTACCGGAACTAGCACCGACTTTCTATGACATAAGGTAATCGCTTAAATTACTTCTTTGCCTTTCTAGTTGCTAAAAAAGTAAGCCTTGTATACACAAGTCTCATTGATGCATCTTGCGCTTTTTGAACCTTAAAAAAATAAAGATCATGGCTCCTAATTCTGTGTAGTAGGTCATATGATGATTTTAGCGCTATAAAACAATTTGTTTTCAACACAACTTAGAATTCAAATTGGTCTTTTCTGAAAGGAAAAAAAGAAACTAGCATATGGAAAGATGTTTGAGTATATAGAAATTAGAATGTAAAATTAACCAAAATTTCTAAATAATCCACATTGAACCTAAAATTTGATCTAGTCAAATAAACAAACAAGAAGAAACCAAAATCTCTTTGACATTTTGATAACTCAAGCTTAATTGAGCCTAAAAAAGTTTAATAAAATAATAAAGGGTATTTTTTGTTTTGTAAAGCGAATCCTATATCATATTTAGACAAAACTCATTTTACAATCCAAGGATAAAAAACACATAGTAACACTATACGAACAGAAAGATTGTACGAAATTATTATAGATGTGACTTATTGTGATGCTTTTATTTAAAGCATAATGGCCATTATTATAACATAATTTACAAGTATACCACTATCACATTATTTTGTATGCAGATTGTGTATAGAAAATTAGAAATTTGTGTGTAAAGGTATATTATGGTAATAACATGCTAATCAGTGCTTATACTTCAAATATGCACCCCGAATTTGTTCTCCTACCTTCCTCTCACTCATGTACACACATGCATGCACACAAAAAGTACGCCTAGTTTAGTCTCCATTTGATGAGGGGTATTGCATAAGGTCTAACAGCTCCATGGATAACTTGTTGGGAAATCTGCTCCAAACTCTACATTCTGAAGAAACCTTGCAAAAATGTGAGAAATGAGTTTAGAACATCAAGATGTTTAGGCTGAGGCTAAATGATTTCCAAGGTTCCAATTTTTCTTTTGTTTTTGCATCAATAAGCCACTCTTCAATACTTCTTATTTTTTAATCCCAACTATTTATTGTAAGTTATGCTTTAAAGTATATAGATTGTCTTTTTCAAATAACTATAATCTACATTTTTTCATCCAATAGAATCACACTATTACATCTTTTAATGATTCAAATTTCTTTCAGAAGAGACCTAGAGTTGGTGGATTGAAACTTTTGTATAATGTTTACCAAGCATATTGTGCTTGGGATTTTGTTTCTCTAGAGCGGTTACATGGAGCATTTTGTGCTACAGTGGTTGGGGTTAATGAGTTACAGTTCTGATAAGGACACATAGCAAACCATTAAACAAACCACAACTCTCACAGAGAGTTGGTGGTTAAGAGTTCCATCCTTAGTTCTCTCTCTCTTTTCTTTTCTTTTTTTCTTTTATTCTTTTTTTTTTTTTTTCAATGGGTTATAGGGAAGTGGTTTACATAGATTCTTCTTGTCCAATGAATATTATATGTTGAATTTGGCCCAAAGAAATTTTTCATTTTGTAATGTACCAACAGGCATTTCCAGATATATTACTCAAAAGAATCGACATAACACACCTAATTAATTGGAATTACAAAAAATTTTGACCGTATTGTTACAAATTAACATACAATTCATGGGGAAGGCTTATTGGGTTGTCGTTGTATTTTTTAGAGTGGCACAAGCTTGAGTTACACAAATAGTCTCTCCAAAAATAAAGGTAAGATTGCATATATTTTCCCTACCCAATGCTTTAGTGAGAGGAGGGTCAGGCACCTTTTCTTTCAACCTACCCAAAAATGATAAATTAAAATGTATTGGTAGTGACTGATGACCTCACTTCATGAGAGACATTTTTGCTACAAACCTACAATGCCAACATGGAGAATGAAGCACCTTTATCTCTTTCATTTTAAGCAGAGACATTCTTTGGTTCATCAATTTTTGTTGGAATATGAAATATTATATATTTAATTTAGGAATTTAATTTTAAGGTTTGATTATGTAATTATTTAATTCTTTTTTCCTTGTATCTTGTATTGATTACATATAGACATGGTCTCACCCAAATTAGGGTAAGCCAATATTTTACAACTCTCTTCTTAGTATCAGAGCCAAACCCTAGCCACCCACCACCCTTGTCTTCTATTACCTACAGCCCTAAACCACCTACCCAGCCACCCGACAACCCTTCTTCTTCCCTCAACCCAAATTAAAAGTTTGCTCTTCCTTCTTCAAATTTCTAGCCTTTTCCTCACTACCACAGCTTCTTTAGGTGCCGACTAAACCCTCACTGCATTGGATCTAGTGCGGCTTCCCCTCCTGGGTGTTGTTTTTCTCTCTTTACCCTACTAAGGTTCATGTGCTAATGTGGCAAGCACTTTCTAGTCTGATTTTCTTTTGGGTTAGGCTACCAAAGGTGTTCAAGAATATCTCTTTTGTGTGACGCCGCCACTCGCTTCAGGATGTTTCAAAGATGTCTGACTTTGTTACACAAACTCAAAGCATTATGCCTTGTTCAGATGTTTCCTTGGCCTCCCATGTTCCGGTTCATCGAATTACCAGTGTGTTGCTCACTGGTCGCAACTTTGCAGCTTGGAGTCGGTCTATACGCCTCTACCTTGGAGGTAGAGGCAAATCTGGATGGCTTTTGGAAACCGAGATACAACCTCCCGCTGATGATCCTAAGCGGGTTCAATGGGATATTGACAATTGCACCTTATTTAGTTGGATGTTCAACTCTATGGAAGAACACATCTACAACATGTTTATGTACTGTGATACAGTTTCTCGGTTGTGGAGTGCTCTTACCCAGATGTACGCACATGCCCACAATGATGCTAGAATTTTCGAGCTCTATCAGGATATTTCTTATGCCTCTCAAGAAGCTTTGGGTTTTAACGTCGCTGAATTTTTTGGATATCTTCAGTCTTGCTGGGAGGAGTTACCACAGTATGAGCCATTGAGTGATTTTCCAACTATTGTCACTTCTATTATGTTTGCTCGTCTTGCTCACCAGCACACTTATCAATTTTTGATGGGTCTAAAACCTGAATTCGAGTCTCTTCGTATTCAGATTTTGAACACATAACCTATGCCATCCTTATATGAGGCTTTTGCTACTATTGACAGTGAGGAGCGTCGTCGTCGTCGACTGATTCAACCGGTGGCTCCGCTTCCTTCCTCTGTTCCTGCCTCATCTTCCGTTTCAGATCAAATGGCTCTTGCTGCCAAGTTTAGTTCTCATGCTTCTAGTAGCAAGGTTATTTGTCACCATTGTAGTGTAGCTGGTCATGTCCAAGCACGGTGCTTCAAGCTTCATCCTGAGTTGAAGCAACGCTTTGCAAGGGCACGCCCTTCAGGCTCTTCCCATACTGTTGTTATTGCAGAAACCTCTAGTACTCCTCAGCCAACTCATCCTATTGATCTTCATCAGCTTCAATCTCAAATTGGTCGCCTTCAAGAGCAACTTGGTTCATTCACTACCATGTCTCCAAGTGTTCTTTCCACTGCTACACTCACTACAGGTACTCCTACAACCTTTCATGTTCGCACTGCACCTACTTGGGTATTGGATTATAGGGCCAATGATCATATAACCGGTGAGTTTTCTTGTTTACCCTCTCCTGTCTCTACTACTACTCGATCAGATGTCTTGTCGATGGGTCTATTTCACATGTCCAACATAAGGGTGATGTGTTATTGTCGTCTGATATTACACTTACTTCTGTCTTACATGTGCCCCGTTTTGCTTATAATCTTCTCTCTGTGAGTCGCCTTGCTAAAACCTTCATTATGCTGTTATTTTCTTACCTACTCATTGCTTATTACAGGACATGACTTTGAAGAAGATTTTTGGCAAGGTGTTTGAATGCGATGGGCTATACTACTTCGGGGACCCACCACCTTCTCATCCTATCACTTCTGGCCTGCAAACAGTTGTGTTACCTGAGTCGTCTTCCTACGTGTTTTCTTTTCAAACTTTAGCCTTATGGCATGCTCATTTAGGACATGTAAACTTTAATTATTTATGTTTACTTTTTCCATCACTTAATAAAGCTTGCAAGGATTATCAGTTTTATTGTGTTGTTTGTGAACTGTCTAAACATACTTGTACTTCTTATATTCCTCGCATGTATCGTGCCTCTTGCATGTTTGACCTTATTCACTCTGATATCTGGGTCCTTCTCCTCTTTTGGCTTTTTCTGGGCATCGTTAGTATGTAACCTTCATAGATGACCATTCTCGGTATACTTGGGTTTATTTGCTTAAAAAGAAGTCTGATGTGCTTCCACTTTTTATTCAATTTCTCCAAATGGTCAAAACCCAATTCCACACCGTTGTACGCAATGTCCGTTCTGATAATGGGGGAAAGTACATCTCCGATGTATTTCACTCCCAACTTAATCAGCAGGGAATTTTGCAGCAACTCACTTGTACTTACACCCCTGAACAAAATGGGATTGCTAAACGAAAAACCATCATATTATGTCTGTTGTCTGGTGTCTTCTTTGTGGGATGAATATCCTTAAGTCCTACTGGCATATGGCTGTGCTTACTACTATTTACCTCATTAATCGAACACCTAGCCGGATTCTTCATGAGTTGGCCCCTTTTCAATTACTTCGACCAAATACCATGTTATTTCCTCTTGTGCCTCGTGTGTTTGGTTATACTTGTTTTGTTTAGGATCGTAGTCCAACTCGGACCAAGTTAGATTACAAGTCTCTTAAATGCATCTTCTTGGGCTATTCCGCTCTCTCTAAAGGCTATAGGTGCTATGATCCATTGTCTCGTCGCTTTTATCATTCTATGGATGTCACATTTTGCGAAGATATGCCATTTTTTTGTTCTAACCTCAGAGCCAGATTCCGCGTGCACCGCCTCCCGCCAGGTCACCGAGCGCCACTGCTCCTATCATTGATTTCTTTACTCCTTCCTCATCGCATGTATTTGCACCGCTAGTCCTCCGCCATTACAAACATACTGCCGCCTCATGCTCCGCCTCCAAAGATCTTCTTCGCCTCAGGCCAAGGTACAGCCTCTATTATTCCCTCCCCCCCAGCTCCTTCCCGATATCCAACCCATGAACACCGTCCCCCTAATCGGTTTGGTTGGTTTAGTAGTACTAATCACCTATTTCCCAGTTTTTATGTTATGATGCCCTTTCAGCTTCTCATCGGTCTTTTCTTGGCCAACTTGAGTCGCTCTCTATCCCGCGGTCTGTGTTTGAGGCTCTCCAAAATCCCCAATGGGTTGCCACTCTGCAAACTGAAATGGCTACTTTGGAGCATAATCACACTTGGGATCTTGTCTCTTTACCTTCTAGTGAGACGACTATTGGGTACAAGTAGGTTTTTACTGTCAAATACTTGGCTAATGGTACAGTGGACCGCTATAAGGCTCATCTTGTTGCTAAGGGCATTACACAAGTTCCTGGCAAGGACTTTGGGGCTACGTTTGCATCGATTGCTAAATTGACCACTATTCGTTTACTTATTTCCTTGGCCGCCTCTTCTTCTTGGCACCTTTATCAACTTGATGTCAAAAATGTTTTTCTACATGGGGACTTACTTAAGACGATTTACATGGATCCTTCACCCGGGTTTCGGGGTTGAGGGGGAGTATGCTGGCAAGGTCTGTCGTCTGCGTAAGTCTCTCTATGGCTTAAAGCAATCTCCTCATGCATGGTTTCATCGTTTCAGCTCTGTTATCCTATCCATGGATTTTAATCAGTGTCACTCCGACCATACATGTTTCATTCGCCGTCAACCCACTGGTCGATGTATTATTTTGTTGGTCTATTTGGATGATATCATCCTTACAGGAGATGACACCATTGATATTGCTAAGGTAAAACAGGAGCTTAGTCGAGTTTTTGACATCAAGGACTTGGGTCCTCTCAAATATTTCTTGGGGATTGAAATCGCTCGTTCTCACAGTGGGATATCATTGTCCCAACGGAAGTATACTTTGGATCTTCTTCGGGACACCAGTATGATGAGGTGCAAGCCTGCATCTACTCCTATGGATCCGAATTTGAAACTTTCGACTAAGTCTGGTGAGTTGCTTTCTGATCCAACTCACTACCAGAGATTGGTAGGACATTTGATCTAATTGACTAATACACGACCAGATTTGACATTTGCTATAAGTGTGGTTAGTCAGTTTATACATTCACCTCGTCCTGCTCACCTTGATGTTGTTCACCACATCTTGAGATATCTCAAGTCATGTCCAGGTTTGGGTTTATTCTTCAATGGTGGGATTCAGACAAGATTGTTCTGTTGTACTAATGCAGACTATACAAGTTCATTGACTGATAAACGTTCCACTTCTGGGGTATGCACCTTCCTTGGTACCCATCTTCTATCATGGAAAAGTAAAAAACAAATGGTTATTTCTCGATCATCTGCTAAAGCTTCATACCGCGCCATGGCCCATGGAACATGTGAGTTACTATGGCTTTGGTCCATTCTATCAATTAGGCTTTGAGGAGAATAATTCTCCAAGCTATTTTGTGACAATAAGTCTGCCATCTTACTTGCCTCTCACTGCGGTTTCATGAGTGTACTAAGCATATTGAGGTTGATATTCATTTTATCCTAAAAAGGTTCGAAATGCATTGTGTGTCCTTCATTTGTTCCATCTTCGATCGATCACGACATCTTCACCAAATCTGTAAGACCATCCTTACTTCGATCTTCCATTGGCAAGCTGAGGTTGGTTGACATCTTTGATCCAGCTTGAGGGGGAGTATTAGAATATGGAATATTGTATATTGAATTTAAGAATTTAATTTAAGAATTTAATTTTAGGATTTAATTATGTAATTATTTAATTCCTTTTTCCTAGTATCTTATATTGATTATATATAGATATGGTCTCACCTAAATTAAGATAAGCCAATATTTTACTACTCTTCTATTTTTACCAATATGGTGCTAAATGTCTGAAAAATTATCTTCCAAAATAAGTGATGAACTGTATTTGAGTTTGTGCAAAAGTTTTACCACAAACTATAATACCGGAATTATTCATACTTGGATTCGAATCTACCTGGAAGTTCCACTTCTGATAGCTTTATAGGATATTCAGCCACAACTAAGAGAAGAATATAAAATTTGAATCTTCTTTATTTCTAAAATGACATGTTGCTATTTGGCGTGGCACAGACTTGTATAATTATATTCTGTCAGTCACATCACTTCTGTTACACGCAAGTAGGCTTCCATTTGCCTATTAATTTATTGCCCACATCCTACCATGATTTACTCTCAAACAAGAAAATGAAATGAAAATTTTGATGTATGACAAAAAGATTCTTGGGTAAGGTTACACGAGATTGAGAGAAGGAAAAACTCACTTGGAATGATCATGGATTCATGGCAACCGCTTCTTTCCGTTCCTAGCTGCCTTGAGCTTCATCACGAGATCTTCTTTCTGTGCCTCCACTTCAGCATATTTAAGACTCATGTCAAAGTAGCGCTCACGAATGTCTTTTAGTTCTGTCTCTAGTGATGATTTTGTGCGCTCAAATCTTTCTTTTGCTACTACCTCACCTTCAGCTGTTGATTTCCTGGGAGCAGCTGCATGATTGTTTCTCCCTCGGCCAAAAGCCTGCAGCAAAATATTAGCAGATTAGTTGCCAATACAGTGGAAAAAATATATGTAAAATAGGGTTGTCTTGTCCCATCAGCAAATTAAATTATATTAATGCATGCTGCAAACAAATGCTTTCACATCCTTGATATCAACCATTTTTCAAATAATGTAATTCATTCACAATTGATTTTTATGTACCATAGATGTGCTAAACTGATTGCCTCGCAATTTTAAGAGAGATTTTAGTGGTGTTTCTCTTATTTTTTTAAAAATTTTCTACAATATATAGTACTTCTATTCCCCAATTAATCTTTTATAGTTTACAACTCAACGACTCGACTTCTGCAATCAATCCATTCAGAAGATATCCTTATGGGATTGATTTTGAAGCTCTGATTGATGTAAAATTTAGAATAGGTTCAAACAAGTTAATAAAAAATAAAAACTTGTATGTTGTGAAAAAGTCATGTTGCTCAGAATACAAAAAGTAACCAGGGTGGGGCTCAACCTTTCTTATAGATTATCAGTGCATTTTGTGCATAAATGAAATAGAAATTGGAAAGGCTGTTTGTTGATATTTAATGAAGGTTTACGTAACCTAATTGATCAAGCATGCAGCTATACTAAGCATATAAAATTAAATTATACGTGTCGAAATAGAATGTACTCATTTGCAACCCACCTCTGAAGCTGAACTTTGTATTTGTTATTTGCCTCCAAAGCCTGAGCAAGCTCATTCTCAAGCAACTGGACTTTTGCTATATGATCTACTCCACTAGCACGAGGACTTCCATCATGAAAATCATACTTGTTATCACCCTGAAATGAAAGAGCAAAAATTAAAGAATTCACAACAGCATTGATATCAACTTTCAACTGGAAATAAACCAAAATACTAAAAGGAAAGCCACAGACCTTTTTACTCCGGGGACGACTTCGGTCCTTTTTCTGCTCCTCCATTAATTTGAGCTGCTCCTCGAGGGCCTGAGCTTTCTTCAGGCATTCACCCTTCTCCTCCTCAAGTTGTTGTATTTTCCACTGAAATTGCTTGTTTCCTTTAGTGATTTCGACTAGCTCATTTTTCAGCTCAGCCTCCTGAGCACACACTGCCTTGCTTGCTGATATATCACCCTCCATCTGCAGAAGTTTTTCTTCTAAAGCGAGTTTCTTCTGTTTGCAGTCTTCAAAATCAGACACGACTGTCTGCAAGCTGGAAATTTTCTGAAGAAATGCAACTTTCTCAGCCTTCAATTCTTCACAATCTCCAGAAACTGAATGCAGGGAAGCTTTCAGTTTTTCCTTTTCAAACTTATATGCATCAAGCTCACTCTTTAAAGCCAAAATTTCATCCTGAAGGTTTGCTACCTTATGCAACTGAAACTTCAAATTAGCAGTTTCTTCAATGAGTTGTTGTCGTTCATATTCCGAAACAGTATGCTTTAGCTCAAGATCATTCAGAGCCATCTTCAGTTTCTCTTCACTCGACCTGTAACTCCTCAACAACTTCAACACTTTTTCATGATCTGCCACTATTAACTCGTGGTTTTGTCTAGAAGAGGAAATCTCGACCATCAAATTTTGTACCTTCAATTCAGATTCTGTTCTGACAGTATCAAGCTCATTCTCAATCAATTTAACTTTAGATTGGACTTCTTGAAGATCAGATTCCAACTTAGCTTTACTAGCACGTAAATGTACAGCTTCAGAAGCTATTTTCTCTCTTTCATCACAAGTGGCAGAAATTTGCTTGGTGAGCTGTTCTATCTCCCTTTGAAGGTTCTCAATTTCAGCCACATCTGATTCAACATGCTTTCTCCGAGATCAAGTTTCTCCTTCAGATTCCTGTTTTCCTTAAGAAGAACGCCTATTTCTGAACTCAAGCTCTTCTCTTTCAAGGTAAAATCTTCAAGCATTGCAGAAAGATTTGCTTCTAAGGCTTCAACCCTTCTAGAGTAATCAGAAGAATTTTGCTGTGATTCTCTCAATTCGGTCTCCAAGTGTGTACAAAGCTCATGCAACTCCATTTTTTGCCTCCTCAATTGCTCGTCTGCTTTCTGAAGAGTATTGCATTCTTCAATGAGGCTCTCAGCAGAAACTTGTAATTTCTGATATGCTATTCTCAGATTTTCACACTCCTCTTGGGCTTCTGACCTTTGATTTTGCATATCATGTAATTTTTGTATGAGATTCAGTTTTTCTGTCTCCATCTCAATTTCCAATCTTCTGATCTCAACTTGGAGACTCAAAGCAACAGATTTGGAGTTCTCTATTTCCAATCGATAGGATTCCCTCTCATCTGTCATATACCTCAGTTGATCTTCCAATCCAGATATGCGTTCTAATAACTGCACGTTTTCTTTTTCCAGATCTGATAAGTGGAGCTCTAATTCCTGTTTTTGGCTTTCTAGCTCTGAACATTTCCTTTCAAGGATCTTGTTAGCCGAAACATGGGACTCCACACTGTTGTTGAGCTTCATTAAATCGCTATGAGATCATCCAAGCAGTTGGAGGTGATGTTGCTTTCCTTCAGCACGATTTCCACGTTTTCCTCCAGTTGGGTTTTTTCCTTTTCAAGATCAGAATTCTGAGCTTCTAATTCCCCTCGACACTGTCTGAGAAAACCAATCTCCTCTTCCCTCGAGAACAAACTAGCCTCAAGCTTCTCCATCTCAGATCTTTGTTCGTTCAATTCCTTTTCTAGACATGTAAGATTAGCTTCAAGATCTATGTTCAAACTCTCAAGTTCTTGAATGGAACGACAAAGGTTATTTTCTTTCGAAATATAATCTTCCAGCTTCTTTTGAGCTTCTGCAACATCATCATTCCTCTCTTTGATCTCAAGTTCGCCATGTTGAAGAACCTCTTCACACTGAACAATCCTTGCTTCCAATAATTTGTTCAGCCCAATGAGAGAATTCAAGATAGAGTCGGCCCACTCTTTTGGGGAAGTCACATCTGTGGAAATTAGATTAGATTCAAAGTTGTTATTTACATGAGGCGAGACATTATACCATGGCTTCTTTACATGATAAAAGGCCATCTGAAGCTGTTCAACTAAATCAGGGTACACTTTAGAATTAGACGTTTCAATAGCAGCTAGCTGATCCTTCTCGATCACTGTCTTCTTCAGCTCTTCTTGCAGATCCTGAATTTCAGATTCAAGTTTTCTCACCTCAGTTTCTGAAAACGATTTAGGTGGAAGCTCACCGGATGAACTGTCAAATGATGGGCATCCTGACATGCAATTGTTCTTGGAGTCCTTAAGCTTGAATAAAAGGTCCAAGTTTTCATTGGTGAGCTCACTGCAATCACTTTCTAGCTCTTGCAATTTCTCTTTCAAGGCTTCAATTTCACGGATCAGATCCGATTCATCTGATTGTCTATTCATGAGAGATTCAGATAATTTTTCTTCCAAACTGGCTATTTCATTTTCTTTGGCAGATAATTTACATTTATATTCTGTCTCAATATCCAGAAGAGCATGGCTATTCAGACTAGAATCATTCTCTGTCTCATTTCTTTTGTCCTCCAAGGCTTGTTCAAGCAATCTCATATTGTCTTGCAACTTGTTCTCTGATTCCTCGAGCTGTTGAAGCTGGAGTAATAAACTCCTGTTTTCTTCCAACTTTTCTTCGATAGATTTTTCCATATCATTGAATTTCAATTGCAGAGCTGAGAGATTCTCGATCTCAACTCTCTGCTCTTCTATGGTCTCTTCTAGTTCTTGGAGAACAGTAACAAGCTCAATATTTGATTCTTGACTCCTCTTCAACTGCATAGCCAAATCATCATTAGATTCTTGCTGAAACTTTATCTCATTTTCCAGTTCCTTTCGAATATGGATTGCACCGTCAGATTGAAACGTTGAATCCTCCCTCGCCATTTGTTTCAACATTGATTCCTCCAACATTAGCTTCATTTGCTCAACTTCTCTCTTGAAGCTATCACGTTCTGTGTAAGCAGCCGAAAGCTCCATATCTAGATTTGCTTGTCTTTTCGACTGATCATAGAATTCCTTTCTCAATATATCCAAATCAAGCATTAGCTTTCTTGCATTTCTCTCCCACATTTTGGCTTCCACACGAAGCTCTTCAATTGTATCTTCTGCAGCTTCCAGAAGGTTTTTTGAAGAACCAGCATTCATCAGAGATGGTGATGCAACAGGATAATTCTGAGAATGATTGTCAGAATTATTCCTTGAATGTGTAACCCTTGAGTTAAAGGATGAGTGATTTGACTGAGAAGGATCTTCAACAGGATAATTGCTGTGTGGAGAACTATTTACGGAACTGCTTGAGTGTTGTCTTCCAACCGGGTTGTATTTGTCACCATTTAAATCATTTCTCGGGGAGAAAATGTCCTGCCCTATGGAGCCCTCTGCTGAGTCAAGGCTGTGATGTGAACCAGATGCTGAGATTGTTTCCTTCAGGGAGGTGAAGAGGTAATGTTAGTTATGCACTTGGAAAAGAAATCTTAACATGTTGTTGTAACACAAACAACCAGCTATGCAATAGAGGGAAAGCAAAGCACTCCGAAAAATCACTTGCGGAAACATTGTTTGTAAAAACAAGTTTTCACCATCACTAGAAATTCCCTAAAACAATGGTGGGTACTTCATTGAAAAAAAATGTGTCTCATGATACAATTATGCCAACTTTATTTCTCTTTTTCTTTTCTGCCATATGGCTGACCGGCGATTACTAGCGATTCCGGCTTCATGCAGGCGACCTATTTAATTCCATTTGATAGTTAATATATCATATTTTTCTGTTTTTAATTTTATTTTTATTTTTTATGCCATGAACACACAACATTATATATATCCCAGTGTTCCAAACAATAAATTCACAATATGCATTTCAAGATTTTGGGATGTCAGTATCAAGTTCCCATTATTTGATAATATGCACACACACAAACACAAACTTATGGTGAAAACATAAATGAGCAAAGGAAATATTTTTTAACATTCTCAAAAATGAAATAAACTAGGAGATTGTCAATAATGAGTAAAAGAAGTAAACACACCCTGCTCTGAAGTTCTGCTGGATGTGAAGTGGAGCCCAAATCTTTACTTGAGAGAGATCCATCATTCCTAGCAAATGAATCATCAGACCCATTTGACTTAAGCTCCATGTCGTGATGATCTCCGTTCTGTTCTTCCATATGAGAACTCGAGTCTTTTGATTCTTCATCCCTGGTATAGGTGTGCACCAAATCTTCATAATTAAAAAATAAATAAGAACATAAAAAAAAAAAAAAAAAAAAAAACCTTAAAATAAGAGCAATCGAATTGCACCATAGAGTACGACCTCAGTTTTGTTCTTGGTGTTAGGCATTGAATTTTAACCTGAAAATCAGTGGACAAACAAAATGGATTAAATGACTTTTCACTTGGTACTTGGCAGCTCCAAAATTGGCAAAAGCCTAAGCATCAATGGACTAACTAAACAAGAAAAGACACATTAGATGTTGATTGAGAAGCAAAGACATGGATAATCACTACTGAAACAATTTGCAGTAATAGTCGAATCACTACTAAAACAATAAAATTTCAACAGAACTTAAAAGAAAATGAAAAGAAAACTCAAGATTTACTTGTAATCTAAATGAAAATAGCTAGCTGATAAGACATAATCCCCCATCGCTGGTTGCATATGGTATGCCCTTTATAACTTTTTCACAAAATTTCATAACATAAATCACAACATGTCATAACTTTTCTCATCAAAATAGTTCGTAACATTTACACCACACTGTTCATCCATAATTATCATATTCATAGCATAATCACAATAGTTCGTAATTTTCACTTTAGGGTGCACACTAGAAATTCACTCATTCATAATTTTTACCATTAAATGACATAACTAATACAATAAAATAGCTAATGTCATAACTTAAGTCCACATCGCCACCAAAGTGAGAAGCTTTTCATGTTCTAATTTTACAGCAAAACAAGTAAGAAAGGCAGTTGAGAGATGCAGTTATAAACAAACTAACAAACAAGGGAACTCAGATCAAACAAGTATTAGTGTATGACGCACTTGTAAAATCGAACCATAATTGCATTTCTTTAGGGGCAACATAGCTGGAACAGAAGCCTTCGAAGACATATAATTAGCCATGTTGACAGTAGCCTCTCCAAGGATGCCAGATCTTGCTGATCCCTGTAACAAATAAGCAAGTCATTGGATATGATCTATAAGTCATCGCAAGCATTTTATTTCTTGCTAGAGAAAATGGACAGCTTCCAATGCTTGACTACACGGAGTTAATGATAATATCAAGATAACGATGATAACAATGATTATGAGGAGTTAAAGAAAAATAGGCATCATACCATGGCAACAACAAACTTGAAGAGACACTCTTCAAGCGCTTTTATAGAATCATCTTGCGAAAGCCATATAGATTCTGACAAAGTCTCTGTCCATTGACAATTACCATTTCGCACAGCTGCTTTCGTTGATTTTGCAATTGTCTTTCCTGTTTCTAAGGAGATAACAGACACAAAAAGCTTGTCCCATCCTTTTGGTACCTATTGCCAATGCAAACATTACGTGACCACTGAGCCGCATTTCATTGGGAATCAAAATCACTAAATGAAAATATATAATTAAATAGACTTCTATGCAACAATTTGGAGGAGAAGATAGATGCATCAGATGTAGAATTGGACCTCAATTTAACACAAAATTCAATGCTAATCCAGGACTATGACTGTTTCATGTAAACTATCATCGCTAATTTTAAAATGTTTACTGAGTTACCCCAGTGACTGTGGTACCGAAAAGATTAAAATTACCCCACACACACCAAAAAAAAGAAGAAAAAAAAAAAAAACTCACAAATGTACCATAATTTTGCAAATTTTGTACTGAATCATATTGCCATCTATTTACTCTCTCCCCATGGATACTATCAGAAATTTACATTAGCAACAAATAAAACATAACCCAAAACATATTCATAATTTTGCAGTAAGGGTGTCCTTTGTCCCTTCTAGAGAGAACACATAACCCAAAAACTTCCTGTATACTCTACGTGGTTTAATTTATAAGACTTGGACTAATTTAGAAGATTTAATAGGTCTTATGAACAGATTTTTCTTACTCTCTTTGAGTTTCTGAAAGGGAAATTTGCTCAAAACAAAGCAAGATAATTGTCTTTATTGAAATTGAATAGTAGATTGTTCACCAAATTTATGTGTGTTTGCAGGATATGGGCAACAATCAAGAATAAATTCAAAGCAACTAAAGTGCATCAAAGACATATTGTACAAGTATGTGATAGAATTGACTGATTGTAAGATTGATTTTTACACAAGAAGGATGTGTGACCGTTGATTTCTATCCAAATGCATAATAGGAGGAGGCCACCAGTTCAGGGGTTAAAACTCAGCCTATGTCGTGGATTCAAGCTCGAAAGCAGCCACTATGTGCATATATGGCCAAAAGTTAGGTATGTATGGAATCTACCCCTTCCAAACCACTCAGACCCTTCTCTAATGGGGACCAAACTGTACTTTGAAAAATAACTAGTAAGATTTTGAAAAAGAAAGATAAGAATTGTTTCAGGCCACCACAAAAATGCAGAGGAAGCGAACAATGGCAACTAGTTAAAAAGACAGCTTATTGGCTTATTAGCTTATTTGGAACCCATCATCTCTCTACTTCTTTGTACTTTTTTTTCTTCTTTGTACTTTTTTTTCGAAAAAAGCCCCTACTTCCCAAAATAGGCCAACAGTTGGTACTGTTTGGTTAATTGGAATGAAATAGAAGCGGAATGGATTGATTCCATTGCTAATACATTTTGTATCTATGTAAACCAATCAAACATGAGAATGGAAAATAAAGATGGAATGGAATGGCACAATTCCATTCCAGCTAAAGCATAGAAGAGTGGTGATCAATCCGAAGCTACATTGTTGACAACATCGAGGATCATTACAATTCAAAAGTGGGAAAATCATAGAAATGAAAATCATTATACATCAAAGAATTATCAATCAATCAATTGAAGACCAAGTGGAAAGGAAAATCCGAGTCCAAGATGTACCTGAATGGCTTGGAAATTGGAGAACTTGAAGTCAATTCTCTCTCCTGATTTGGAAGACCTGTTCGGCCTCTGTAACCTAAACATTCTCTCTCTCTCTCTCTCTCTCTCTCTCTCTCTCAATTCTTGTTGATATACTTCATTAATTGCTGTCTCAGATATTGAAATGAGGGGTCACCAAGACCACCATTGCCAGTTTAGAGAGAGAGAGAATGAGAATGATTGATAGAAACTAAGTAAGAGAGAGAAAGAGTGAGGTGTTAGCTAGGTGGTCTTTGTTCTCATGGGGTGGTGCATTGTTTTCTCTATAGTTTTGGCGTTTCATCAGAGTTGAAATGAGAGAGAGAGCGAGAGAGAGAGAGAGGGAATGTGGATGGATGGAGGAGTTGAAAATGATGTGATGTGCACTCAAGCTTGAAAAACTGGCCTCCAAACGCGGCTTTCATTGCTCATTGGATACCAAGACGGCTGGCTAGAGCTGTATTTTGATGACACCTGTCGATTGGAACCAATGGATTAATACGTGTTGGAATTTTATTTGTTCGAAACAAGAGAGGTCAATGGTTGGAACGAAGTTTGTTTGTTTTAGATTAAGCGCCGAGTAGTTTGATTCACCATTGCGACTGTTTTAAGTTTACTAACAAATCACTAATAACAACTACTAACAACTCTTCTTTGGCCCTGTCGGGTGGTCAGTTCATAATTATATATAATTAACATATTTTATCGCATTATCTTTTTAAAATTATAATCTTATTTATTATATAAATTACAAAGATTTAAAACTTCTAAAATTATATTACACCATTTATTAATATATTAATTGATAGTATTATTCAAAAAACACCTATTTGCTCTAAGATATTAATGATTAATAAATTAAATTATAATAAAAATATCGCAATGGTTTTATGACATTAGTAATGGTGGTGGTGATTTGGTGATTGTAGTGATCGTGTGGTGATCATGAAGGAGATGATAGTGATTATAGGGATAGTTGTGGTGAGGGTGATAATGTAATTGTAACAGTAATAGTGTTGAATATAAATAAATATTGTTGATCACTACATAATTAATGTACCCAATGATTTTAAGTAATAGTGGTGGGGATATAAAGAAATATTGTTGATCACTATTAATGTACCTAAAATGGTTTTAGGTATTTGGATCAATTTCATTTGTTAACCGTGGAGGCAACCTCATTAGGATTCGGAATTAGGATTTTTAATTGAGGTGGGCCAAAATATAATCTCTTTCAAATTCTTTTGATAGATATTTTTTTATAATAACACAATTTCAAAACTTTAATTGATGTATGGAATTTATCACATTACTTATTATTAACTATATTTTTTTGTCTCGGTTGTCTTTCATTGGATTTGAAACTTATCTTGTTTGGTTTGTTTTTGGGAGAGTTATTTTTGAAAAAAAAAAATTAGAAAGAGAGTTTAGAAAATTTTTTGGTTTGTTTGGCTGTATATTTTGAAAGTAGTTTTGAAATTTGGGAGTGTGAGATGATTTGATATTTTGTTGTAATTGAGTAAATGTGTGTGAGAGAAAAAATGATTGAGAATGAGAGAAGGGAGAGAAAAAGTAATTGATTGATGTGTAAGAAAGAAAAAATGAGTTTGGAAATTTTTTGAGAAAAATCACAAACCAAACAAAATTTTAAAAAAATATTTTAAAAATAACTCTCCCAAAAACAAACCAAACAAGCCAATATTCGTAGTGTTACTTCTATAATGGTGTAAGATATTCATATGTTCTTAAGAAATATCGTAATTTTATTAATTTTTTTTAGGAAGTGTTAATTATAATTGATATTCATAAAGGATAAATTACAAACACACCTCCTGAGATTTATTTAAATTACAAATAACTCCATGTGATTCTAGAAATTACATTATGCCCCCTAAGGTTTCTAATTCTATAACAAATAGATTATTTTATTAATAAATCATCAAGTTAATTAACAGTTTTTAATAATTTTAAAATTTTATTTCAATTAATAATTCAGATAATTTTATTATTGTATAGATGAACAGTTAGAAATTTCACTTTTTTAATTAATTCTGTTAAATAAAAAATTCTGACAAGAAGATATTTGTAATTTTCCAAACTACAAGAGACAATTCGTATTTTAAACAACTCTCAGGGAGTGTATTTGTAATTTACCCTTTAATAAAATATATGACTACAGTAATTCTAAAGACAAAAAAAAAGTATTAAGAAAATAATGTGTGATTCAAATTCATTTTATGTTTAAATCCTACTATACAATAACTAAATTGAGCTCACACATTATTTTTTCTTGATATTTTTGTGTCTCAATTATTCGTCTAACGATAAGGAGCAGTTGAAAATTATTGTAATAAGTAAAAAATCAGGAGGAGATTTGAAGAGACAACAAAAAAAATAGTAGAATTTTGAAGGGATCAAAGTAAATTTACTTAAAATTTAGGGATGATATAATAATTATATTGTACATACTCAAAATTATATAGGGGCATAAGTATAATTTTTTATATTGTGGTGGAGTCGATGCCACTCCTGATCTCTTAACAATTCCATCCCTGAACTTATAAAAAGCGTTAATTATAACTCGAATCTTGAATATTTGACTTTTTTATATCTCAAAATACAGTTATAATTGGACCAACAATCTTGTCCTATAATTTTTTATATCAATAATTTATAATTTTTATATTATTATTATATTAAAAAATCACTCGTATGTGTTTAGAAATGCACACAATTGCAACCATTATAATTCGTTATATTACACAAATTTAGAATGCTATTAATAAATTTGAGAATTAATTTAAAAATATAAATTTTTAATGAATAAGTTTGTAAAAATTGAGCTTAAAAAATGACACGGACATATTCAAAAACGCACACGATCACCTATAATGTGACCATTATAAGTTGTTACATCACAAAAATCTAGAATGCTATCATTCAATTGAGAATTTGCCTACAAATGCTATAGTAAATTTATCAAAAATGTACATAACATTTGTCACAAAAATACATAGCGTATAATAAAAAAAATCGTTATAAAGTGCATATGATACAAAAAGAATTTCTTACAAGAAATATCATACATACATAAAAAATTTACGTGAGGAAAAAAAAAAGAAAAAAATAGTAAATTACATAGACTTCTTATGAGGTTTTGATAAAATACAGTAAACTCTATAATTAATTATACCAACTCTTCTTTTATTAAAGTTAAAAGACTCAAAATTAATGTGTATGGTGTAAAAGTATAAAAATAAACATAATAGAATATATGTTTTAATATAAAACATATGATAATATCATTATTTTCATCTATATAACTAACGCATTATTGATAAAAATAGAGGTAAAGTATTATATGATTTAAAATTTTAAAGAAATTTAATGTAACTATATCAAACATGTAGAACTCATGATATTTTTTTTTTTTAATTTCAAAAGAGGTTATTTTAAAAACTAAATAAATAAACAGTGAAATGAGGAATATCATTTTTATTAAACAAAAAATTATGTTTGATTTGTATTTGTTGGAGAGTTAAGATGTTGGGGGAATGTTTTAAAAACAGTGGTGATAGATACCACTGAAAATAGAACACTAAGCCAACTCTAATGAGTTGACAGTGTGAGAAATAAAAATAAAATAAAATAAAACAAAGAGTAAAACATCAAATCAATTGAAACTACAGTATATTTAAAACTATTAGAACTCATTAATTTAGAACTCTTAAACAATTTTCTTTTAAAATTTGGATTTGTATTTGGATTGGAGTTAGGTGACTGCCAAAACGCCTAACTCTTCTTGAAGCCATCGACCCATCTCATATTTTTTCAAAGGCGTTACATTCAATGCATATATACAACATCATAATTTTATGTCATAGTTAACTATGAACATCTTTTTCATTTCTACTTTTTTTTTATTATTATTTAAAATAATAATTTAATACTTCAAAATAAATAAATAAATAAAATTAAAGTATTTTAATCTGGTAGTCATCGTGATTATATAATAAGGTAACGATGTTAAATAAAATCACAAACTCATAGGTGAGAACAATTACTCCACTAACAGAGCTATCATATTAAATTATTTAATCATTGGTTAGGGCTATGTTGTTAGCATATGCCGGGTGATAAGTTTATTTTTGTGAGTGTATATGATATTAAATTTGGTGATTGATTTATTTTATTTTTTAGAATGTAGTTAATAAAATATCAATAATGTTTGAGAGCTTTAATTTGAGAGCTCTAATGTAACTCTAATGATGTGGAGAGTACTCATGTGAAGGTGAGGCCCACAGTCTGCTCTCAATCCTTCTCGACTCTCTCTCTTCCACCTCACTGGAGCTTTATTTAGAGCACCTACATTATCAGTATGTATCATTACTCATAATATATATCCGTGAGATGTACAAAATACTCTTTTTCTTTTTTTTCTTCATTTTGTACTTTTGTACATTTATTATTTTTATTTTCTTTTTTATTCTCACCCTATTATCAATTACATCACGATCGTGGTCTCCGTAAAAGTTTCCGACGACCAACGGAGGCGATGTATAAATAAGTAAATAGATAGATGGAATAACATGATCTTTCAAATTATTGTTGCCTTTATGGACAAAAAAGAATAAAATTTGGTTCAAATTTAGATTATTGACCCGATTCCCTTTAATTAACATGCCATGCTTGTTTCAGATTTTTTATTTATTTATTTTATTTGGCTTCAAACATCAGAAAAAAACAAGACTAGAGCTTCTCCAATAGAGAGCTAAATGGGCTGGTATTGCTATGTTTAGCATGAGGACTAGTTTTTTGTTCTCCTATGATCAGCTAAACCAGTTACTAAATTTTACTTTTTGTTATTATGTTAAGTTTGACACAATATTTAACTATAAAATTGCCAACAGCACAATAATAATGTCCAAAAACAGTGGTCAGTGATCAATTAAAAAAACTCACAATAATTCCACAAATCAGCAATTTCAAGATAAAATAAAATTTCTAAACGAAAATTTTCCAAAAAAGAACAGATTTTAAACAGATGCTCATTAAACAGATCTTGAACTGTTGTTTGTATAGAGAAATTAAATGGAAAAAAGATGGTTGAGCCAAATAGCAATATGACCATCAAAGTAACATTGTTAAAATATACCTATTCTACGCTGTTCATTGCCAAAAGATAGTTCTAAATCCCTCAGAATAGATTTATTGCTTAGGAATATTTCTCAATGATGCTAAGGTAGTAGAATCTAGTTAATTTCCTACATTATAATTGATTTATTGCATAGGAATGTGTGTGTTTGGGAGTTTAACCCCACATCTTTGTATGTATCAAATGAATAAGAGACAATCCAAACAACTAATTACAGCTAGTTTTGATTCCAAATTTCACAAATTGCAATGATAGACGAAAGTGGCAAATTTCACATATTTGGTTGCGTTTGGTAGAGTTTTGTAAATATGATTTGAGAGTTCTCTGTGAATACTACCCGTGACGAATCTTCAGTCTGATCTTTGAAACAGAGAAAGAAAGACGAGTAGATCAGTTCACGTGAACTTTTTCAGAGACAATGGATATGGAAGCTTTTCAGAAAGGAAGAGGAAGAAGGCTGAAGACGTTGAAAGTGGAGAAATGAATCACAAAGCTGTCAAACGGGTTTTCAAATTGTAGTTTGAATTATATGGTGAAATTCTATTTTGAAAGTGGTATCCAAACGTAAAACGGGAGTGATAGGTTAGAAATGTAATTTCAAAACACATCCAAACAGAGCCTTTGTTTCTTCTGCCAATATTGGAGAGGGATGGAAGAGTTGTTTACCAAATCTAACTCTGAATATGTTTTGAGCACACAATTTTATGAAATGATCGGAGTTTAAAAAATAAATTCAAAATTATTTAAATTTAGACATTTTAATTTAAAGGGAAAATTTTATTTTATCTCTATAGTTTACTTAATGTGAAGTTTGGCCCTTGTCATTTAAAAATAAGTACATAATTTATTGACTAAAGTGCACAACACCAGGTATGAAACAATTTTTTTGCTTAAATAGAAGCACCCCAAACAAAAACAATTGATTGACATTGACCTAGTAATTACATAAAAAATAAATTTTCTAATTTATTACCAGCACATTAACAATTCCATCATTTAGGTGATATTTAATAAAATTGAAAATTAAAAATTAAGTTATAAAAGTAAAATGTTAAATTTTTTTATTTGAAAAGTAAAGTGTTAGAATTTAATCAAGTTGTTTGATAAGTAAAAGAAGTTAGGGTATGAAATTTTTATTTTTTGTTTTTTCTCTTACGTTTATTGTATTATTGGTGGTGGGTTAGTTAGTAATCATAGGTTATTAGGTTTGATGAAGCCGCAACCACGATGGTTGTGATTGTAAGAAAGTAGTGGCTGCATTTTAACTTGTGGTCCAAAAAAGTAAAAATGTGAGCTTTTTAGAATTTTTTTTTTTGGGGAAATTACAAAAAATATATATATATTTAGGATTTAGCGCCTTTTTCAAATTAAACTTCAAGTTTTCAATTTTAATAATTTGTACCTCACCATTCCACCCGTGTTTCAATCCGATCCCCCCGTCCATCTCAGTTTCTATTAGTTAACAGAAAACTAATTTGGGCGTCAAAATTATCCTAATCTTCACGATTTAGGGCAAAAGACACCCCTCCATTGCCCTAATCTTCACGATTTGTTGTTGTGGGATCGTAATCTGATCTTATGTCCAAACAAACGTAGATTGGCTTGTAGAGTAAGAAAAACCTTAGCTTAACAACACAGAGACTTGAAGCAAATTGCACTATCAACACCCATAACGGCTCTTTCACCTGAAATTCCCATTCATCGCGATACTCATCTCTATTTCCACAAATCAAACTTGCTTTTTGTGAAATTGATTTGGTTCAATTTTTGAATCCATTGTGTTTTAAAGGTACTTGCGATCAATAATACATGGAAAATCCATTTGAAGTATTGACGAAGAGAGTGGATCGGAAGGTTTGTTCGTGAGAATGGAGATGTCGGGGATAGAGAAGGAAGGAAGACGTGAAGCTTTTGGTGGAGTATGACAGTGTGTTGATAAAAGGAGAAGAAATTAAGGAATCGAAATATGAGGACACTGGGAGGACTTACAATGCTAGCATTGAGCTCTCTTCGAATTCGTTCCAGCTAGAAAAGATCAAGGCTGAGTTCAAGAATAGTCGAGCTCTCCAATCTCTATTTCTTGGTCTCCACTTCATTTCTCAAAACAAAATTAAAAGCCCCATCTCAACAACTACACTGTTAAGAGAGAAGAACATGATAGAGCTCAATAAAGCTTCCAAAAACAGAGGATTCTATGTAAGAATTAGACAATTACACACCACCACCAAGCATCATGGAAGACAAATAGAGAAGAAGACCCATTGCTACAAATACCTCAAATGGGTCTTCTGGTTTTCTCTCTCCTCCTCCTACTTCCTCACATTCTCCCTCATTACCCACAATTCCCCCATCCACCTCTCTCTCTCAAACCACCATCGTTTCTCTTTCTAAAACCACTTACCCTCTCGTGCCCTGTTCTAGTCTCTCGTGCCTTGTTTGAGTCTCTCATCGGAGCTTCCATTCTGGAACTGAAGTCGAGGCTCCGACAACGTTTTTGTCGCTTCTCACGATTTCAGAGCTTATTTTCACACAATGGTGAGAAATACATAAGCTAAAATGTGTTTTGGTTGTTTTTTGGAAGTGTTTTTTAAAATTTGATTGTTTGTTTTGGAAAAGAGGAGATAGCAATTGAAGAAGTCTATTATATTGCAGATTAAGGAGATTTTGCCCTAAGAGCTTTGTTTGGTAGCTCGAAACATTTTCGAGCCAAACGGCTCGAATTTCAGCAGACGAAGAAGAGGAGGGGAGGGAGTGAGAGGAAGGGAGGAAGGACGGAGGGCCCTAAAAATGGAGGAGGAGGCGGCGGAGGCGGCAGAGAGCGACGAGGCACTGGAGGCAACGATCGACGGCGACAATCAGAGCAGCAATGAGGCGGCGGCGGAGGCGCTGGCGATCGATCGGCGCGACGGCGGCCTCTCTCTCTCTCTCTCGTCTCTCCTCTGTGTGGAAGGCGACGAAGAAGACAAAAGAAAAGGAAGAAAAAAAAAAAAAAAAAATAGACTGCCCAAAACGACGTCGTTTTGGGCTGTCGAGCCAAATCGAGCCACGGTAATTCGAGCTACCACGAATTACTCTTGCCCTAAATCGTGAAGATTATGACAATTTTAGCGACTAAATCAATTTTTCATTAACTAATAGAGACAAAGATGGACGGGGGATAGGATTGAAACATGGGTGGAATGATGGAGTACAAATTGTCAAAATTAAAAACCTAGGATTTAATTTGAAAAAGGCTCTAAATCCTGATTTTTTTTATTTTTTTATTTTTTGTAATTTCTCCTTTTTTTTTTTATCAATTGCCAAGCCAATTGTGATTTGACATTTTTCTCAGGTTCCATTACCAACGAAAAGAATACTATTAAAAAATAACAAGTTTCCACGGGATTGCATTTTTAAGAAGTATAAATTATAAATATATTTTTTGAAATTTGTTTAAAATATAAATTATTTGTTATAGTTTAAAATATTATAAATATATTTCTGTCAGAATTTTTTATTTAATATAATTAATTAAAAAAATAAAATTTCTAATTATCCTGCTATACAATAATAAAATTATCTGAATTATTAATTAAAATAAAATTTTAACATCATTAAAAATTGTTAATAAACTTAATGATTTATTTGTTATAAAATTAGAAACTTTAGGAAGCATATTGTAATTTCTAGAACTACAGGAGATAATTCATAATTTAAATAAATTTCAGGGGTGTGTTTGTAATTTACCCTTTTATGGAAGACACATTAGTTATTTTATTTTACATAGAAAAGGTCCCAAAGAATAAAAATACAAGACCTTGAAAGGTAATTTTTTTTTAAAAGAAAAACTTAAAAAGGTCAATCTAACTTAAAACAGGCTGCAAAATGGGGCCTAAATAGTTTGGCCATAGCCTTGGTCCACACAATAAAAAGGGAAAATTACATGCAGGGTTAACAATTTTCATAAATTTCACATAATGATATCGATTTCAATTTTAGTAAAATTAAAGCAAGTGCAACTAAATGCAAATAAAAGGTAATATAGATTTCAATATAAAAGAAATAAATAAAAATATTATTTTTGTATTCATATCACTTACAAAATATGATTGATGAAAGGAATAGAGTATTATCAAAATTTAAATCTAATTATGAGAGGTAGTGTAAATAAAAATAAGTTCGGTTGCCTTCAAAACCCAGTGTTGTTGGCAATTTAAATAATTAAACAATTTTCCGAGTATTTTGAAAAAAATGAAACCAAAAACAATTGAATCCATTCTCATACCTCAACAGGAAACAATTAAACCAATGATCAACTTCAACACGATTGAACGAAACAATTAGATTCAACAGAAACAAAATTCAGCATTTAGTCGTAAAAAAAAACTTCTTGAAGAACTGAAACTACCACTACCAACTAAATTAATATCAGAGTTTGTGAGCAACTCCTTAAGTTAACTAGTATATCAAAATGTTCAAAATGAAAATATTCTATGTTGTGAATAAAACCAAAAAGAAAAGAAAAAAAAATGGACCAAAGAAGAAGATCATTCACTGAAGGTAACTGTCAAAAATTTTGCTCAAGCAACATAATCTTCAGGGGCAAAAAAAAAATTAGTCTCACACAATTGCCTTTTTTCAGTTAACTGCAACCTCAGCGGATAGGTAGCTAGTAGGATGACGAGAGTCTTGGCCGGAAACTTTTGTCTTTGAGAGCTTGAGTACCTGCACAGCTTCCTCCACTTTAGCAGCCAGTGACTCGGGTGACTCCAATAACAGAAGCAATTCTGAGTTGTCCATCTCCAAAAGCATCCCGGTTATTTTTGCAGCAAGATCAGACTACAATAGACATGAGAGCTTAGTTTTACATTAAAATCCTTTTATCCATTGTGTCAATACATCAAGGTATGCTTAGGAGCAACAAAGAAAAATGTTCATGAAGGAATAATTCCCATGGCCTCTTATTTCCATTTGAAGAAGAAAAAATGCTAAAAACAGCACTTAGTATTGGAAAATGTGTAAAAAATGAATAAAAATATGTAAAAGTGTTTTGGGATATGTGAAATGAGTATTGGGATTATAAATATTTAGGCATTATATGTTTTTTATGAACAGCTCTTAAGATTGTCATTAGTAGGACCCTTTCAATAAATAATAGATGGAATATATCACAAGTTCAACTTAAATTGAGTTAGACCCTCTAATTTTACTATAAAGATAATGCTATGCTTTTATGAGTTAGTTTCACCTCAAAAGTGGTATATAAACATGACATTGTTTCAATAAAAAAATTCATTATCGATATGTACCTAAAAGATCTTATTGTAGTGCATCAAAAGCACCCAGAATGTAACTAGACCAACATTACCTTATGTTTCTGAACAAGAGGGTAGAGTCGCTCCCCAAGAATCTGTTTTTGCTGCTCAGGGGAAGCGGCCGCAAGCCTGCTGCTCAACATCTCTGACCCCTCAGACCCAGATCCAACAGAATTGGAAACAGCAGATGAGACTGCGGATCCTTTGTTCATCTCGCGCACACGTCCATTTGGCACATACCTTGCTTGCCCAGTCCGCTGCAAAGCATTGCTCACAAATGTCATGTCCTCAATATAAGCCTACCCGAAAAATAAATAAATAAAAAGTTTTTATCATTCTAACTGCAAGAGGCGTAGCTAGCCAACTGTTTTTTGTAATATATCTAGCTATACATCGTTTTGTCATATAAAAGGTTGGTTTGGTTACTGTATGAGAAGCCACAAATTAGTGAACCAACTCCAAGATTTTCACAAGGTAGTTACGGTTCTCTTATCACAAAATTTTCCAAGTGTTCCCCGTCAACTGTCAAGTTGAAGGATATAATATTTGTTATTTCAGCCCCATCCCTAAAATCACGGGTTTGTTACAAGCATATGAAATTAGACATTCCTTGTGATAGAACAAGTCATAGGAGAGACCTCAACACAAATGGTCCATCTTATCAATGAGTATGATGTAAACTATGGCTCCAATGGTTCTTAGAAGCACCATCTAGCCACAAGAGGTTTTGTTTCATGCACTGTACAAATTAAGTAGTTTGTCTAAATTAAGTATACGAGACAAGGCGCCAAAAAGCAAGAAGATAAACAGTAAGTACTTTGAAACAAGCCAAATGTTCTCTAGGTCTAGGGCTAGACGTGATTGAGAAGATCCAATTTGACAAAGAAGAAAAAGCAGACCTGTTGATTGCTTGAATCTTTTGATGATGAGTTCATTGACTGGGAGGGCAGTTGCACATGTGGAACATAAGAAACACTATGAACACCACCTTGTGGAGGCATATGCCCGTTCATCCTTCCCCTGTTTTGCCTATGCTGTCTTGGAGAGTTAGAAATCTGAAAAAGAAAATTTAGTAGTGTCACAAACAATTTGACATATTTGGCATAACCAAATACTTTCCTAATCAAACAGTTATGTAGTAGGCCCATGACGTATAACCGATGCCACTGATAGAAATCTTTGCTGAGTTTAAAGTTCTCTGGTACTTGGGTACTAACCACTGGGAGTGGTGACGGCTGAAAACCAGGTCTGGTTGGAGGTGCAAAGCCATTAGCTCTCCAAAATGGCCTCAATCCTAGAGGCTGATACATAAGCCCAGGTTGCGGAGGTACTTGTGAAACAACACTAGGAGGACCTGTGTAATACAAAGGAGGATATCCCCCGGGGATAACAGTTGAAGGTCCTGCTAGTCCTGCTATGTGCTGCGCATACTGAATCTGTAATTGGGCATGCCTCTCCTCTTTCCTTTGAGCAATAGCCACATATAATGGCTTTCTGTGAAACATGTATGCTGTAAAACATCAAGGATTCATGAGAAAGCAACTTCTAGCCCAAATGAAAAACTTTTTTAAGGATTTAATTTTAAATTGATTTTCTTCGATATTCAAATCTGATAACCGATTGGTTTGAAAGAATATCTGAGTCCAGAAAAATAGTCATCTAATAAAATTCTAAGGATAACAATCAAAAGATTCACAACTTACACAAATTTTCCATAAAAAAATTTCATAGAGAAAGAATAAAGTTTCAGACACTTCTAAGATATTTTTATTTCACTACCATCTCCGTCTGTATTGTTTTAGTGAATTATTATTTAGAAGGAAATGAGAAAAATATCAACTCCTGTGATTATTTTGATAGTGGTAAGAAAATATGGTACAAGGGACTTGAACCCTTTATCAAGGAGAGTGGCCCAACAGCCTTTAGTGTGTCCCCTCATTGACAAACAACAACTCCCATCATGACAGCAGTCCGGCTTTTCCATAACATTTGAGTAAATTGTTATCAAATTCAAAGTTAGAGATGGAAATCTATTTGTGCGAATGAATACTATTTTATTATCCATAGTCATGTATACTATTCAAAGTTTTCTTCACAAAAGATTATCCATATGAGTCGATTCTATTTGCCACATAAACAAACCTAAGTATCCTCGTTACTAGGGTGCTGCCCAAGTAAATTTCCTCTATTCCACCCAAGTCGACACCTAAGAAACCCATTTCACAAAGCTTGTATATAACAGCCAAAAATAGATCGTCAATGTCAAATAGATTTTATACCAATAGAGTTCCTCAGATGATAAGATCTCACAAACCAATCTTAACCATGCAGTATGTATCCATGATAATATGACTAGCAGCCGTTAGTATGGGTGTGTTCAACTATGTACGAGGGTTGCGCCCCTTTTTGGCACCCTTCAGTGAGTTATACATATCATGAAAGCATGCCATAATTTACAACAAAATAAATAAATAAAATAAAATGATAGAGAATTCTGCTCTCCCTCAATATCAACTTAAATTTCTCAATCAAGCAAAGCAAAACTATTAGATGAAAAGATAAAAGCTCATAAATATGAGTGTACAACAGCATAATCACACATGAATGTGATTTAATATAGCACTAATAACCAAGTTCATCAAAAAGGGAATAGTAGATATTATTAGCATTATATATTGGCTTTTTTTCAGATCAACACGTATAAACCAATTTCCATGACCAAGAAGAGTAAGAATGCCATAATTTACAAAACAAAAAATAATTAAAAAAAATTTAGAAAAAATTGAAATGAAATAAAAGAGGTCTTCTCTGTCTCAATATCAAGGCTTAAACTTCTCAATCAAGCAAAAGTGAAAATATTAGATGAAAAGGTTTTTAGTTTATCAATGTGAGTATACAACATCATAATCACACATGAAAGTAATTTAATATAGCACTTATTGTTAGATATCACCCAAGTGTGGTGATAATGCAACCACTTAAAGAGTGGCATGTCCATTTGGAGCACCAAGATGGTTAATGGAGCACCATCTTCCCCACTACCATAATGGTCACCAACTCCAACCACTAGAGAGTGGAAGGAGGTTGGTGATGGCCAATGAGAGCTCTCCCCATTTGTGTATAAATGGAGGAGGTGTTGGAGGAAGAAAATGAGAGAGTGAGCAAGAGAGAAAAAGAACCAAAGAGAGATGTGAGAAACCGTCTTCCTCGGTGTGAGCGAGGGAGACGGGTGAATGGGTGAGTGAGAATAGTGTGAGTTTCTCCTCTGTAATATTCTGTAATCTCTACATTGCTATAAACGGTTACTCTCCCGTGGACGTAGGCCGGATTGCCGAACCACGTAAAATATTGTGTCTCCGTGTGTGTGGGTGTGTAATTCTGCTTGGTATGGTTTCTATATGGTCTTGGGCGGGATCCCCGATCCCAACAAGTGGTATCAGAGCCTCGTCGGTGGCGTTTCGGACCAAAACCCGTGCTGTTTCGAATCTGCCCAGAAATCGGATTGCTCGAAATCAAGTTTTGAGCATACCAGGAGCAAGGGCTCGACGAGAGGAGTCCAGAAACATAAAGCAGAAGCCCAGAGGACACCGGGCGCGCCCTCACGCGCCGCCTGAAGAAGGCGCGTGAGTCTCACGCGCTCCACGCGCCGCCACGCGCCGGTAGGTGATCGGCGCGTTATACCACGCGCCTCCACGCGCGGCAGAGGAAGAAGACGAGTGGCAGGGGCCGCGCGTGCACCACACGCGCTCTAGGCACGCGCAGGCAGCGTGTCAAGACACGTCATCAGTCAACGCCACGTGGCCATCAGTCAACGCCACGTGGCCATCCACGGCAGCGCCACGTGGCGTGCCACGTCAGCGCCACGTGGCACAGTGGCCAGTCAGGGACTGCCACGTGGCCGTCACGTCATCTGCCATGTCAACAGTGGTTGACCAGTCAAACATAGGCAGGTTGGGATCCTGTGATGCGCGACAATGGTGCAACCGCAGGGGTAGAATCCAGTGTTTCGCGGCTAAGGTGCAGCCGCAGATCTGAGGCGTACAAAATGTTTTGGCTTGATCTAAGCCATTTGGAGTCCGTTTTTGGCGATCCAATAGTGGTTTCAGACTATTTGGAGTATTCCGGACACATCGGTACGGTCAGATTTTGGAGACGGAGTTTTTGTAAAAAGAAGGCAGATTGAAGGGACGGACGGCATCGGATGCAGTGAACGGAATATTCTGTTGGTACACAGAATATTCCCTGAACTTCTAAAAATTGCAATTTGGCCCAGAATTTTCAGATAATTGTGGTGTGGCCGCTTTCGGATATTTTTCAAAGGAGGTCCCCGGAAATAAGGTTGGTCCTAGCTAATCGGACTGCTCCGGACGAATCTGCGAGGTCGTAATAGTGAAATTTGAATGGTTTAAAAAGATTGTCAAAACATGGGAGTTTGTCATCTTTAATACTCAGAGGGAGGTTGCCGGATATTGTGGAACGCTGCGGAAGAGGTTAGAATGGGTAGATTCTAACCAGATTGAACAACCAGGTACAATTCGAGATAGATCATTGAAAATCAGAGGAGATCAGGCTCGATGGCAGATCGAGGGAGATCAGGATTGGTCAGGGGCAATCAGAGGATTGCAGGTATGATTATCTCAAGATCAACAATGTCTAGGAAAGTTCACAAAAAGAAGATGTTCTAAGGAGACCGTTCTTAAGTGGGACCGAGTGTGACCCCACCAGCCTTTCCCCGAACTTTCCTGGTTGTTGACATCATCGGAGGATGTGGTTCAATCAGAAGAGAAGACCATTCATCGACGGATAGATGATTTGGCAACCAGTTCAGGCTCAGGGAAATGTTGTGGCTGTTGGAGCTACTGTATGCGAGTAAGTACTGGTGGTATGTGGACGTGTAGAACAATAGTTGCAGAGGAGCATACTAAGCGCAGGGGCACAAATGCAGATGTGCAGTAGTGCAAGGGTACGGTAGAGTATCGTACAGAGGCGCCAGAGGAGTGTGCAGCAGCGGGTTGTTGAAAGTTCACAGGAACTTCCAGACAGAGAAATTGAGACAAACGCAAGAGTGCACGCCAACGAGTGGCAAGTCTTTTTTCTTCTATGGTGGTTTCTTTCATGGCAGCAGAGGATAGAGCTGGATAGTGGTAACTTGTACAGACCGGTGGAAGTTGTCTTGGCAGAAGGGCTAACTGTCAAACATCAGTACGGACGTACAAGTGAGACAGAACCGAACATCGTGATTGCAAAGATGCATAACGAGCGATGGAAACGCTAGGAGGTTGTTCAGAAGTGCAGAGGGCAAAGGCTGGTTGTTCAAAGAAATAAGCTCCGAGCAAGGAAAATTGAGGATGTTGATGTGTCAAACTCTGAAATTTTCTAGTTGCTCCCGTGTTCCTTATGCAAGGAAGTGCATAGATGACGATGCTTTGACAGACGGAGCTACTGTCAAACCATCAATCTACTGGACAGTACATCAAGGATTGCACAGCATTGCAACAAGCGATGGAAACGCTAGGAGGTTGTTCAACAGGCGTAAGGCAAAGGCCGATAGTTCGTGAGGTAAAGCTCCCGAGCAAAGAAGATGTATGATGTTGATGGGATAAACGACAAGTTTTCTAGTTGCTCCAGTGTTCGTCCTACAAGGTAATGCTTGACAGTCAAGGGCATCCCAGCAGAGGGTGCAGGACATCCAATCAGGGGGTGTCAGATATCTTGGTTACGCAAGTGAAAGCATAGCAAGTGAAAGCATCCGGCGTGTAAGCTGAAGAGATGTGTGGGAGATGGGAGCAGAGGCTCTCTCCAAATCAGAGAGTGGTGTGAGTTGAGTTGAGGATGTAGGATTCCCTCCTCCTCTTGTATCTCTGGTGTATTATCTCTAGCTTCAGGGGATGCAGCATCTCAGTAAAGAGAATCAGACTATGCTGAAATTTGGGCGTGACAAGTATAACAGCAGTGTGTGCAGTGGATCACCTCACATGGGCTGAGGGGGTGATTTGTTAGATATCACCCAAGTGTGGTGATAATGCACCACTTAAAGAGTGGCATGTCCATTTGGAGCACCAAGATGGTTAATGGAGCACCATCTTCCCCACTACCATAATGGTCACCAACTCCAACCACTAGAGAGTGGAAGGAGGTTGGTGATGGCCAATGAGAGTTCTCCCCATTTGTGTATAAATGGAGGAGGTGTTGGAGGAAGAAAATGAGAGAGTGAGCAAGAGAGAAAGAGAACCAAAGAGAGATGTGAGAAACTGTCTCCTTCGGTGTGAGCGAGGGAGACGGGTGAATGGGTGAGTGAGAATAGTGTGAGTTTCTCCTCTGTAATATTCTGTAATCTCTACATTGCTATAAACGGTTACTCTCCCGTGGACGTAGGCCGGATTGCCGAATCACGTAAAATATTGTGTCTCCGTGTGTGTGGGTGTGTAATTCTGCTTGGTATGTTTTCTATATGGTCTTGGGCGGGATCCCCGATCCCAACACTTATAACCGAGTTCATGAAAAAAGGAATGGTAAATATTAGCATATATACTGGCTTCTTTTTTATCAACACATACAAACCAATTTCCATGACCAAGTAGAGGAATGCTAATAGAATATCTTAATTTAATGGCAATTGAATCATTTACAAATCTTACAAACTCACCATGAAAAGTATTCACAGCTTTGTTGGCTTCCTCAGGTTTAGAGAAGCAGACAAACCCAAACCCCCTACTAATTCCTTTGTCATCTCGCATAAGTTTTGCAGAGGTGATTGTGCCACACTGTCTGAAGTGCTCTCGCAGCTCGTCTTCAGTGACATCATCATCAATATTCTTGACATAGACGTTTGAACCCTACGATTGAAAAGCAAAAAAGAAAAATTTTAAAAAATAAAAGAAAATACAATTAAGTCAGTAGCCCTAAGGAGAGAGAGTAGTGGCGAGGTTACCTGGTATTTCAAGATTTGCTCCTTCCGTTTCTCCTCAAAATGACGGCGCAAAATCTGCTCGCTTCGCTTTCTTAGGTTTCTAGCTACATAGAGAACCTTGGAGCCTACCAAAAAAATGTCAGAAAATTGTGAAATTTAACTTCTTTGGCAAATTACTTTCATTAAGAAAACATAACCTACCAAGTTGTGACCCGTTCATAGCTTCCAATGCCCGCCTAGCATCATCTGGGTTATCGAAATTCACAAATCCAAAGCCTCTTGAGGCCCCATTGTCATCCTTTGTGATAACTAAGCTAACAATTTTCCCAAACTCAGAGAACTTCTCCTTAAAAACTTCTTCTGTGACATCTGGATCCAAATTCTTGAAGTAGAGATTTGTATATTTAGCATCGGGACTGGGTAAAATCCGATCACTCTTTTTCACAAACTTTCCTACATACCTGTGGGATAAATTATTTTTAAATAGTAAATAGTTATAAACCAAGAAGGAAGGCATGAGTAAATTGTGATTTGACATTACTTTTTACATGAATATTCATGCACAAGGTTGGCCGCATCCTCAAACAAATAAGTTACAACAATGACAGGACATTAGAAAAGTGGAATTGCATACATTTGCTTCCCTCCAATACTGAATCCATTATACTTTTCAATAGCAGTATTTGCAGATTCCTCAGAATCGAACTGGACAAAGCCATATCCTTTGCTCTTCCCATCGTCAGACATGACTACTTTGCAAGACAAAATAGTGCCAATTTTTTCAAACATTTCTTGCAGCTTCCCATTATCAATCGACTCACCCAAATTCTGCAAAATAAACCCAAAACAATTTAAAAAACAAATGTCATAAATTTAGGATCTTTTATTTGATCGAAAAAAATGTATATACCTTGACAAATACATTTCCAATTCCACTCTTCCTTGCATCAGGATCACGAAGCGACCACATAACCCTTATCACTTTTCCATTCAGCAGAGAGTGATTCTTCATCTCAATAGCACGTATTGCTATTCAATAAAAATTTACAAAAAAAAAAAAAAACTATAAAAAAAGTGAAATCCTTCAAATGCATATGCAATTATATCAACATTATACACAAAAATTCCACACAAAGTACAAAACATGACACACGCACGAGCAAACAAAAACAAAATCCCAACTCTCTTTAACCACTCTTTAACACATCAAAATAAAATTATTATCTCAATACATCCACACCTCACACAATCCATAAGAGCATCTCCAATTCTTCATTAATTTTTTCACAAAGACAAATTTGATAATGAAAAAATGGCTAAAAGTGTGCTCCAACCATTTCAGCAAATCTCTATCAAGTCAAGGATGAATCAAATGTTTCACCAAATTCCCAAAATTCATATTTAAACTCAAATTTGATGAAATTTTTAAAAATGTAAGAATTAGAGATAGTTTTCTTTCATAAAAAATGTCTAAAACAAAATTTTCAAAAAGATCTGATGAAAAAAAAAAAAAGAAGAAGAAGTAAGGATTGGAGTGGTAGTGTTACATATCAGATTAAGCTTTTAACCAAAATTTCACTCAGATTTGATGAAAAACAAGAGTAAGGATTAGAAATGCTCTAACAGAGTCCACAGCACCACACATTGATTGATCCAAAGCAATAAAGAAGATAATCACGTTAAAACAACAAAACTCAAATCAAAATTTTCATTTTTTTATATCGTCGATTACGATCATCAGATACATAGCACACAACATACATTTCTACATATATATATATATAGAGAGAGAGAGAGAGAGAGAGAGAGAGAGAGAGAGTTATGGATAAACTGAGAGAATTGGAGAGCCAAATTGTGATTTGAATTGAGAAAAAGATGGAAAATTTTCAATGAGAAAGGATCGACATTTGCGATCGGATGAGAAAATTTACCGTCTTGAGGAGAGATGAAGTTGACGTAACCGTAACAGAGGGATCGTCCGGTGGAAGAGTCACGACAGACGCGAACAGAGGCGAGGCTCTTGAATTCGGAGAAGTGATCGAAAAGCTGACCGTCTGTGACGTCATGGTGGAGGTCGCCGACGTACAGCGACGCCGGAGCGGCGGGGACCGTCGGAGGAACCGCCATTTTCCACTCAAACTACGACGACGATATCACACACAAAACCACCACCACCAGGCAATGCCACACCAAACACAGACACACACTCTACTTTTGGAGAGAGAAATTGAAAGAAGCTAAGTGGCGTTTCGTTTTGGTATTGATTCTGGCAGTGAATACAGAGATAGAGGAGAGAGAGAGAGTTTCTAAGGTTTTTGCAATGTTTGTTGAGAATTTCCTTTTAAAGTTAAACGTTTTAAAGGGCCGAGAGTACAGCGACTAGAGAGAGATTAGTGATGAATTATGAAAAAAAAATATCATGAATTTTTTTTTTTTAATTAATGTGTGATATTTTATTGTATGTATAATTTAAAAATAGAAAATTTTTTATGATTATTTTTATGATTTTTTTTTCTTAATCTCTTAGTGATAGAGAGAGAGTAATTAAGGAAAGATAAAGAGAAAAAATGTTTGGTTTTAATTTTTTAAATTTAATTTTTTAAAAATTAAATTTTTTTTCATTTTTTTATTTTTAATAAATATTTTAAAAATTTTTTAAATCTTACTTGGATACACCTCACTTGGATTCATCTAAAAAGTAAAATATTTATAAAAAAATATTTTAAAAAATTAATAAATATACAAAAATACAAAAAATGTGCTAAATTCTCATTTATATATATATATATATATATTTTTGGTATTTAGTGAATTTCTTAAATATTTTTTTCCATAAATGTTATACTTTTTAAGTATATTTATGTTAAGTGTAATTAAAATTTAAAAAAATTGTTTAGAATATTAAAAAAATTAGTAAAAACAAAAAAATAAGGAAAATATAAAATTTTAATTTTCTAAAAAATGAATCTTGAAAATCCAAACCAAACAATAAATTGGAAAAAAATAAATAGAAATTTTTTTTTTTGGAGATATATTGACAGCTAAATAAATAAAAATATAGATATAGAGAAAATGTAATAACATGAGTAGTTGAGAGAGAGAGAGGAGATTTGCATGGAGCGAATGTTTAGAGAGAGAATGTGTGTACGCACAGACATAGCGCATTGTAATCACTCCTGGGTTTTGAAATTTCGACCCGGATTTTATTTTTGCTTACATTTGTGAATTGATTTTTTTTTCTTTATTTTTTGTCTTAATAAATTCAGATTAGTTTTTTTTTCTCATCCAACTAATTGAAAATCAACCAAATTCTGAGGAATTTTTAATTAGATAGAAAATTTTGTGGAATTGAATTGGTACTAGCTACTAACTAAATCAAAATAATAATAATAATAATCATTGATATATTTGTTATTTTAAATCTTAAAGATAGTTTGAGTTATTAATTGTTTATCAAATTAACAAATTAATCAACCTAAAAAAATTACAAAAAAGTAATGTGAACAAGTAAAAAGTATATGAAATTATATATATTTTAGAAATCTATTATGTTATCACAAAATTGACATTATAAAATAATTAATTTACAACTATAGAATAGATATCAAATATTGAAATATCATTAGCTTAAAATATATATATATATATATATATAAAAGTGTTCCTGAGACAATATTTAATAAATTTAGAAGATACGACCACACATGAGGCTCATTTTTTTTTAAAAAAAAATGCATGATAATGCCTCATAGTTATAGCACTATCTGAACTTTATATAGGTGCAAACCATCTTCATTAAACTATAAAATTTCAATTGCAAATTTCAAATAGAATCGGGTCGGGTTGGATCATGGGTTGTTGATATTAAAACCACATTCCCAATATGGTTGTTTGGCAAACAGGATTTGTTTGTGTCAACAACACTCTAACTTGGGGGGCTACACGCACACATGTAAGAAGAGGCCAAGGTGAAGAGAGAGAAAATGAGAGAGGGAGGAGAGAGAGTGAGGGAAGAGAGAGAAACGGGTAAAAAGGGGGCATGTTAAATGAGGAGTGAGTGTAAAGAAGACTACTTCAATTCAAAGTTGAAAGTTAAAAAAGTGAAACTTTCTTCTCATAAGATGAGGATCCGACTATTTTCACAGCCAGAACTTGATCACAAGGGACGCCCTACTCCACGGACACTCTTACCCTTCTCTCTCTCTCTCTCTCTCTCTCCCCACCACCTTTTTGTGTACCTTATAATTTAGTTTAATTAAAATTTTATTTCTCATGCATATATAAAACTCACCAAAAAAAATTTAAAAAATAATCATGCATGATAATTTGAATTAGGCAAATTAAATATAATTTTGAATTATAAATTTCATTTAGGATATGCATTGAAAAGTAGCTGGAAAAGTTTTTGTCACTAGAAAGTCATCGAAAAATTAATTGGAAAAATCGACTGTAATGAGGTGGACAGATAGGTGACGTTAGATACATAGGTCACATTTGGACAAATAGTTGACACATGTATAAATAAGTGACATTTTGAATAGATAGATTGCATAACAGATATGTAAGTTTTTAAACAAATATGTATTCTATTGGACAGATAATGTTCTTTTTGCTAAAAAAGATTTAAACTTGGTCTTTGGCTAGAGTCTCAATATTTATTTATGAAAAATGATAGAGATAAAAATAAATAAATAAATAAAAATAATAAAATTATTATTATTATTATCAAAAATATTACCAAACCAGAGTGTTTAGTAAATTTTTTGATAAAAAATTTAGAATTTCCATTATTGTTGTTTTTAATTATTTATGATTTTCTCACTAAGTGACAAGTTATAATCTTTTGCTTCCTTTTTTAGCTTAGGATTGTTTTGAGAAGTAAATTAAAAGTTGACTTTTTGATTTTTTTTAACTTTTTTAAAAAAAACATGTAAAAGAATAGAAAGGTAATGTGATCTAAAATAAGTCAAAAATTAAAAATGACTTTTTACCCATTTGTCAAAACAAGCCTTTTAGTTTACCAAAAATGGTCAATTAAGAACAAATTTCCAAAAGCAGAACCGTCATTACTCAAAAAATAATGTCATAAACAAATACTAATATTGCTAATAGTGAAATAAAAGATGATAAAAGATATTATTTTATTATGTGTCCAAACGTGGCCCCGGTGTTATCTTCTACTACATTTGTGTTAATACCTTATAGAGGGGATATTTTATAGTGAAAAATACTAAAAATCCTAAAATTTTTATTACCAAATATATCACACGGTGAAACTTACACCTATATGAGATATATGATATAACATTTAATAAATTTTTTTGTATTCTTAAAATTCCTCTTTCATAGTACCAGCATTCTCAAAGTTAATGCTTTTATTAAGTTGCTTCAATTGCACAATTAACTTCCAAAGTAGGGAAAAAATCAGAGTTGGGTGGAAAAAGTGAGAAGGAAAATTGACTTTCTCACAACCGACACGCTCAAGTAACACCATAAGAGGCATTTGGGGAAAACCTTCAACCCAAAAAAAAAAAAAAAAAGTTTAGTTTTCCTTAAAAAGTTACAAAAATCACTAAGCTATTTATTATTGGTAAAAAAGATGCTAGTTTGGGAAGTCTCAAAAAAGTCAAAAAGTTAAAAAATTATTCAAAAAGTTAAAAAGTTATTACTATTCACCAAAAGTCAACAATTACGGCTGCACAACTCCCAATTCTAATTTTTCCCTACAAACCAATTTTTACAATTTTTTATTACACATTTTTCTATAAAAAGTCAAAAAGTTAATCCAAACATTCATATTTTCAACCTCAACTTTTTAGTCTAAAAAGACAAAAAATATACTTATTTAGGACACCCCACACAACCCCTAAATCTCATATTATTATTTTTTACTTATAAAAAAATAATATTTTAGTAACTTGTTAAATATGTCAGCCTTTTTTAATTTCTAAAAATCTAAAAAACTATTAAAAAAAATTAATCACAAATTCACCCATAATAAACTACTTAAAATTTTACAAACTTACTCAAATTAGGATAGAATAGAACATATACATTGTGAGGACCACTATCATATCTATGAATAAGGTCTCGTTTGGTAAGTGACTTTTTTAGTTAAAAAATCAAAAAGTTACTAAAAAAATCAAAAAGTCAACAACTTACACTAAAAAGTCAAAATTTCTCTTTTCTCTCTACTTTTTGCACATCTTTTCGTAAAAAGCTAAAAAATCATCCCAAACATATTAATTTTTTTTACAACATATTTTAGCCAAAAATCTAAAAAGTTACTAAAAAAGCATATTTCCAAACGAAGCCTAATTGATAAAAATAAGTAATTCATAAAACATATGTTTGACAAAACTGAAAATTAAAAACTAAAAACTGAAAATTAAGGGTGTGTTTGGTAACGTTTACGTTTTCAGTTTATATTTACAAAAATTTTATAAACTGGTTTTTGTTTATTTTTTGTTTATTTTTAGAAAAACATAAACTACAAATGTGTTTGGTAATTGACAAAATGTTTAAAAAATTTTAAAAATATAAAAAAGAGTAAGAAATGGCAAGTGGTGGCAAGTGGCGGCAAGTGGCGGCGGAAGAAAAGTGGTGAAAGGTAGTGGTGGGTGGTGGGTGGTGGTGGTGGTGGTGGCGGGTGGGGGGTGGTGGTGGTGGTGGTGGTGGTGGGTAGGTGGGTGGGTGGAGGTGGCGGGTGGTGGGTGATGGCGGGTGGTGGCGGCGAATGGGTGTAGGTGATGGTGATGGTGATGGTGATGGTGGTGGTGGTGGTGGTGGTGGTGGTGATGGTGGTGGTAGTGGTGGTGGGTGATGGTGGCGGGTGGGTGGTGGTGGCGGGCGGTGGATAGTGGTGGCGGTGGGTGGTGGTGGCATGTGGTGGATGGTGGTGGCGGTGGGTGGTGAGTAGTGGTGGCGGCGGTGGATAATAGTGGCGCGGTGACGACAGTGGGTGGTGGGTGGTGGGTGGTGGCGGCGGCGGCGGTGGCGATGGGTAGGTGGTCGTGGTGAGTGGGTGGTGGTGGCAGGTGGTGAGTGGTGGTGGCCGGTGGGTGGTGGTGGCGGAAGACGGTGGTGGAAAATGGTGGCGGGTGGTGGCTAATGTTGGGTGGTAAAAAAAAAAAATTTGAAAACTCAAAATGAAAACACATTTTTTGTGTGTTCATTATTTAGCCAAATTTATAAGCGAGACCATCGATTTATAAATCAAAAATTTTACCAAACAAGTTTTTATTTGAGTTTTTTAAATTTTTATAAATATAAACAGAAAACTAAAAACGTAAGTGTTACCAAACGGCACCTAAGTATTAAAAATTAAATGTTGAATTTAAAGTTGAAAAGTTGTTTGATAAAAATTTAAGTGCTGAAATAAAATTATATTATTTGATATGTATACGATCAAATTTAAAATTTATTAATTTAAAATTGTATATTTTAATTTTTATATTGTGATGGTGGTAACGTTGATGGTAGTGGCGGTGGTGATAGCAATAACGATGTAGTGGTAATAAAATTGTGGTGGTGTTTATGATAACAACAACAATGGTGATGGCAGCAGTCACTACAAAAAATTAAAATTTTAGAGACCAAAATTTAGGGACAAAATTATTTTTTAGGGACTAAATATTTTTGTTAAGAAAAAATGTCGTCATTATATTTTTAGCAGCAAAAATTAGACATTGGTGATGAATTATTATCCTTTTGGGACCAAATTTTTTGTCTAAAAAAATAAACCATTTTGAGACCAAATTATTGTCCCTAAAAGTCTATTTATTAGTAACATTTTCAAAATTTTGTCTCTTAAAGCCTTGTTTTGAAATTTTCAAGACGACCTTTTAGTGACTATCCTCATAACAATAGAAATTGATCTCTAAATATATTTTTCAACAAAATTTTCACTTTTAAAGACTAAAATATTATAGTTTCTAAAACTCTTAATTGTTGTAGTGGGCGGTGGCGGTAATGGCAAATGCATGATGGTGGTGGTAATGGCAACGGTAATGATAGTGGTTGTTGTAGTGGTAGTGATGGCGGTGGCATGTTGATGGTCGTAATAGTAGTAGTAGTAGTAGCAGCAACAATAGCAGTAGCAACAACAGCAATGGTGGTAGTAGCGATAGCGATGGTGGTAGTGGTGGCGATGACATGATGGTGATGGTGATGGCGGCGGTGGCAGTAAAGGTAGCAATGGGAGTAGTGGTGGTGGTAATGGAGGTAGTTGTGATAGTGGTGGTGATTTTGTAATAGTGTAGATTGATGTTTATATTTAGTATTTTATAAATCCAGTTAGAATTAAGTAAATTTTAGATGGCTTAAATTTTTTGAAAATTTTAATTACATTTTAAAAGATACTTAAATTCTTAAATAACATTAATTATAATTATTAAATAAATTTAATTAATTATCACTTAATATATTTAATTTTAAATACTAAATATGAGTATCAAAGGCCCGCAATATGTTAGTCTTTATTCCACAAACATGTAGCTCAAGGGCATGGGTGTGAAATTGGCCCAGCCAGCCCATATCCAAAAGGTACTACTAATGGCCCTTACCTTTCTTGTTTGGACACCTACCTACCAAAGTTGCTTCCACCAGGCAGGCCCAGTTTTTTATCACTTCGTCATTGATGGTGCATGGATGTGTGGTCCAAGGTTTTAATGATTTTTTAATTTTTTTTTTTAAAAAGACATAAAAAATAGGATTATTTACCAATAAATCCTACTTTACAAACTATTATACCAAATAGTCTCACTTTTATTCTATTATACCAAATAGTCCTATTTGTGGGTTGATTTAGTCCTTTTTATTTTTTTTTTCATTTTTGTTTCACTATGTGGACAAGAGTGCCCTTAGTTTAACCTGGCACTGTTTTCATGGATCATACGTGGTGTACTGTGTGCGTTGTGTATGTGTATCAGTGTGTGTGTATGTGGGGGTGTGTGTGTGTGTATCAGTGTGTGTGTGTGATACACACCCTAACAAAGCTGGTAACTAGGGCATACGATCCAAAGTCTCTGTAATGAAACTGATCATCTTCTTCACTCCAAATTAGTATGACGAGATCGAATAGCCTTAGAACTCTCACCCAAATCTCACTCAATCTAAACACAACCAACTCAAGCAACACAAACACCGCTCCTTCATACACACACCCCATCGGAAGCATCCCCCAGATCCGCCACCACCATCATCCGCCATTGTCTGCGCTGGAATATGAGCAATTACAGACGCATACTTCACCGACGATCCGAACTCGGGCTGAGCGATGTGTTGCAGAGAGATGTGTTGCAGAATGGGTCTCCATTAGAGGGCTCGATCAAGCGATCATCAAAACAATTCATGATTTTCTCCATCAATTAAACCCAAATCATGAATTGCTTATTTGATCGATTTTCTCAATCCATTAAACCCAAAATTTCCATTGACCCAAATCGATGAATACCTTGAAGGTCACGAACAACGGTGGGTCGATCAATAGTCGAGATCTTGATAGTATCATCCGGACGAGGTGATAAAAGTCTCGTGGCGGGTTGTAATCTCTGAATGGGTTTTGCGAGTGTGTTCATGGAGTAGTCGGCCGTGGTGTATCTTTGTCTTGTCTTCGTGTGTGTGCGTTGCGTCGTGCGTGTTTGGTGTGTGTGTGTGTGCGTGTATCGGAGAGAAGACAAAATTTGGGTTTTGTGTGCTCTGTCTTTGTGTGTGTGTTGTGTGTGTAGTGCATATGAGTGTGTGTTACGAATGTGTGTATATGCACTGTGTGAACCCCCAAACACACCAACCCATTAAAACAAAACTCCTTCTGACACTTTGCCATTGTGTGACACCCTCACAATGTATCACATGCAACACACCTAAATGGTTAAATGAGGATAATTACGTCCCTCACAATTGAATGTGACTAAATGGTTTAGTAGAATAAAAATGGGACCAACTGGTTCATAAGTTTAAATTTTGAGATTTATTGGTAAATCTCCCTAAAAAATAAAGATAATGAGTTAATTTTTTAATTTTTAATTTTTAATTATTTTAGTCAATTGCCAAACATTTTTTTAGTATTGCAGCAACTTGAGTGGTAATGTCAGGAAGTTTGCTGAGAGTCTATGCATGTTCTATACAACTTCAACAACTACTGTTGAAACCAAACAATGCTTGGAAATCCTACAGCGGTGCAAGATGCGGAATATCAAAGCTATCACTATTAACATATTATCTTCGGCTGATCTTGTTTCTTAGAGTTACCACCACCTTAGATTGGGCTTGTAGACCTCTCTTTGAAAAGATTAATTATCTTTTTTTGACTATTTTAATTATGTACATACAACTAAGACAGAATGAAAAGTAGTTGATTTGGCTCATGTTTTAACTAAAATTTTCTTATAAGGCAACTAACTCTTTGTATCTTTGTTCTTTTTAAGTATGATGATATAATTATAACTATACCTTTTTTTTGGATCCCCACTCACCAACTCCTTCATCCATGACTCTTTCCTCCTCTAATTCCCCACATCTATCAATCCACTTCCCACCTCCACACCTCCGCCATCCTCTTACCTCTAGTAACCCCTTTCCAACCTCGCAACCCTCTCTAGCCACCCTTTCATCTTCAACAACCTCCTTTCCCAACCTCTCAACTCTTCCCCGCCATTCCCCCACCTCCAACAAACCCCTTCCAAGCCTCTTCGCCATTAATTTCTCGTCACTCCCGCTTTTGATAGCCTCCTTTCTCGACCTTCTCAACCCTCCAACCTTTTGCACACCCTTTTCCACCACCCCCCACTTTAGCCTCTCCTACCCTTCTTCTCCACCTTTGGTATGGGATCTCCTCTCCCCTACCTCTCCCCCCAATCACCTCTTCTTCCTTCCCCAAATCTTGTTGCCCCTGCATTTTCCTCCTCATCCCCACATTCTTATTCTTCTTTTTCTCTCTCATTCTTGTGCAACCTCTCTTTCTCTCCCCCAGAGGGCTGGCAGGGATGTGCTAGAGAGGGATAGCAGTGGCTAGGATGGACTGAAGATGAATGAAAAGGGTCGCTCTAGTTGAAGAAGGGCAGGAGAGGATAGTGACCAAAGCTGGTTGATGGCTGGGGTAGAGTAGGGGTATGTATGTAGGATTAGGGTTTAGGAAGTTAAGATGAAGACAAAATTAGAGTGAAGATAGCAAATATATATATATATATATTTCAATATAAATAAGATGACAATATCATTTTTTTTTATTTACGTAATAATAAATTATTACTGAAAATAACGTTAAGTGTTAAAGTAAATTAAAACCTATAAAAAACCAACATAATATGTTCTAACTGTAATTATGTCAAAACAAGAGCAATACAAAATCACAACTAGAAACAAATGAATTTATGGCTCCATACAATTTTGACAGACATCATTCATTGCAAATATCATTTTTCAACAGAATATATCTTAGGATTTCATGCAACTGGGTAATGTAAGTCTCACATTTTTTACCCAAAGAGCAAAACTTTCAAAAAAACAAAACAAAACAAAAAGTATACAAATGTCTTACAAAAACAAACCAGCTTTACAAAACTAAACCTTATTTATACAATTCTTGCTAAACTGGAAAGCAATCGCTACAAACTGCCGTGTTTTACTTCCAAATGCCCGCAATTTCATTCTACAAACCTCAACCATGGACTACCAATATAATTTACAATGCTGGAAGTGCTCAAGACAAGACCCTTATACAAGAGAGAGAGAGGAATTTATAGTCAGAGTTGAATACGATAAGGGACCCAAATCATCAGTTAATTAACCGGAATGAGGTCAGGAAAAGAATGAGCACAGGAATGAGCTACTTGCGGGAATCAGAACAATACCACAATGCCTGGCTGTTTGTTAATAAATAAAATCAGCAAAGCCAATAGATGCCGGGGCAAAGAATAGGGTTTCAAGTAGCGGATTTAAGTTACAACAAGAGGAACCCGATGAACAGTGAGAAGTGTATAAAGAGACTAATGCTCATAGGTATTATCTTGAAGAGGGCATTTCTTGATGAGATGCTCACACTCAAGCCCTTGACGTTGATGAATTCATCTTTGGCGATAGTTATGGAGACATTTACGGACATTGAACTGAATAAAAGAAACTCAAATAGGTGGCGGCGGTGCAAATAAGACTACTTTATCCTCCGAAAAAGATGGTTACGATGGACTTACAATCATAATTAGTCCACGAGCCGTTGAAGCTAGATCATAACCAAAAATCTTATCTTTGAGAACAAGATCTGCGCAAAGAAGCCAATTAATTCGTTACTCTCAATATAAAAGGCGAGCGTGTACAGCAATGCACGTAAACCATGCTTCACAATTTGCAATCTTCAATGCTAAATGAAACATAAAATTGGTGAAATTAAGATGACAATTTGCATTGGTGGACTTCTTTTAGGGGTAGGGGTGGATGGAATAATGAAATATATATATATATATGCATGTTTGCGTGAGTGTATTTATATATAGATATTCTAATAGTGTATAATGTTGAAAGAACTTTAACACGCACAGAGATAGGGGAACATATGCACAAGAATGAAGAGTTTCTGCAGAAAAAGCTTGTTGGTCTTAAGAATGCTTAAAGACCAAAAAGAAGAAAGAGGTCATATTGAACAAAATGACATGTCAAACTGCAGATATTTTCTTTCCAAGTTAATGACGCTTGTAATATATAATACCATGTATATAGATGCATACATAGATACGTAAACATGCAAAAACTTGAGAATACTACACACACACACACAAAAAGACCGAGGAAAGGAAGATGGCGAAACCTATTGCAGTACAATTTTACAAAAAATAGACAAAACTTTGGCGAGAGGCAGCAAGTAGCTGCAACCCCAATCAAATTTGACAAAATATGTAGCCGTATTTAGAACAGGTAGCCTTCAACCTCAATTTTCAACCTCAAACATCCATATTTTCAACCTCAATTTTTTAGTCTAAAAAGACAAAAAGTGCACTTATTTAGTATTCCCAAACTTGGCCTTATTCAGAACATCCCAAACAACCCCTAAATATTAGCATATATACTGGCTTCTTTTTTATCAACACATATAAACCAATTTCCATGACCAAGTAGAGGAATGTTAATAGAATATCTTAATTTAATGGCAATTGAATAATTTACAAATCTTACAAACTCACCATGAAAAGTATTCACAGCTTTGTTGGCTTCCTCAGGTTTAGAGAAGCAGACAAACCCAAACCCCCTACTAATTCCTTTGTCATCTCGCATAAGTTTTGCAGAGGTGATTGTGCCACACTGTCTGAAGTGCTCTCGCAGCTCATTTTCAGTGACATCATCATCAATATTCTTGACATAGACGTTTGAACCCTACGATTGAAAAGCAAAAAAGACAAATTTTAAAAAATAAAAGAAAATACAATTAAGTCAGTATCCCTAAGGAGAGAAAGAAGTGGCGAGGTTACCTGGTATTTCAAGATTTGCTCCTTTTGTTTCTCCTCAAAATGGCATAAAATCGCTCACGTTCTGCTTTCTTCTGTGCTCTAGCTACATAGAGAACCTTGGAGCCTACTAAAAAAATGTCAGAAAATTGTGAAATTTAACTTCTTTGGCAAATTACTTTCATTAAGAAAACATAACCTACCAAGTTGTGACCCGTTCATAGCTTCCAATGCCCGCCTAGCATCATCTGGGTTATCAAAATTCAAAATCCAAAGCCTCTTGAGGCCCCATTGTCATCCTTTGTGATAACTAAGCTAACAATTTTCCCAAACTCAGAGAACTTCTCTTTAAAAATTTCTTCTGTGACATCTGGATCCAAATTCTTGATGTAGAGATTTGTATATTTAGCATCGGGACTGGGTAAAATCCTATCACTCTTTTTCACAAACTTTCCTACATACCTGTGGGATAAATTATTTTAAAATAGTAAATAGTTATAAACCAAGAAGGAAGGCATGAGTAAATTGTGATTTGACATAACTTTTTACATGAATATTCATGCACAAGGTTGGCCGCATCCTCAAACAAATAAGTTACAACAATGACAGGACAATAGAGAAGTGGAATTGCATACATTTGCTTCCCTCCAATACTGAATCCATTATACTTTTCAATAGCAGTATTTGCAGATTCCTCAGAATCGAACTGGACAAAGCCATATCCTTTGCTCTTCCCATCGTCAGACATGACTACTTTGCAAGACAAAATAGTGCCAATTTTTTCAAACATTTCTTGCAGCTTCCCATTATCAATCGACTCACCCAAATTCTGCAAAATAAACCCAAAAACAAATTTTTTTTTTTTAAAGTGTCATAAATTTAGGATCTTTTATTTGATCGAAAAAAATGTATATACCTTGACAAAAAGATGGAAAATTTGTCACATGAATAAACTTCAAAATCTCTCTCTCAACCCAACCAACCCCGGCAATAGTAGATGTGCTCTCTTTTTTTTTTTTTTGATCGGCAAAAGAACTTTATTGAATTAGAATCAAGGATAAAACCTTACATCAGACATCAATAAAAAACAAAACCTAGTAGGTGCTATAAGCATCAAAGTGAAGGGCAGATATCCCAACTAGGTTGGCACATAAGCACTCACCCAATCATATGCAGCACCTACGGAACAAGGTTGAGGAGGGATCAACCAAACAGAACAGAAACCCGAGAAGCTAGGTGACTGCTTATGTGCCAAATTGGGGGTGCTGGTGGGATTGCTCAAAGAAAGAGGTTCAGTGATCCAGGAGCGGGACCGTCTAGGCCGGTTGGAGACAACCCTTCACCACCACCACCACCACCACCACCACCGCATGCAGTGGTTGGTGGTGCCCCATATATTTGTTATATATGTGGGAGAGGTTTCCATGTTGTTGAGGACTATCGGCCATTTAAGGATGCATAATGTCGTCAATGGCGCATATATCATATCGCCAACTTTTAGCGAGGCAATTTTATGAAATTTGGGTGGGAATATCTGTTGAATCCTCACTCCAACCCCGTGATGATGGTCTTGATTTGGAGGAGGAGGAGGCGGCAACCACCTGCTGACAACAATGGTTGAAGATGAAGAAGAAAGAAGAGGTGGTAGACCCCAGGAGACCAACTGCGGCGAGGAGAGAATGAAATGGCACATTGCGGAGAACCTCTTGATCTAAATAAGAAGAGTGAGGAGGCGATGGCGGCGGAGGCGATAGTCGAGGACTTAACCTCGGCCTCATCGCCATCCCACACCACCACCACTACCACTACCACTACCACCACCCACATCAAAACCACCCCACAACCAATATCTAAGCCCCCAAATGTTGGCCTAGGCAAGTAACTCCGAATAATCTAGGCCTCAAGAATTGGGCTCCTCCTTGCCTAGGAACGAGGAGGAGAACTGCCGTCTAACAGTCCTTCTCAGGAGATCCTAGGCCTCGGCACTGGTGAGGCGGCGAGGCCGGGTTTTGCCTTGAAATTTGGCGTTTTTGTCGCCGGAGTTCGACATTGTTAATCAAAGAAATGAAGAGAAGAGAAGAGAAGAGAAGAGAAGTGAGCATAGTTCTAAATATCGGTAGCCGATGCAGTGCGTACGATTCGATCATCTTAGGAAAATCGGAAGGACCGAGTCGGATATGGGCCGATATATCGGTGAGACTGAAATTCACGTCCGTAGCGTCCGATTCGCGGTTCGTATCGGCCTGAATCCGATACACAAAGCGATAAATGCCGATACATGCTGGTACAGTGAAGATTAAAGCAGAGAATCAGATGAAGAAGATTGAAGCAGAGAACCAGATGAAGACGAAGAAAGAAAAGCAAAAGAACTTAGATTCGAGATAAAGAAGGTGAGATTTGAAGGTAACGAAAAGAGGAAGATTAAGACGAAGACAGAACCATTTCTGCCATTGAAGGATCTTCAAGCTTGTTGGAGTTCTTTGAAGCTCTGATACGACTCTAAAGTTCTAATCTCGAATTTCACAAATTAATTACTAAAAACACAATTTCAATAAACTAAACATACAATTTTTTACACAAATTCTCACCTTGCTTTCATTTCCTCACAAAATCGAAGATAGAAATTCAAATCAATATATATATATATATACGTAGTTTATATATATATATATATAGAGAGAGAGAGAGAGGCAGGCACTGAGAGGTGAGAGGTGGCGTGAGTGAAAGGTATGAAGTCTGAGGAAAAACAGAGGTGAGGGGAAGAGGTCAGTGGCCTCCTGACATTTTGGTCTAGTCAATATAGACCAGTTGTTTTAATCAATAGAGACTAGTTGTTTTATTATATTGATGAATCTAACTAGAATTAATTTTAAATTAGAGTTAACTCTAAATTAGTTACAACTGTTAATTTTTTTTCTTTTTTTTTTGAACTCATGTTTTGTGCACCATACAATGTTCACGTTTTTATTTTTTCTATTTATTTGTTCACATTAATTTTTTTATTAAAAGTTTAATATATGTCAAAAAAAAAAACCCCAAGATTAAAATAAATATGTATCATTTAATTGAAAAAATAGGTTAAAAGTGCTCTTATATATCAAAATTTTGATTAAAATGTGACAAATTAAGGTTAAAAGAGTCAAAAAAATATATAAAATTGAGTTTCAGAGGGATTGTTAATGATTTTTAAAATTTCACGGTCGCGACACCCGATTCTCGATCGTCTTACCGATACTACCGATCTAGATACTCATGATCGATACCGTTACGCTACCCGATACCGCGATTTAGAACCATGGAAGTGAGAGAGAACACAAATGTGACTTTGCAATGTGTTTAGGACGTGGTTATCATTGGAAGAGAGGAGGGCTATTTGTAGTGGTGGAAAAAAAAATGTTTGAAATTTGCAGTCATTCTTAGGTCCTAGCCGTTGTTTTCCCTCACAATTTATCTGGGTTATATCTAAGGTTGCGTTGCTTCATTTTGGACCGTCAAGATTTGATTGAATAATTCTAACGTACGGTCCGGGGTGGCTCTGAGTGACGATAGATGATCGTTGCATTGTTTTCCATTTTTGGAGTATATTGTAAAATCTTGTGAAAATAAGGATTTAATGCATGGCTCGAAGGGATGATCAAAAACTATATCGATAAGAAGCACATCTACTATTCTTTGGGGTTGGTTGATCAAGGAAACTATATCTGATAAGAGAGCACATCTACTATTGCTGGGGTTGGTTGGGTTGAGAGAGAGATTTTGAAGTTTTTTGAATTGAGAAAAAGATGGAAAATTTTCAATGAGAAAGGATCGACATTTGCTATCGGATGAGAAAATTTACCGTCTTGAGGAGAGATGAAGTTGGCGTAATATAATGAGGGATCGTCCGTGGAAGAGTCGACAGAGCCTTGAAACGAGCGAGCTCTTGAATTGAAGTGATCGAAAAGTGACCGTCTATAGCGTCATGGTGGAAGTCATGCCGCGTCTGACGCCGAATGGCGGGGACGTCGGAGGAACCGCCATTTTCCACTCAAACTTGACGGCGATATCACACACAAAACCACCACCACCAGGCAATGCCACACCAAACACAGACACAAACTCTACTTTTAGAGAGAGAAATTGAAAGAAGCTAAGTGGCGTTTCGTTTTGGTATTGATTCTGGCAGTGAATACAGAGATAGAGGAGAGAGAGAGAGAGAGAGAGAGAGAGTTCCTTTTGTTGGAAAAAATGTTTTTTTGGTGACTTTAATTAAATATTAAAGTGGGTCCCAACCATCTCTCGAGTTGGGTCTAAGTGGGTCTAGATACTTTGCTATGAGATCTGTACACCACAGTTAGAATGGCCAAAAACCATTAAGATATGAATGAGAAATTGCCTCATGAAGTTAGCTTCATGAAAGAGGTAATGAGGTTTGTAACTCCTGCCTTTATTACAAAGTTTAATAGAGCATTAATGGGGTTTGTAACTCCTGCATTAATGGGGTTTGTAACTCCTGCCTTTATTGCAGAGGTTAATGGTGCATTATGACCAGCCATAAAGGCTAGAGGCTCTTCCTCTCTCCCCTATACATGTATAAATTGAGACCCTCCTGTCAAGTCTCAAAAACACAGAAATTTTTTCTTCCATTTCACAAGTCAGTTTGCCTGAAAGTTCCTCTGATGAGAAGTCTTGCCCTTTGTTTTGTTCGCTAAGCTAGACAGAGAGTGCTTCTGCCGTAGCTGGTTTTGACCGTCGTATCCTGGGAGACAGACGCCGGGTTTCCTCAAGCACTCGACCCGTGAGGCGGCGAAATCTGTTTTAAGGAAACTGCTTCCGTGCAGGCTTCGGTTTTGTCTCTTTACCCTTTTATTATTTTGTGTATTTTTTGCTTGAAATTTAGTTGTAATTATCAGCATGTGTTCTTAGTATATATATAATTTGATTTCTTCATAAATCTATTTCTTTAATTTCACAATTTGAACAACAAGCTTAAAACAGATTTTATATATATTTTCTATGAAATTGATCGAATAGATTTATATAGACTATTAGGTTAGCTTTGTATAATGTTACTAGGAATTGTTGCAATTTTGACATGCTAATTCTATTCTAGGTTTTAATTTGTTACATGCTTATTATTTTCTAGACTACATTACATGATTTAATCTTTAGAATTTTTTGCATGTTAATTGTTAAATGGTTATATACTTGAAGTGCTTGGTTATTAGTTTATTACATATAAACAATTCGAATTATTTACATAAACTGCATGCTACTTATTTGGTTTCATCCTATTTGTCTAATGTTACATATGTATATTTTGATTTTGCATGCTTCTAGTTTTACTATCTAAATTGTATGTGAAATTGCTTCTAGTTTTCTAGAGTTATACACATAAGTTATTTCCATGAATAGAGTTTGAATTAAATGTAGTTCTTTGGAGTTATAAAATTTGTGTAACTTGTTTAGTATCTTAATTCCTTAGTTATTTTGCTATTCTATGATTTACTAGAAGGTTAAAATAATATTTGATTGTATGTACAATTGCTTTAGATTAGTTGCTTTATATTATGTTGTCGTTTGCTACTAACTCTCTTTGTAGGCATACCTAAGCGTAGAAAGGAATTGTATGGACTACTTATAATCCTCAATTGGATTGGTTATTTTTCCTTTATGTTTGAAGACATTTTTGCTTGAGATTTAGTTGGTTTGTTTACCAATTTGTAGTAGCAAGTTTTATTCGCTTATTAGACGCATTTTATATGCATGTATTTGGTTGTAGCAATTTTTAAATTGCTTGTAAGTGTGGAACTTGGTTTGGTTTTCTGTAATAGAAACCAAAGTATTTAGCCTTGGCTAAAGAGTAGTTCTTATTTGTTCAGAAATGACAACTAAGACGGATTTGATTTCAAACCTTTAGGGTTTGAGGAAGTCTTTGGGTTTAATCATTTTATTCTCAAAGTGTTGGAAAACCAAGTTTGGAGAAAGTCTTTGGTTATAATCTGATTATTTCTAAAGTGTTTTGGTTTGAAAAAAGAAACCAAATTTTATCATTAGCTAAAATATCTCTGATTTTATTCAGAAATCATGGGCTCCGTTCCGGGAGTACCGGTTAACTTTCATGAGCTCAGTACCGGGAGTACCGGTTAACGTTTGTGAGTAGCAAATTTTATTTGCTGGGAAATTGGTTTGTTATAACCTGGTTTATCCCCTGGAAATCTTAATTTTAAAGTTGTTTCCCATGGACTAGGAGTCAATATGCTCTTGGATGTTTCGTCAAAAGGTTAACTGGGTTTTAAGTGGGACCGATGTGACCCCTCCAGTCTTTCTGGGAACATTCCTGATCATGTTCGATTCTAGGTTAAATGGCGAGACTAGTTTTGAATTAAATTTCCATCGAGATTTTCTAAGGTTAAATTTAATTTACGAAATCACGAAGTGAAATTACATTGTGATGTTTGAAATGGTTTCAAAAGGTGACAAAAAGAAATGTTGTTCCACGACAACCTTAGCATCATGAGATTCTTAAAGGAAGATCTTGAGAGATCAAGTATGATTAAAGGAATCATAAGATTGCATGATAACATTTAAGATTGATCGGAGGCAATTAGTATGTTATCCTTGTGTTATTTATAGCATTTATGATTGCTATGTGACTTTGCTTGAAAGCAAAGATGAGACAACCCGTCGAGGTGGGTGAATATATTTTTGAATTTTAAATTCCAAATTTATTCTTAAATTGGTGGCTCCTAGTGAGTACAAGATCACTAATCACAAAGTTAAGCTGGTGGTTCCTAGGAGGTGTTAGACCACTTTGGCTACTTGTTATGAGATTGTGGTTCCTAGTAGTGAACAGATTACTGATCATATGTCAAGACATCATGGTTCCTAGTAGTGGAGAGGCTACTGGTCATATGTCAAGACATGATGATTCCTAGTAATGAAAGAGTCTAGTGATACTATGTCAGAACGTTGTGATTCCTAGTAATAAAGTGACTACTGATCACAGGTTAAGACATTGTGATTCCTAGTAGTGGAAAGTCTACTGACCACATGCTGAAAAGTTAGTGATTCCTAGTGATAAGACTACTGGCCAAGTTATAAAGTTCCGAATAGTAGACTATTGAACACTGGATTTGTGTTTCCTAATAGTAAGACTATTGGCTTCAGAGTGATAGGTTGGACCAAATATATTTGGGTGCCTAATTCGGTTGATGACATTCTGGGAATGTATTTACTGTGATATGATTTTGAGAGTTTCATAATCATTGTGACATAAGGATTTGTTTAAGACTTTGTATAAATTCTACAAAGAAGACTTAATCATCTGACTCCGAATTGAGAAGGATAATAGAAAGAAAGGAGGGAGTACCTCTTCAGTGAATGCCAATGTCATTGAGCATGGAAAATTTTCTAGAATAAGGGAAAAGCCCCCTTGAATGAAGTCCTGTATGTTGGGACTTTCGCATGGTTTTTAAGTCGACAAGGTCGTTACGTGAAACACAAGTGTGAAACTTGTGTTGAAGCGAAGTGGACATGATCCCGTATGAGTTATGGAAAGGCGTTAAGCCTTCTTATAAATTCTTACAAATGTGGGGGTGTCATGCAAAAGGTGGGAATACCTAAACCTAAGAGGGTTAGGATAAGCCTAAAAATCCGTTGACTTTGTATTCAATGGTTATGCACAATATAGCGGTGCATATCGATTTCTTGTGGTTCAATCTGTTATTCCAGATATACACAAGAATACTATCATGGAATCAAGAAATGCATCTTTCTTTGAAAATGTATTTCCGTGTCGTCTCCAAGAAATGATTCAGAGTTCCATGAAAGAGGTTGAAGGTGACAATGATCACATAGCTAATCAAACAAATGATCACTTGCGTGATCAAGTTGATGATCAAGCTGAAGATGTAGATGAGCTAAGAAGGAGTAAGAGGGCTAGGACTGCAAAGTCCTTTGGTCCGGATTTTTTGACTTATATGTTAGAGGGAGAACCTCGAACTTTCCATGAAGCTGTGACTTCTCTTGAGAGTCTTTTATGGAAAGAAGCGATCAAAAGTGAGATTGATTCCATCTTACAGAACCACACCTGGGAGTTGGTAGATTTACCTCCAGGTTGCAAGCCTTTAGGCTGCAAATGGATTTTTAAAAGAAAGATGAAATCCGATGGGTCAATTGACAAGTATAAGGCGAGGCTCGTTATCAAAGGGTACAGGCAACGAGAAGGCCTGGATTACTTTGATACGTACTCACTTGTTACTAGGATAACATCCATTCGGATGGTGATTGCGATTGCTGCTTTGCGCAATCTAGAAATTCACCAGATGGATGTAAAGACAGCTTTCTTAAATGGAGATTTGAATGAAGAAATCTACATGGAGCAACCTGAGGGTTTTTCAGCTCCAGGGCAAAGCAGGAAAGTTTGTAAACTTGTCAAATCTTTGTATGGTTTGAAGCAAGCGCCTAAACAATGACATGAGAAGTTTGACAACGCAATGTTGTCAAATGGGTTTAAAATCAACGAATGTGACAAGTGTGTTTATGTCAAAGACAGCAGAGGTTATGTCATTTTGTGTCTATCGTTGATGATATGCTCATTATAGGTAATAACGATGAAATGATCAAAACTACCAGAAGTTGTTAAACTCTAAGTTTGACATGAAGAATATGGGCATTGAGATGTTATTAAGGAATTAAGATTACCGGAATCTCGACGGAATTGTACTATCTCGTCTCATTATGTTAATAAGATACTTGAGAAGTTTAGTGGATCGAATCTGAGTGTGCCATCGACACTGTAGACTTAAGTCTACATTTTACCAAGAACAATAATGAGAGTGTCTCACGGTTAGAATATTCTCGGGTAATTGGAAGTTTAATGTATCGATGGGTTGTACTAAGTAGGATATAGCGTGCTCGGTTAGCGAGCTTAGTAGATACACAAGTAATCCGATGCTTCTCATTGGAAGGGCATTGTGCGGGTGTTAAGGTATTTACGCTACACTCGGGATTATGGGCTGCATTATACTTGATATCCAGCGGTGCTAGAAGGCTATAGTGACGCGAATTGGATATCAAATATAAAAGACTCAAAGTCTACTAGTGGATTTGTGTTCACTCTTGGTGGAAGCGGTAGTGTCTTGAAATCTTCCAAGCAAGCGTGTATATCTAGATCAACGATGGAATCGAGTTTATTGCTTTGGATAAAGCAATGGAAAGTGAATGGCTTTGCCATTTTCTTGAAGATATTCCACGTTGGTCTAAACACGTGCTGCTATTTGTATTCATTGTGATAGTCAATCTGCAATTGGTAGGGCCGCAGTAATATGTATAATGGAAAGTCTAGACATATCCGTCAGAGACATAATTCCATCGACAACTACTCTCAAATGGAGTTGTCTCTATAGACTATGTAAAGTCTAAGGACAACATTGCGGATCCGCTAACCAAAGGGTTAAATCGAGTGTTAGTCGAAACGTCGTCAAAAGGAATGGGGTTAAGGCCTTTGGAAGTTCTAATGGAAACCCAACCTAGTTGATTTGGAGATCCCAAGATCTAGGTTCAATGGGACAACCTAATTGCGTGTAGCGGTGGTATGTCAGCGAGGAGGTTAAACCTCCACCATTCCTTCTATCGATGATACTGCAAGAGTAGAGGTTAAGCTGAGCTTTTAATGACTCTAGTGTGTTAAGCTGTTGAGCTGAGTATAGCATGATACTCAAGTAGAGTCACCTATGTGAGTGTGAAGTGGGGCCGCTTCTAGAAGAATTGGGAAGGCCAAGATTCTTTGAAACCACTCATTGAACCGGGCTAGTGTCGAGGCCACAGGGCACACGGTGAAACAGAATGGTGGTAGGAGTAATTCCGTGTGAGATCTATTGTCTCGGTTTACATAAGCGCAGAGGTTCAAGATGTCATATTCAGCGATCGCGATAAACTCGATAGGTTTTCACTGGGAGAGGTTCAAAGCCAAAAGCTACCTTCTCTGATGTCGGGGTTAGTCCGTTGTACTCTCTCTCCGAGTCATTATTGTTGAACGGTGTCCGTTTGTTGAGTCATTCGGTCAATTTTTATTCATGTGGGGGATTGTTGGAAAAAATGTTTTTTTGGTGACTTTAATTAAATATTAAAGTGGGTCCCAACCATCTCTCGAGTTGGGTCTAAGTGGGTCTAGATACTTTGCTATGAGATCTGTACACCACAGTTAGAATGGCCAAAAACCATTAAGATATGAATGAGAAATTGCCTCATGAAGTTAGCTTCATGAAAGAGGTAATGAGGTTTGTAACTCCTGCCTTTATTACAAAGTTTAATAGAGCATTAATGGGGTTTGTAACTCCTGCATTAATGGGGTTTGTAACTCCTGCATTAATGGGGTTTGTAACTCCTGCCTTTATTGCAGAGGTTAATGGTGCATTATGACCAGCCATAAAGGCTAGAGGCTCTTCCTCTCTCCCCTATACATGTATAAATTGAGACCCTCCTGTCAAGTCTCAAAAACACAGAAATTTTTTCTTCCATTTCACAAGTCAGTTTGCCTGAAAGTTCCTACAGTGAGAGAGTGCTGCCACTGTTTTGTTCGCTAAGCTAGACAGAGAGTGCTTCTGCCGTAGCTGGTTTTGACCGTCGTATCCTGGGAGACAGACGCCGGGTTTCCTCAAGCACTCGACCCGTGAGGCGGCGAAATCTGTTTTAAGGAAACTGCCGTCTTGAGCTTCGGTTTTGTCTCTTTACCCTTTTATTATTTTGTGTATTTTTTGCTTGAAATTTAGTTGTAATTATCAGCATGTGTTCTTAGTATATATATAATTTGATTTCTTCATAAATCTATTTCTTTAATTTCACAATTTGGACAACACCTTTTAAAGATAAACGTTTTAAAGGGCCGAGAGTACAGCGACTAGAGAGAGTAGTGATGAATTATGAAAAAAATTATCATGAATTTTTTTTTTTATTTTGTAATTAATATGTGATATTTTATTGTATGTATAATTTAAAAATAGAATATTTTTTTATGATCATTTTAATGATTTTTTTTTCATAATTCCTTAGTGATAGAGAGAGAGTAATTAAGGAAAGATAAAGAGGAAAAATGTTTGGGTTTAATTTTTTGAATTTAATTTTTTAGAAATTAAATTATTTTTTATTTTTTTTATTTTTAATGAATATTTTTAAAATTTTAAAAATCTTATTTGGATATACCTCACTTGGATTCATCTAAAAAGTAACATATTTATAAAAAAAATATTTTAAAAAATTAATAAATATACAAAAATACAAAAAAATGTACTAAATTCTCACATATATATATATATATATATATTGGTATTTAGTGAATTTCTTAAATATTTTTTTCATAAATGTTATACTTTTTAAGTATATTTATGTTAAGTGTAATTAAAAATTTTAAAAAATTGTTTAGAATATTAAAAAAATTAGTAAAAACAAAAAAAAAATAAGGAAAATATAAAATTTTAATTTTCTAAAAAATGAATCTTGAAAATCCAAACCAAACAATAAATTGGAAGAAAATAAATAGAAAATTTTTTTTGGAGATATATTGATAGCTAAATAAATAAAAATATAGATACAAAGAAAATGTAATAACATGAGTAGTTTAGAGAGAGGGGGAGCGAATCTTTAGAGAGAGAATATGTGTATGCGCAGACATAGCGCATTGTAATCACTCCTGGGTTTTGAAATTTCAACCCGGATTTTATTTTTGCTTACATTTGTGAATTGATTTTTTTTCTTCATTTTTTGTCTTAATAAATTCAGATTAGTTTTTTTTTCTCATCCAACTAATTGAAAATCAACCAAATTCTGAGGAATTTTTAATTAGGTAGAAAATTTTGTGGAATTGAATTGGTACTAGCTACTAACTAAATCAAAATAATAATAATAATCATTGATATATTTGTTATTTTAAATCTTAAAGATAGTTTGAGTTATTAATTGTTTATCAAATTAACAAATTAATCAACCTAAAAAAATTACAAAAAAGTAATGTGAACAAGTAAAAAGTATATGAAATTATATATATTTTAGAAATATATTATGTTATCACAAAATTGACATGATAAAATAATTAATTTACAACTATAGAATAGATATCAAATATTGAAATATCGTTAGTTTAAAATATATATATATATATATATATATAAGTGTTCCTAAGACAATATTTAATAAATTCAGAAAATACGACCACACATAAGGCTATTTTTTTTATAAAAAAAATGCATGATAATGCCTCATAGTTATAGCACTATCTGAACTTTATATAGGTGCAAGCCATCTTCATTAAACTATAAAATTTCAATTGCAAATTTCAAATAGAGTCAGGTCGGGTTGGATCATGGGTTGTTGATATTAAAACCGCATTCCCAATATGGTTGTTTGGTAAACATGATTTGTTTGTGTCAACAACACTCTTGGGGGGCTACACTCACACATGTAAGAAGAGGCCAAGGTGAAGAGAGAGAAAATGAGAGAAAGAGTGAGGGAAGAGAGAGAAACGGGTAAAAATGGGGCATGTTAAATGGGGAGTGAGTGTAAAGAAGACTACTTCAATTCAAAGTTGAAAGTTAAAAAAGTGAAGCTTTCTTCTCACAAGATGAGGATCCGACTATTTTCACAGCCAGAACTTGATCACAAGGGACGCCCTAATCCACGGACACCCTTACCCCTCTCTCTCACTCTCTCTCTCTCCCCACCACCTTTTTGTGTACCCTATATTTTTGTTTAATTAAAATTTTATTTCTCATGCATATAAAAAATTCACCAAAAACATTTTAAAAAATAATCATGCATGATAATTTGAATTAGGCAAATTAAATATAATTTTGAATTATAAATTTCATTTAGGATATGCATTGAAAAGTAGCTGGAAAAGTTTTTATCACTAGAAAAGTCGTCGAAAAATTAATTAGAAAAGTTGACTGTAATGTTGTGGACAGATAGGTGACATTAGATACATAGGTCACATTTGGACAAATAGTTGACACACGTATAAATAAGTGACATTTTGGACAGATAGATATGTAAGTTTTTAAACAAATATGTATTCTAATGGACAGATAATGTTCTTTTTGCTAAAAAAGATATAAACTTGGTCTTTGGCTAGAGTCTCAATATTTATTTATGAAAAATGATAGAGATAAAAATAAATAAAAATAAAAAAATTATTATTATTATTATTATCAAAAATAGTACCAAACCAGAGTGTTTAGTAAATTTTTTGATAAAAAATTTAGAATTTCCTTCATTGTTGTTTTTAATTATTTATGATTTTCTCACTAAGTGACAAGTTATAATCTTTTGCTTTCTTTTTTAGCTTAGGATTGTTTTGAGAAATAAGTTAAAAGTTGACTTTTTGATTTTTTTTAACTTTTTTTAAAAAAACATGTAAAAGAATAAAAAGGTAATGTGATTTAAAATAAGTTAAAAGTCAAAAATGACTTTTTACCCATTTGTCAAAACAAGCCGTAGTTTATCAAAAAGGGTCAGTTAAGAACAAATTTCCAAAAGCATAACCGTCATTACTCGAAAAATAATGTCATAAACACATACTAATATTGCTAATGGTGAAATAAAAGATGATAAAAGATATTATTTTATAATGTGTCCAAATGTGGCCTCGGTGTTATTTTCTATTACATTTGTGTTAATACCTTATATAGGGGATATTTTATAGTTAAAGATCCTAAAATTTTTATTTAGAATTTTATCAAATAGATCGCATGGTGAAACTTACACCTATATGAGATATATGATAAAACATTTAATAAATTTTTTTGTATTCTTAAAATTCCTCTTTCATGGTACCAGCATTCTCAAAGTTAATGCTTTTATTAAGTTGCTTCAATTGCACAATTAACTTCCAAAGTAGGGAAAAAATCAGGGTTGGGTGGAAAAAGTGAGAAGGAAAATTGATTTTCTCACAACTGACACGCTAAGTAACACCATAAGAGGCATTTGGGGAAAACCTTCAACCCACCAAAAAAAAAAAAAAAAGGTTTAGCTTTCGTTAAAAAGTTACAAAAATCACTAAGATATTTATTATTGGTAAAAAAATTATAAATCTCATGTTATTATTTTTCACTTACAAAAAAATAATTTTTTAGTAACTTGTTAAATATGTCAGCTTTTTTTAATTTCTAAAACTCTAAAAAACTATTAAAAAAAATTAATCACAAATTCACCCATAATAAACTACTTAAAATTTTACAAACTTACTCAAATTAGGATAGAATAGAACCTATACATTGTGAGGACCACTATCATATCTATGAATAAGTGATAAAAATAAGTAATTCATAGAACATATGTTTGACAAAACTGAAAATTAAAAACTAAAAACTGAAAAATTAATGTTGAATTTAAAGTTGAAAAGTTGTTTCATAAGAATTTAAGTGCTGAAATAAAAATATATTATTTGATATGTATAAGATCAAATTTAAAATTTATTAATTTCAAATTGTATATTTCAATTTTTATATTGTGATGGTGGTAACGGTGATGGTAGTTGTGGTGGTGATAGCAATAACGATGTAGTTGTAATAAAATTGTGGTGGTGTTTATGGTAATAATAACAATGGTGATGGCAGCAACCACTACAAAAAATTAAAATTTTAGAGACTAAAATTTAAAAACAAAATTATTTTTTAATGACCAAATATTTTTGTTACGAAAAGTGTCATTATTATATTTTTAGCAACAAAAATTAGACATTAGTGATGAATTATTATCCTTTTGGGATCAAATTTTTTGTCTCAAAAAATAAACCATTTTGAGGCCAAATTATTTTGTCCCTAAAAGTCTATTTATTAGTGACATTTTCAAAATTTTGTCTCCAAAAGCCTTGTTTTGGAATTTTTGAGACGACCCTTTAGTGACTATACTCATAACCATAGAAATTGGTCTTTAAATATCTTTTGCAACAAAATTTTCACTTTTAAAGACCAAAACATTTATAACTCTTATTTGTTGTAGTGGGCGGCAGTGGTGGCAAAAACATGATGGTGGTAGTGATCGCGGCAGCGGCAATGGTAGTGTTTCTGGTAGTGGTAGTGATGGTGGTGGTATGGTGGTGGTCGTAATAGTAATAGCGATGGTGGTAATGGTAGCGATGACATGATGGTGATGGTGATGGTGATGGTGGCGGCGGCGGTAGCAATAGCAGTAAAGGTAGCAATGATAGTAATGGTGGTGGTAACATTATGGTGGTAGTGATTTTGTAATAGTATATGTTGATATTTATATTTAGTATTTGTAAATTCAGTTAGAATTAAGTAAATTTTATATGATTTAAAAAAATTTAAATTTTAACTTACATTTTAAAAGATACTTAAATTCTTAAATAACATTAATTATAATTGATGATACAGTTTGTTCCGGTAAATGGGTCGAACTGATCCAAGCTCCTCAGGCCCACGAACCGGATGATCAAGCCCACCGAATATCCTACAAACAAGTTCAACGGGGAACGGGGTAGTCCCCCAGTGAACCCTCTGACGATCAAGTTAGGAAGAGAAGTAGTATGTAGAGAGAGAAATTGGGAATAAAAAGCTTAACCTTCTTCTTGTCTTCAACGTCTGCTTATATCCTTTGGTAATCATTTCGCTATCCCTTCCGACCTGCCATCTTGGCCAAAAGTCTATGCTGTAGTTTATCTTGTTCAGAGTACGGGGGTGCTATTCTAACGGGAAGGTATTATCGTAATAAATGTTGTGATGTGCTGCATTAATGGTGATGTACATGGACAATAACTTTGCAGAATGCGTGTGTCTGGGAGTTTAACCCCACATCTTTGTTTGTATCAAATGAACAAGAGACACACACAATACAAACAACTAATTACAGCTAGTTTTGATTCCAAATTTCACAAATTGCAATGATAGACGAAAGTGGCAAATTTCACATATTTGTTTCTTTTGCCAATATTGGAGAGTGAGTGGGAAGAGTTGTTTACCAAATTCAACTCTGAATTCTATGTTTTGAATAGACAATTTTATGAAATGATTGGACTTTGAAAAATAAATTTAAAATTATTTAAATTTAGACATTTTAATTTAAAGGACAAATTTTATTTTATCTCTATAGTTTACTTAATGTGAAGTTTGGCCCTTGTCATTTAAAAATAAATACATAATTTGTTGATTAAAATGCACAACACTAAGTATAAAACAATTTTTTTGGTTAAATAGAAGCCTCCCAAACAAAAATGATTGATTGGTATTGACGTAATAATTGCATAAAAAATAAGTTTTCTAATCTATTACCGGCACATTAACAATTCCATCACTTAGGTGATATTTAATCAAATTAAAAATTAAGTTATAAAAATAAAATGTTCAATATTTTTATTTGAAAAATTGGTTAGTATTTACCGGTATTTAAGTGTTGAGTTTAATCAAGTTGTTTGATAAGTAAAAAAGTTAGGATTTGAAATTTTTATTTTTTGTTTTTTCTCTTACGTTTATTATATTATTGGTGGTCGGTTAGTAATCATAGGTTTGATGAAGCCGCAACCAACCTCGACGGTTGTGATTGTAAGAAAGTTGTGGCTGCATTTTAATTTGTGGTCCAAAAAAGTAAAAATGTGAGCTTTTTAAAAAAAAAAAAAAATTACCCCAAGCCAATTGTGATTTGACATTTTTCTCAGATTCCATTACCAATGAAAAGAATATTATTGAAAAAGAATTGCATTTTTATGAAAGACACATTAGTTATTTTATTTTACATAGAAAAGGTTCCCCAAAAAAATAAAAAAACTTAAAAGGGAATTTTTTTTAAAGAAAAACTTCAACAGGTCAATCTAGCTTAAAACAGGCTACCAAATGAGGCCTTAATAGTTCGCTCATAGCCTTGGTACAAAAAATAAAAAGGGTAAATTACATTGGCCTGTTTTTGGTAGGCTAGAAGGATTGCTCTTATTATTTATAAACAAAACACTATAACTTATCGGTTTTTTTTTGTTTTGATTTCCAACTTAAAGCATCTCCTCCGCCCCCTCGAAAAGAATAAGCTTTAAACTTCCAAGCAAAAGTTATAAGCTATAAGCAAAACCAACCATAATAACAAAAACAAAAAATTAAAAAAAAAGTGAAAAAAGAAAAATAGCAGTAAAATTGAGATTTAATAAATCTCGTATCAATTTCAATTTCAGTAAAATTAAAACAAATGCAACTAAATGCAAATCAAAGGTAATATAGATTTTAATATAAAATAAATAAATACAAATATTATTTTTGTATTCATATTACTTACAAAATATGACTGATGGAAAGAATAGAGTGCTATCAAAATCCGTGTTGTTGGCAATTTAAACAATTAAACAATTTTCTGACTATTTTGAAAAAGATCAAACAAAAACAATTGAATCCATTTCTCATGCCTCAACAGGAACAAATTAAGAATGCTCTATAATTGCAACAACTTACACTTTACACCTTTTGTGTTCACCACACCACTTACTTCTTTTTTTTTACCTTTTGTGTGTAAGTTTGTGTAATGCACAACCATAATGCAACTTATACATTTCATTTATACTTACCACCTTACATTACACTTACACTTACACTGGTACTTACACTAGCACTTTTGTTACACCTTTTTTGGTTGCATACCCTACTTACAACAATTAAACCAATGATCAACTTCACCACGATTGAACGAAACAATTAGATTCAACAAAAACAAAATTCAGCATTTAGGCTCCGTTTGGGGACTGGCTAAATTAGTCAATTAGCCAAAAAGTTATCTTTTTAGCTAAAAAGTCAACAATTTATACCAAAAAGTCAAAGATTCTCTTTTCTCTCTACTTTTTGCACAGCTTTTCGTAATTAGCCAAAAAGTCATCCCAAACATACAAGTTTTTTTTACCTACCTTTTTAGTCAATTAACTAAAAAATTACTAAATTAGTATGTTCCCAAACAAGACCTTAGTAGTCAAAAAAACACTTCTTCAAGAACTGAAACTACCACTACCCACTAAATTAATATCAGAGTTTGTCAGCAACTCCTTAAGTTAACTAGTCAGATCCCCATAGCAAGCAAAAATATTAATATCAAAATGTTCAAAATGAAAATATTCTATGTTGTGAATAAAACCAAAATGAAAGGGAAAAAAAAATGGACCAAAGAAGAAGATCATTCACTGAAGGTAACTGTCAAAAATTTTGCTCGCGTAACATAATCTTCAGGGGCAAAAAAAAAATTAGTCTCACACAATTGCCTTTTTTCAGTTAACTGCAACCTCAGCAGATAGGTAGCTAGTAGGATGACGTGAGTCTTGGCCGGAAACTTTTGTCTTTGAGAGCTTGAGTACCTGCACAGCTTCCTCCACTTTAGCGGCCAGTGACTCGGGTGACTCCAATAACAGAAGCAATTCTGAGTTGTCCATCTCCAAAAGCATCCCGGTTATTTTTGCAGCAAGATCAGACTACAATAGACATGAAAGCTTAGTTTTACATTAAAATCCTTTTATCCATTGTGTCAATACATCAAGGTATGCTTGGGAGCAACAACAAAGAAAAATGTCCATGAAGGAATAATTCCCATGGCCTCTTATTGCCATTTGAAGAAGAAAAAATGCTAAAAACATCACTTAATATTGGAAAATGTGTAAAAAAAATGAATAAAAATATGTAAAAGTGTTTTGGAATATGTGAAATGAGTATTGGGATTATAAATATTCAGGCATTATATGTTTTTTTATGTACAGCTCTTAAGATTGTCATTAGTAAGACCCTTTCAATGTATAATAAATGGCATGTGTCACAAGTTTAACTTAAATTGAGTTAGACGCTCTAATTTTACTATAAAGATAATGCTATGCTTTTAGGAGTTACTTTCACCTCAAAATTGGTATATAAACATGACATTGTTTCAATAAAAAAAATTCATTATCGATATGTACCTAAATGATCTTATTGTAGTGCATCTATGAAGCGAATGCAGTCTGAATCCGGTAATCTGCACGATCAAATGCGTCGATACGCTAAAATCCAAAAAAAGTAGGGTACGGGTACGGCTTGGTACGCTTGTAAAAAAATATTTATTTTTAATTTAGAGTAATGTAAATATTAATTAAATGGTTTGATTTGTTAAGATCCAACCTATAATTAACATTTAATGCCAAAAATAACGGTGCAAATCAAAATTAAATGTCAATATATTAAATAACTTACAAACTATAGTTTAATTTTAAATCATGCTAAGTATAAAACTAAAAATTAAAAAAAAAGTTTAGGAAAAGAAGTTTTATCTCTGTAGTAGAAAAAAATATTGTTTCAACTTAGGTACGGTACGGCTTGACTATATACTAGATATGTCTAGGTACGCCAAAAATTTAGAAGAAAAAAATTTGGACGTTTTTGATACCCAAGACGTATCTTGAAGTACCAAATGAGGTACCATCTGCATTAAGTACCGTCAGATGCGACATGTTTTTCGAAGTACCCATGCTACATAGTAGTGCATCAAAAGCACCCAGAGTGTAACTAGACCGATATTACCTTATGTTTCTGAACAAGAGGGTAGAGTCGCTCCCCAAGAATCTGTTTTTGCTGCTCAGGGGAAGCGGCAGCAAGCCTGCTGCTCAACATCTCTGACCCCTCAGACCCAGATCCAATAGAATTGGAAACAGCAGATGAGACTGCGGATCCTTGTTCATCTCGCGCACACGTCCATTTGGCACATACCTTGCTTGCCCAGTCCGCTGCAAAGCATTGCTCACAAATGTCATGTCCTCAATATAAGCCTACCCGAAAAATAAATAAATAAAAAGTTTTTATCATTCTAACTGCAAGAGGCGTAGCAAGCCAACTGTTTTTTGTAATATATCTAGCTATACATCGTTTTGTCATATAAAAGGTTGGTTTGGTTACTGTATGAGAAGCCACAAATTAGTGAACCAACTCCAAGATTTTCACAAGGTAGTTACGGTTCTCTTATCACAAAATTTTCCAAGTGTTCCCCGTCAACTGTCAAGTTGAAGGATATAATATTTGTTATTTCAGCCCCATCCCTAAAATCACGGGTTTGTTACAAGCATATGAAATTAGACATTCCTTGTGATAGAACAAGTCATAGGAGAGACCTCAACACAAATGGTCCATCTCATCAACGAGTATGATGTAAACTATGGCTCCAATGGTTCTTAGAAGCACCATCTAGCCACAAGAGGTTTTGTTTCATGCACTGTACAAATTAAGTAGTTTGTCTAAATTAAGTATCTGAGACAAGGCGCCAAAAAACAAGAAGATAAACAGTAAGTACTTTGAAACAAGCCAAATGTTCTCTAGGTCTAGGGCTAGACGTGATTGAGAAGATTCAATTTGACAAAGAAGAAAAAAGCAGACCTGTTGATTGCTTGAATCTTTTGATGATGAGTTCATTGACTGGGAGGGCAGTTGCACATGTGGAACATAAGAAACACTATGAACACCACCTTGTGGAGGCATATGCCCGTTCATCCTTCCCTGTTTTGCCTATGCTTTGTCTTGGAGAGTTAGAAATCTGAAAAAGAAAATTTAGTAGTGTCACAAACAATTTGACATATTTGGCATAACCAAATACTTTCCTAATCAAACAGTTATGTAGTAGGCCCATGAAGTATAACCGATGCCACTGATAGAAATCTTTGCTGAGTTTAAAGTTCTCTGGTACTTGGGTACTAACCACTGGGAGTGGTGACGGCTGAAAACCAGGTCTGGTTGGAGGTGCAAAGCCATTAGCTCTCCAAAATGGCCTCAATCCTAGAGGCTGATACATAAGCCCAGGTTGCGGAGGTACTTGTGAAACAACACTGGGAGGACCTGTGTAATAAAAAGGAGGATATCCCCCGGGGATAACAGTTGAAGGACCTGCTAGTCCTGCTATGTGCTGCGCATACTGAATCTGTAATTGGGCATGCCTCTCCTCTTTCCTTTGAGCAATAGCCACATATAATGGCTTTCTGTGAAACATGTATGCTGTAAAACATCAAGGATTCATGAGAAATCAACTTCTAGCCCAAATGAAAAACATTTTTAAGGATTTAATTTTAAATTGATTTTCTTCAATATTCAAATCTGATAACCTTGAGGTTATAGGTTCAAGTCTTGGGGCCACCACTTTGTGCATTATGCCAAAGGTTAGGTGTGTACTCAATATTTCCCCTCCCAAACACACATTAATGTGTACTAATTGGGCGTTAAAAAAAAAATTCAAATCTGATAACCGATTGGTTTAAAAGAATATCTGAGTCCAGAAAAATAGTCATCTAATAAAATTCTAAGGATAACAATCACAAGATTCACAACTAACACAAATTTTCCATAAAAAAATTTCATAGAGAAAGAATAAGGTTTTAGACACTTGTAAGATATTTTTATTTCACTACCATCTCCGTCTGTATTGTTTTAGTGAATTATTATTTAGAAGGAAATGAGAAAAATATCAACTCCTGTGATTATTTTGATAGTAGTAAGAAAATATGGTACAAGGGACTTGAACCCTTTATCAAGTAGAGCGGCCCAACAGCCTTTAGTGTGTCCCCTCAGTGACAAATAACAACTCCCATCATGACAGCAGTCTGGCTTTTCCATAACATATGAGTAAATTGTTATCAAATTCAAAGTTAGAGATGGAAATCTATTTGTGCCAATGAATACTATTTTATTATCCATAGTCATGTATACTATTCTAAGTTTTCTTCACAAAAGATTATCCATATGAGGCAATTCTGTTTGCCACATAAACAAACCTAAGTATCCTCCTCGTTACTAGGGTGCTGCCCAAGTAAATTTCCACTATTCCACCCAAGTCAACACCTAAGAAACCCATTTCACAAAGCTTGTATATAACAGCCAAAAATAGATCGTCAATGTCAAATAGATTTTATACCAATAGAGTTCCTCGGATGATAAGATCTCACAAACCAATCTTAACCATGCAGTATGTATCCATGATAATATGACTAGCAGCTGTTAGTATAGGTTTATTCAACTATGTACGAGGGTTGCACCCCTTTTTGGCACCCTTCAGTGAGTTATACATATCATGAAAGCATGCCATAATTTACAACAAAATAAATAAATAAAATAAAATGATAGAGAACTCTGCTCTCCCTCAATATCAACTTAAATTTCTCAATCAAGCAAAGCGAAACTATTAGATGAAAAGATAAAAGCTCATAAATATGAGTGTACAACAGCATAATCACACATGAATGTGATTTAATATAGCACTAATAACCAAGTTCATCAAAAAGGGAATAGTAGATATTATTAGCATTATATATTGGCTTTTTTTCGGATCAACACGTATAAACCAATTTCCATGACCAAGTAGAGTAAGAATGCCATAATTTACAAAAAAAAAAAAAAGAAAAAAAAAATTTGAAATGAAATGAAATAAAAGAGGTCTTCTCTGTCTCAATATCAAGGCTTAAACTTCTCAATCAAGCAAAAGTGAAAATATTAGATGAAAAGATTTTTAGTTTATCAATGTGAGTATACAACATCATAATCACACATGAAAGTAATTTAATATAGCACTTATAACCAAGTTCATGAAAAAAGGAATAGTAAATATTAGCATATATACTGGCTTCTTTTTTTTCAACACATATAAACCAATTTCCATGACCAAGTAGAGGAATGTTAATAGAATATCTTAATTTAATGGCAATTGAATCATTTACAAATCTTACAAACTCACCATGAAAAGTATTCACAGCTTTGTTGGCTTCCTCAGGTTTAGAGAAGCTGACAAACCCAAACCCCCTACTAATTCCTTTGTCATCTCGCATAAGTTTTGCAGAGGTGATTGTGCCACACTGTCTGAAGTGCTCTCGCAGCTCGTCTTCAGTGACATCATCATCAATATTCTTGACATAGACGTTTGAACCCTACGATTGAAAAGCAAAAAAGACAAATTTTAAAAAATAAAAGAAAATACAATTAAGTCAGTATCCCTAAGGAGAGAAAGAAGTGGCGAGGTTACCTGGTATTTCAAGATTTGCTCCTTCCGTTTCTCCTCAAAATGACGGCGCAAAATCTGCTCACGTTCTGCTTTCTTCTGTGCTCTAGCTACATAGAGAACCTTGGAGCCTACTAAAAAAATGTCAGAAAATTGTGAAATTTAACTTCTTTGGCAAATTACTTTCATTAAGAAAACATAACCTACCAAGTTGTGACCCGTTCATAGCTTCCAATGCCCGCCTAGCATCATCTGGGTTATCAAAATTCAAAATCCAAAGCCTCTTGAGGCCCCATTGTCATCCTTTGTGATAACTAAGCTAACAATTTTCCCAAACTCAGAGAACTTCTCTTTAAAAATTTCTTCTGTGACATCTGGATCCAAATTCTTGATGTAGAGATTTGTATATTTAGCATCGGGACTGGGTAAAATCCGATCACTCTTTTTCACAAACTTTCCTACATACCTGTGGGATAAATTATTTTAAAATAGTAAATAGTTATAAACCAAGAAGGAAGGCATGAGTAAATTGTGATTTGACATAACTTTTTACATGAATATTCATGCACAAGGTTGGCCGCATCCTCAAACAAATAAGTTACAACAATGACAGGACAATAGAGAAGTGGAATTGCATACATTTGCTTCCCTCCAATACTGAATCCATTATACTTTTCAATAGCAGTATTTGCAGATTCCTCAGAATCGAACTGGACAAAGCCATATCCTTTGCTCTTCCCATCGTCAGACATGACTACTTTGCAAGACAAAATAGTGCCAATTTTTTCAAACATTTCTTGCAGCTTCCCATTATCAATCGACTCACCCAAATTCTGCAAAATAAACCCAAAAACAAATTTTTTTTTTTTTTAAAATGTCATAAATTTAGGATCTTTTATTTGATCGAAAAAAATGTATATACCTTGACAAATACATTTCCAATTCCACTCTTCCTTGCATCAGGATCACGAAGCGACCACATAACCCTTATCACTTTTCCATTCAGCAGAGAGTGATTCTTCATCTCAATAGAACGTATTGCTATTCAATAAAAATTTGCAAAAAAAAACTATAAAAAAGGTGAAATCCTTCAAATGCATATGCAATTATATCAACATTATACACAAAAATTCCACACAAAGTACAAACATAACACACGCATGAGCAAACAAAAACAAAATCCCAACTCTCTTTAACCACTCTTTAACACATCAAAATAAAATTATTATCCTAATACAACAACACATCACACAATCCATAAGAGCATCTCCAATTCTTCATTAATTTTTTTATCAAAGTCAAATTTGATAATAAAAAAAATGGCTAAAAGTGTGCTCCAACCATTTCAGCAAATCTCTATCAAGTCAAGGATGAATCAAATGTTTCACCAAATTCCCAAAATTCATATTTAAACTCAAATTTGATGAAATTTTTAAAAAAATAAGAATTAGAGATAGTTTTCTTTCATAAAAAATGTCTAAAACAAAATTTTCAAAAAGATCTGATGAAAAAAAAAAAAGAAAAAAAAAAAGAAGAAGAAGTAAGGATTGGAGTGGTACTGTTACATATCAAATTAAGCTTTTAACCAAAATTTCACTCAGATTTGATGAAAAACAAGAGTAAGGATTAGAAATGCTCTAACAGAGTCCACAGCACCACACATTGATTGATCCAAAGCAATAAAGAAGATAATCACGTTAAAACAACAAAACTTTAATCAAAATTTTCATTTTTTTATATCTTCGATTACGATCATCAGATACATAGCACACAACATACATTTCTACATATATATATATATAGATAGAGAGAGAGAGAGAGAGAGAGAGTTATGGATAAACTGAGAGAATTGGAGAGCCAAATTGTGATTTGAATTGAGAAAAAGATGGAAAATTTTCAAAGAAAAAGGATCGACATTTGCTATCGGATGAGAAAATTTACCGTCTTGAGGAGAGATGAAGTTGACGTAACCGTAACAGAGGGATCGTCCGGTGGAAGAGTCGCGACAGACGCGAACAGAGGCGAGGCTCTTGAATTCGGAGAAGTGATCGAAAAGCTGACCGTCTGTGACGTCATGGTGGAGGTCGCCGACGTACAGCGACGCCGGAGCGGCGGGGACCGTCGGAGGAACCGCCATTTTCCACTCAAACTACGACGACGATATCACACACAAAACCACCACCACCAGGCAATGCCACACCAAACACAGACACAAACTCTACTTTTAGAGAGAGAAATTGAAAGAAGCTAAGTGGCGTTTCGTTTTGGTATTGATTCTGGCAGTGAATACAGAGATAGAGGAGAGAGAGAGAGAGAGAGAGAGAGAGAGAGTTCCTTTTAAAGATAAACATTTTAAAGGGCCGAGAGTACAGCGACTAGAGAGAGTAGTGATGAATTATGAAAAAAATTATCATGAATTTTTTTTTATTTTGTAATTAATATGTGATATTTTATTGTATGTATAATTTAAAAATAGAATATTTTTTATGATCATTTTAATGATTTTTTTTTTATAATCCCTTAGTGATAGAGAGAGAGTAATTAAGGGAAGATAAAGAGGAAAAATGTTTGGATGATAAGATCTCACAAACCAATCTTAACCATGCAGTATGTATCCATGATAATATGACTAGCAGCTGTTAGTATAGGTTTATTCAACTATGTACGAGGGTTGCACTTTTTTTTTTTTGGTGAGAGGTTATATATATCATGAAAGCATGCCATAATTTACAACAAAATAAATAAATAAAATAAAATGATAGAGAACTCTGCTCTCCCTCAATATCAACTTAAATTTCTCAATCAAGCAAAGCGAAACTATTTGATGAAAAGATAAAAGCTCATAAATATGAGTGTACAACAGCATAATCACACATGAATGTGATTTAATATAGCACTAATAACCAAGTTCATCAAAAAGGGAATAGTAGATATTATTAGCATTATATATTAGCATTATATATTGGCTTTTTTTCGAATAGTAAATATCAAAATGTTCAAAATGAAAATATTCTATGTTGTGAATAAAACCAAAAAAAAGGAAAAAAAAAATGGACCAAAGAAGAAGATCATTCACTGAAGGTAACTGTCAAAAATTTTGCTCGCGCAACATAATCTTCAGGGGAAAAAAAAATTAGTCTCACACAATTGCCTTTTTTCAGTTAACTGCAACCTCAGCGGATAGGTAGCTGGTAGGATGACGTGAGTCTTGGCCGGAAACTTTTGTCTGAGAGCTTGAGTACCTGCACAGCTTCCTCCACTTTAGCAGCCAGTGACTCGGGTGACTCCAATAACAGAAGCAATTCTGAGTTGTCCATCTCCAAAAGCATCCCGGTTATTTTTGCAGCAAGATTAGACTACAATAGACATGAAAACTTATTTTTACATCCTTTTATCAGCCTCCGCCGCCATCGCCTCCTCACTCTTCTTATTTAGATCAAGAGGCTCCCTCTGCAGCGGTGCCGCCTCATTCTCTCCTGCTGCAGGTTGGTCTCCGGTGGGGTCTACCACCTCTCTTCTTTCTTCTTCATCTTCAACCACTGCTGCTGCAGCGTGGTTGCCGCCTTCCTCCTCCTCCTCCAAATCAGCACCATCATGGGGTTGGAGTGGAGGATTCAACAGATACCCCACTCCAGCCTCATAAAATTCGTCTCTGCTAAAAGTTGGCGGGGGATATGCCATGCGCCATTGACGATTACTATGCATCCTTAAATGGCCGCATAGTCCTCAGTCAGTGCGGAAACCTCTCCCACATATATAACAAATATATGGGGCACCACCAACCACTGCATGCGGTGGTGGTGGTGGTGGTGGTGGAGGGTTGTCTCCAACCGGCCTAGACGGTCCCGCTCCTGGATCACTGAACCTCTTTCTTTGAGCAATCCCACCAGCACCCCCAATTTGTAGCCCCGCCGCTCCAACCACCACACCACCACCACTACCACTACCACTACCACTACCACCACCCACATCAAAACCACCCCCACTACCAATATCTAAGCCCCCAAATGTTGGCCTAGACGAAGTAACTCCGAATAATCTAGGCCTCAAGAATTGGGCTCCTCCTTGCCTAGGAACCTGAGGAGGAGAACTGCCGTCTGACGGTCCTTCTCCGGAGATCCTAGGCCTCGGCACTTGGCTGGGGCGACGAGGAGCCGGGTTTTGGCTGCCTTGAGGGCTGGCGTTTTTGTCGCCGGAGTTCGACATTGTTAATCAAAGAAATGAAGGGAAGAGAAGAGAAGAGAAGTGAGAGAGAACACAAATGTGACTTTGCAATGTGTTTAGGACGTGGTTATCACTGGAAGAGAGGAGGGCTATTTGTAGTGGTGGAAAAAAAAATGTTTGAAATTTGCAGTCATTCTTAGGTCCTAGCCGCTGTTTTCCCTCACAATTTCCTTCTAAAGATAAACGTTTTAAAAGGTTTTTGCAATGTTTGTTGAGAATTTCCTTTTAAAGATAAACGTTTTAAAGGGCCGAGAGTACAGCGACTAGAGAGAGTAGTGATGAATTATGAAAAAAATTATCATGAATTTTTTTTTTATTTTGTAATTAATATGTGATATTTTATTGTATGTATAATAATTTAAAAATAGAATATTTTTTATGATCATTTTAATGATTTTTTTTTCATAATTCCTTAGTGATAGAGAGAGAGAGTAATTAAGGAAAGATAAAGAGGAAAAATGTTTGGGTTTAATTTTCTGAATTTAATTTTTTAGAAATTAATTTTTTTTTTATTTTTTTTATTTTTAATGAATATTTTTAAAATCTTACTTGGATACACCTCACTTGGATTCATCTAAAAAGTAAAATATTTATAAAAAAAAAAATATTTTAAAAAATTAATAAATATACAAAAATACAAAAAAATATACTAAATTCTCACATATATATATATATATATATTTTGGTATTTAGTGAATTTCTTAAATAATTTTTTCATAAATGTTATACATTTTAAGTGTATTTATGCTAAGTGTAATTAAAAATTTTAAAAAATTGTTTAGAATATTAAAAAAATTAGTAAAAAGAAAAAAAAATAAGGAAAATATAAAATTTTAATTTTCTAAAAAATGAATCTTGAAAATTCAAACCAAACAATAAATTGGAAGAAAATAAATAGAAATTATTTTTTGGAGATATATTGATAGCTAAATAAATAAAAATATAGATACAAAGAAAATGTAATAACATGAGTAGTTTAGAGAGAGGGGAGATTTGCATGGAGCGAATCTTTAGAGAGAGAATATGTGTACGCGCAGACATAGCGCATTGTAATCACTCCTGGGTTTTGAAATTTCAACCCGGATTTTATTTTTGCTTACATTTGTGAATTGATTTTTTTTTCTTCATTTTTTGTCTTAATAAATTCAGATTACTTTTTTTACTCATCCAACTAATTGAAAATCAACCAAATTCTGAGGAATTTTTAATTAGGTAGAAAATTTTGTGGAATTGAATTGGTACTAGCTACTAACTAAATCAAATTAATAATAATAATCATTGATATATTTGTTATTTTAAATCTTAAAGATAGTTTGAGTTATTAATTGTTTATCAAATTAACAAATTAATCAACCTAAAAAAATTACAAAAAAGTAATGTGAACAAGTAAAAAGTATATGAAATTATATATATTTTAGAAATATATTATGTTATCACAAAATTGACATGATAAAATAATTAATTTACAACTATAGAATAGATATCAAATATTGAAATATCGTTAGTTTAAAATATATATATATATATATATAAGTGTTCCTAAGACAATATTTAATAAATTCAGAAAATACGACCACACATAAGGCTATTTTTTTTATAAAATAAATGCATGATAATGCCTCATAGTTATAGCACTATCTGAACTTTATATAGGTGCAAGCCATCTTCATTAAACTATAAAATTTCAATTGCAAATTTCAAATAGAGTCAGGTCGGGTTGGATCATGGGTTGTTAATCCACGGACACCCTTACCCCTCTCTCTCTCTCTCCCACCACCTTTTTGTGTACCCTATATTTTAGTTTAATTAAAATTTTATTTCTCATGCATATATAAAACTCACCAAAAAAATTTAAAAAAATAATCATGCATGATAATTTGAATTAGGCAAATTAAATATAATTTTGAATTATAAATTTCATTTAGGATATGCATTGAAAAGTAGCTGGAAAAGTTTTTATCACTAGAAAAGTCGTCGAAAAATTAATTCGAAAAGTTGACTGTAATGTGGTGGACAGATATGTGACATTAGATACATAGGTCACATTTGGACAAATAGTTGACACACGTATAAATAAGTGACATTTTGGATGATAGATATGTAAGTTTTAAACAAATATGTATTCTAATGGACAGATAATGTTCTTTTTGCTAAAAAAGATATAAACTTGGTCTTTGGCTAGAGTCTCAATATTTATTTATGAAAAATGATAGAGATAAAAATAAATAAAAATAAAAAAATTATTATTATTATTATCAAAAATAGTACCAAACCAGAGTGTTTAGTAAATTTTTTGATAAAAAATTTAGAATTTCCTTCATTGTTGTTTTTAATTATTTATGATTTTCTCACTAAGTGACAAGTTATAATCTTTTGCTTTCTTTTTTAGCTTAGGATTGTTTTGAGAAGTAAGTTAAAAGTTGACTTTTTGATTTTTTAACTTTTTTAAAAAACATGTAAAAAGAATAGAAAGGTGATATAATCTAAAATAAGTTAAAAGTCAAAATGACTTTTTACCCATTTGTCAAAACAAGCCGTAGTTTATCAAAAGGGCATTGCTAGGAGCTCAAATATTTGGCTCAAATTGTGGCTCAAATTTCCCTATTAGGTAAAAAAAAAAAAACAAACAAAAAAACAAAGTTACTAAAACTGGCAATTTGAGCCAATTTGAGCCACAGTTTTTGAGCTACCAACCATTTTCCTTATCAAAAAGGGTCAATTAAGAACAAATTTCCAAAAGCATAACCATCATTACTCGAAAAATAATGTCATAAACACATACTAATATTGCTAATGGTGAAATAAAAGATGATAAAAGATATTATTTTATAATGTGTCCAAATGTGGCCTCAGTGTTATTTTCTATTACATTTGTGTTAATACCTTATATAGGGGATATTTTATAGTTAAAGATCCTAAAATTTTTATTAAGAATTTTACCAAATATATCGCATGGTGAAACTTACACCTGTATGAGATATATGATAAAACATTTAATAAATTTTTTTGGATTCTTAAAATTCCTCTTTCATAGTACCAGCATTCTCAAAGTTAATGCATTTATTAAGTTGCTTCAATTGCACAATTAACTTCCAAAGTAGGGAAAAAATCAGGGTTGTGTGGAAAAAGTGAGAAGGAAAATTGATTTTCTCACAACTGACACGCTAAAGTAACACCATAAGAGGCATTTGGGGAAAACCTTCAACCCACAAAAAAAAAAAAAAAAAAAAAAAAAAAGGTTTAGCTTTCGTTAAAAAGTTACAAAACTCACTAAGATATTTATTATTGGTAAAAAAGATTATAAATCTCATGTTATTATTTTTCACTTATAAAAAATAATTTTTTAGTAACTTGTTAAATATGTCAGCTTTTTTTAATTTCTAAAAAACTAAAAAACTATTAAAAAAAATTAATCACAAATTCACCCATAATAAACTACTTAAAATTTTACAAACTTACTCAAATTAGGATAGAATAGAACCTATACATTGTGAGGACCACTATCATATCTATGAATAAGTGATAAAAATAAGTAATTCATAGAACATATGTTTGACAAAACTGAAAATTAAAAACTAAAAACTGAAAAATTAATGTTGAATTTAAAGTTGAAAAGTTGTTTGATAATGTACGGGAAAGATTTACACCTTCACGTATAATCCTGTTGATTAAGATTGCGCTCCTCCGTACGATGTCGTTCTACCACCTGAAAACACAAACGTGAGCTGGCCGGCGGGTGGTATGCCGGAAACCTCTCCGATGCCTAAGTCAGTAAGCAAGACAAATAGGCAAAAACTCAGTGTATTCAGGAATTAAAGATGCATTACCCTTCCAAAGGTGATATGGGTGAGCTTTTATAGGTTTTCCGTGGCACAACTCGTAGGACTCTTATTCCTCCATGCGTAGAGTCCTTCTAGGATTACTCCTCCTTGTGTAGAGTCCATCTAGGATTCATTCTCTTGGAAGATAATGCTTATCCTCCAACACCCTCCTCACTGCTTCAAGCCAAGTGAGATGGCTTTACTATGGCCGAACTCCTTTACGACCGAAGTAACCCATAGTCCAGACTTTACTTTCACTTCTCTTACCTGTTTTCCCATGCTATGACCGAGCTAACCATAAGAGAGTTGAACCGAACTAAAGGGCCAAACCGGATCGACACATCCGAAGGCCAACGCAAGACCGTCAATTTCCGAACGTCACTTAGACCGACCTAGCCATGACCGGCTAACTTCATACTTGCCGTAATCGAGATACGGATGTCCACGCTGCAACCAACTAACCATCCTACTCCTCTGCGCCAATTTATTTGCTATTTTCCGCATTTGGTTTTACCTCGCCCATCATCTAGCTCGCCCAATTTATGAATATAAATTACCCTCTCAATTGCCCCTTAATTCCATCTGTGAAGCATGATAGGGATTACCAATTTACCAACCGAGATAGAGTTTTAACCTCTCCAGCCGAGCTAATCAAACCATTATCCATTCCAGCTGGTCTAAAAACTTTCAAGCTTTTCCAAACCGAGCTAAAACTAATTAGCCTATCCAATGAAATGTGAACGTCCCGTCAAAACGCTCTTCAATTCATAGCAATCAATCGATTGTCCTTCCACACGTGGCACCTTTCATTGGCTGGCCCCACCGCCACGTATTGTGTTTCGCGACTTTTGAATAGTTCCTCCAAAACGCCTTTACACCAAACTACTTTTCATCTCGTAATCACCCACACACTCGCTTCATTTCTCTCTTGTGCCTCGAAGTTCTTCAACGCTTGTTGTCGCGGAACCTTGCTCTATGTACTTCATCATCGCTGTTGCTTCCATTTCCATTTCCTGCTTCATCTCGTAAGTTTTTCTCAAAGTTGTTCCTTGTTTCCTTGTTTTTGCTTTCATTTGATTCATTGCTATATGTTTCTGCGTGCTTGCTAGAATGCTTTCTACACTTAGCTTTGTTTCGTAACAACTTCACAAGAACACTATGAACATCAAGGAATAAGTAATGGAGCACTTGTTTGATCCGTAAAACTCCTTCAACCGAATCTAGGATAGTGTTTGTGTCATAGGTAGACCTTTATTCAACATAACCGAACTAGCACTTCTACAAATAATCAGAAGTTTACAATAGATTACCAACTAATACACACTAGTCAAATAAAACCCACCGAACTCTCGCCTAAACCTTCAACCGAAGCTAGGCTGGAAAGGCCTGTTTCTCGAGTTCCTAAACCTAACTCGTAAAGTCGCCTCGAGGCCTAACCAAGTAGGTAAAACCCTAGGTGAAACCGAGATACCAAAACGCTGAACCGAGATAACTAGCACCTTCGTGCCGAGGTAGATAACATAGCACCTCGAGCCAAATAATACTAGCCTCTTTCTTGTTTTATATTTGTAGCACGGTCTTCGATCTGCTAACACCTTGTTTTTCCACTTTGCATTTAGGTTGCCCAGCACTCCTCCGCTACCAACCGAGCTACCAAACACACTTTATCAACCGGTCTAATTTATCCATAACTTATACAACAAATGGGGAAGTACAGATTTTTAGTGGAAACCCCTGGTGGTCTAGCCGAATTCAGAAAAGACTACAATATTCCGGCTGATGTAAATATTACCCTAGCTGAAGTAGGAGTAGACCCTTGGGATAAAGAAGGCTTCGTCCCCTTCACCCTCCAGTCAATAATGGAGACCGGACTCAGATTCCCAGTCCAACCTCTCATATGCGAATACCTTAGGCAGACTAGGCTTTGTCCAACCCAACTATCCACCAACACTCACCGAATAATAATGGGTATAGACGATCGAACCACCAAACCTGTTTGAACCTCGGTTTGGCCGAGATATTTCACCAATACTCAATAGGATCCAAGAATGAAGGTCGGTGCTACTATCTAAGAGCCGTCGCCGACAAAAAATTATCAAAGCGCACGACAAAGACGCTAATGATGACGACTTCCTTTGGGTGTCTGGGAATTTCGAGGACTTCAAGCCCGATTCTCGTCAAGTATAAATTGAAACAAGGGAGCCCTAGATAAATACTTTGCTTCAATTTACGCTTTCATTACTTCTTTTCTTTTTTAACCGACTAACACTTGTCTTTTTCTGCAGACAAAGCTCACCTCAAATACAACTACAACTACCCCAACCTTGATCTTCATACACAGACCGTGTTAGGAGAGAAGGCTAAACTCGGTTCGAACCGACCTACCGCTACTCCAAATAAGCCGAAGGCGAAGACCGACTTCCTCCTCAAGAGGCCCTCAACCGACCCCACTTTTGCCCGAGATAAATTTGATTCCACTTATCATTAACAAGAGATGGCGAAGAAAACAAACCGAAGCCATGCTCATCAGAACTTCCAGGCCAATGCCACAGAGCTGCCGAACATCGAGGCCGTAGTCGCTGGTTAACTCAACACCACCCTCATCACGCCAAACAAGCGCTGCTCGACTAGCTAAACCGAGCCACGCCTTGTTGATGATGATAAGACGTCGCCGCCAAGCCCCCAAATACAAGCACTCAACCGAATCATCAAATCGGGCCGCACCACTAAATGGGCTCCGAGTCATACAACAACCGAGCTATCTCTAATTTCGATTCGGTTGTCGAGAAGGACCATCTCATGGCCTTCAACTCGCTAAAAGTGTGTGCCTCCCAAGGATATGGAGCACCACTACAAACAAACAACAACGAATCGAATCCATCCTGCCTTCAACAAAGTCTATGATTCTCGTAAACAGATTCTCTTTCTATGTAATTTCCCAACTTTGATTCCTAACATTACTCGCTTACAGCCATCCGTAAGAACACCGCTCACAGCAAGTGCCGGAGCCGGCGAAGCACGCCAGGAGGTCATGGCCGAGGTCGAGCGAAATCGCCGAGCCGAGGATCGCCAAAAACTACCGACCGAGCTCCAGTCGAGAACGGCCGTCGATCGAGGTGGTTAATTCGCCGAAAAAACAAAAGGTTGCCATCCGTGCCAAGGACAAGTACTGCGCCGCCAAGGTAAAAAGCAAAGATGCCAAATAACAGCCAAGGTCAAGTGAAGAAGGCCAAAAAGCAAGGCTTCAAGGAAGTCAAGACGATATACACTCCAATGCGGTTGCCAAAGATCTTTTTCTTCGGCGGTTGGTGAGGCGGTTGAGAAGCTCTTGTACTCTGATACCGAGGTCTACAACCCTCCATTTCTATTCCCAGATCGCCAAAGAATATGCACGCACCTTCAAAAGGGCTTCGTTGAGGGGTCCGGTGACAGAGAGGATGATGATGATGATGATGATGATGGTGATGAGGATAGAGACTACTTCACCGGTCTCCACCAAACAACCGAGCAATGACAATTTCTGCTAGAGCCAATAGTGGAGGACTTGACTGATGAGATAGCGGTGGATACTACGGTTGAAACCGATCTCCCCCCTCAGACCGGACTCACTGCCCCCACCGGACTCCAGGCCAATACTAATGCTGATGATGAATTTGATGCCGAACTTGATGCTCTTCTTGGTTGATTTTTTCTTTCTTTTTTCCTTTGCACTTTGTAACCGGGCTCTGGCCCCTCCTCTTGTATTTCTTTTGATATCAATGAAAAAATCTCAACTTTTATTCCGGTTCTGCCTTGAATGTTTGTTCTTGTAATTGAATCTTCAAACAATTGATTTGCTCAACGTGATCTCTTAGCTATCTTACTTAATATCAACCACTCTTCACCGATATACCATACTTCTCAAGAGTTACAAAGTGTTGGTTTAATCCAACTACTTCTTCACCATAAACTACTTCTACCAAGAGTACAGAGTGTTGGTTTAATCCAGCCAACCACACTTCAGCCGATATAACTTACTTAAGAAGAGTAACAAGAGTTGGTTTAATCCAAACCAACCACTCTTCAAACCATAAACTTACGGATCAAGAGTAACAAGAGTTGGTTTAATCCAACCAACCACTCTTCACCGATATAACTTACTTCGTCAAGAGTACAGAAAGGTTGGTTTAATCCAAA